>OY856187.1:49927912-49974634 GCA_963693315.1 Diogma glabrata | reverse complement strand
TTTATTTTTTTGCTCAAATTAAAACTTTTAAATTATCTATTACAACTTTTTCAATCACTTGTTTAAATAAACTAATATCACAGTTGGAAATTAATTTGTTATTTTTACTACAAAGAACAAGAAAATACTATAATTAAACAAATAGTTCTTAGAAGTTGTTAAACTGATCCAAAAGTAAATTGAAATTTCCAAATAGCAAAAACAAAAAAAACTTTTACAACATTAAACTTTTCTTAAAGAAAAAAACTTTTACTCATTAATAAGCCAAATGCTAATTTTTAGTCTTAATGTCTTTTGATTAGGGTATATTGGTAGGTAGAATATCGTCAAATTCCTTAAAAATATTTTTTATTCGCCGACATATTAAAGTGGTACTTTATTACTGTGATTTGCGGCCGCAAAGTGTCACTTTTTAACCATATATTTTGTTGTCATAGTTACGTCTAGAGCATTCAGTTATTCGACATTTTGAGTTATCTGAATATCGAATAACTTTTTCTTTATATATCCGAATATTCGGTTAGTATTCGAATAGTAAAAGATTTACTAAGAACTATGAATAAAATCAAACAGGTTTAACATATTATGCATTTTATTTTATTTATTTTCTTGAAATATGCATTTAAAAAAGAGAAGTGCGTTTAGATGTTTAAATTTTAGGCTAGTTCTTATTTCAGATATCCCGCCGTAGAGAAACCTCTTTCAGTTTTTTTTTATGTGGGGCTAAAATAGAGAATTATTCAAATTGTCTAAACTACCTGTTCTTGTTTTGAACTAGTTTAAATAACAAAAATGTTTTTTTAAACTATTAACCGCGATTTTTATTACCACTGTAACTGTATCTCATGTCGTGGAATCAGTAATTGAGCTAATCGCTGGTTGCAGCTTTTGTTGCAATATATTTTTACTTTGATTGTTGATGCAAGTGCGTCATTTATATTACCAGATACCTCCCGAGTCGAAATTTAACTACTCTTTAAAACCTACAAATTCTACTATTTAGAATTTAGAGTATTTAAGTATCACTTATTTTCAATACAAAAATAACATCTACATAGCTCCTACAAGAGCTACTTACCGGAAAAAATCCCATTTAAGGTGTTAAATAGACGTTAAAAAAATTTTTTCGGTCTTTTCCGTAATATTAAAAAACAAAAAGAAAAAAAAATCGTTTGATGCGATAATAAAAATAAACAAAAGAAAAGAAAGAACAAGAAAGAACAAGAAATATAAGAATATAGAAAAGTAAAATGTATTTTTATATATTTTAACATGGTTGGTTTTATTTAACATTTTAGGAAATAATTTATATGTATTTAATTGAATTTAATATTTTAATGTTATATAAAATTATGTGCGAAAGAAATTTTTCAGTTAATCTAATATAAATAATCTCGCTAAACAATTAGGCCCTCTTAATAATTAATTTTAGTGATTTAAAAAAAATATAATATTATTTTAATATTTTTTATTTGTCTTGTTTCATATCGATTTATCGATATTTTGATTTAATTTTTCATAATACTGAGAAATTTATGGAAAATTAGTATTATTTTCTACACATAATTCAAGTATTTAAATTTTTTGATTTCCGAATTTTGGTCTTTCAAATTGTATCATTAAAAAAATGGCAAAAAAATGGACGCATCCTTTACAAACAAAATCACACTCATACATGTCCAATTTAGAACTTAAATATACGAGCGCTATCTTCATGTATAAAAATGTTTGTCGGGTTTGATGTGAAATAAGATCGGAATCGTAAATAGTTTTTGAAGATTCAAATAAGATGTAATTTTGTACATTGATAGAATTGATAGGACTTTTTAAGTTCTTAGGATATGATAAGTACTTAGTAAGGTGTTGAAAAACAGGCTTATTTAGGTGTAAAGTAATATTTTAATGTCGCGTTCTTTGGCTTGATGGAAAAAAGATTGATTTATTTACTTGCCAACGAACAGCATAAAATAAATAAATCTACTTTTGTAAATGTAGTAGTAAATTGTTTTGACTTTTTGTTCTGTCACTTGATATGTTTGGTTATGTTTACATTTGAAAATGATAGATTTTACGTTTTATCATTTTATTTGTAATAGCTTTATTATTAATTAGAAATTTAAATAATAATAAATTATTTTTGAACAAAATAATAATAATAATTAAAATGGCGGTTTTTTTTACATAAATTTGACAATTAAAAATAATATTTCAATGTATTTGTAAAATCTACCAAAAAATCTAGATTTTTAAAACAAGCGTATAAATATTCGAATAACGAATACTTAAAATATACCCAAATTAATCGGATATTCAAATACTCGAATATGCGGATTTGAATGCTCTAGTTACGTCCAAAAAAGTAAAACACATTTCTATTTGTTTAAATTCTATAAAAAATAGAAATTTTTATCAAAGCAACCTTTCGATTCCAAATTTCCTAATCCAAATAAAATATTTGTTATTCTTTGTCGTCATAGTTATTCGATTTGTTTGAAATGAAATAACAAATATATTGGTCAAAGCCTACTTGTTCAACATACTTTTATTTCAAAATTTATGCAAAATTATAACTTTGATTTAGAATCAACAATTTTTTTTAAATAGTTTGCTAGCGGCGAATAAAAAATAGTATATGACGCACGGACGTAAGCTATTTCGGACTTAATGTGGGTGCAAATCTCTGCTTGCGCCTCGATTTGCAATCTCCGCATACGTCCAAAATCTTTAACTTTACGTCCTTGCATCATAATGTACTATTGTCATTCTGGACCTTGTGTAACAAGGACTTAGTTGAATAATACCAAAAATTTGTAGTTGTCGAAAAGGTAAGAATAACTAAATGTAATAAAACCACCCTTCTGTTTAAAATACATAAAATTTCGATAATCATTTCCAACGAATGAATTTTGTTTTATTATTTTTGTGTATATTTTAAATCAAATATTACAAAACAAAAAACTTTAAAACTAAAATGCAAACATCCGTTTACCGGATGTGGTTCCGGATTTATAAAATTTCCTTTAACAAATTAAAAAGCAAAAAATGGATAAAAGATACGTTAACGAAAACAGTTTTTAGATTATAAATAAATTATATCTGATTATTGTAAAGTAAAAATATGGAGGGGCTGAAATCTCACAGCTCTGAGATATCAAGACTTCGGTCTGGGTTAAGGATTTTGATATAGTTTTCGGCAAAAAACTTTTATGAGGACATGGTTTTTAGTTTTGGGCAGCGATGTATATCAAACAAAACTCTTTGTTAAAGTACTAGTATTTTTTATCTCTGTTTAAAAATTTATTACAAAACTAACACGAAACATCAATACGTTGCCGGAAAATTATAATCAAAATTCCAATAATATTGTTAAATTAAATAAAACCAAACTTTTTCAAAATTCCAAAAATATTCCAAAAATTAGAATAATATCAAATATTTAAATTTTTTCTAAATTCCAATAATATTTCAAAAATTCTTAAAAATTCAAACTTTTTCCAACATTCTAAATATATTGCAAAAATTATTACAAAATCAAAAATTGAAAATTTTTTCAAAATTCCAAAAATTATCATAATATCAAAAATTAAAAATTTTCCAAAATTCTAAAAATATTCCAAAAATTCTTACAAAATCAAAAATTAAAACTTTTGCCGAAATTCTAAAAATATTGTAAAAATTATTACAAAATCAAAAATACAAACTTTTTCAAAATTCCAAAAATATTTCCAAAACTATAACAAATTCAAAAATTTCCATGTCCAATTTCATTTTAAATTACATTTACGTCATAAAAACAGCTACATTTTCTTCCAAAAAATTGGCTAAAAAAATAAATGAAATCATTTTTTGACAAACTTATAATGCCATAATTCTCTATAATAATAATAAAATATCATGTCACAAATCATTAATTTTATTTTTTTGTAAAAAATTGGGTAAAGAATAAATAAAAACCGTTCTTTTGACACACTTGACAACATGTTTTGACAAACTTATAATGCCATAATTCTCAATAATAATAATAAAATTTCATTTCAAAGAAACAATTTTATTTTTTTCCAAAAAATTGGGTAAAAAACTAATTAAAAATCTTTTGACACACTTGACAACATTTTTCTGATAAACTTATGATGCCATAATTCTCAATAATAATAATAAAATTTCATTTCAAACCAACAATTTTCTTGTTTTCCAAAAAATTGGGTAAAAAAATAAATAAAAATCTTTCTTTTGACACACTTGACAACATTTTTTTGACAAACTTATAATGCCATAATTCTCAATAATAATAATAAAACTTCATTTCAAACAAACAATTAATTTTATTTTTTTTCCAAAAAATTAGGTAAAAAAATAAATAAAAATCTTTCTTTTGACACACTTGACAACATTTTTTTGACAAACTTATAATGCAATAATCTAGATTTTTGTCTCACATACCAATCCCGACCATCAAGATTTCTCCAAATTTAATGTTCCTACTTGTAATCACTTAAAATGAACGTTTTTTAAGCAAAAAATATGCAAATTTCCTTGTTTTGACAACTTTTCGATTTTTTTGACACACTTCCGGTACAGTTATCGAACACATCGTCCTTTCGGCTCTTCCTATTAAGTAAACCTATTTTTAGAAAAAAAAATTTTTCAAATCCGTCCAGCGGTTTTCTAGATTTCGTCGGTTGTGACGGCCGGCCAGCCGGCCAGCCGGCCGACAGACAGACATACATTTTTTTTTTTTGCTTTTTTAGAATCAGGAGGTCCTAAAACGTCGAGAAATGTCAAAAAAAGTGGGGGTAAGAATTTCACTTTGAGCTCATGAATGTAATACTTAGGTCTTTCAGACCGAAGTAACTTTTTTCAAAATTCCAAAAATTATAATAAAATCAAAAATTTAAAATTTTTCAAAATTCCAAAAATTCTTACAAAATCAAAAATTGAAATTTTTTCAAAATTCCAAAAATTACAGTAATATAAAAAATTAAAAATTTTCCAAAATTGTAAAACTATTCCAAAAATTCTTACAAAATCAAAAATTAAAACTTTTGCCGAAATTCTAAAAATATTGCAAAAATTATTACAAAATCAAAAATACAAACTTTTTCAGAATTCCAAAAATATTTCCAAAACTATACCAAATTCAAAAATTTCCATGTTCAATTTCATTTTTTTTTAAATTACATTTACGTCATAAAAACAGCTACATTTTTTTTCCAAAAAATTGGCTAAAAAAATAAATGAAATCATTTTTTGACACACTTGACATTATTTTTTGACAAACTTATAATGCCATAATTCTCTATAATAATAATAAAATATCATGTCATACGAACTATTAATTTTATGTTTTTCTAAAAAAAATGGGGTAAAAAATAAATAAAAACCTTTCTTTTGACACACTTGACAACATTTTTTGACAAACTTATAATGCCATAATTCTCAATAATAAAAATAAAATTTCATTTCAAAGAAACAATTTTATTTTTTCCAAAAAATTGGGTAAAAAACTAATTAAAAACTTTTGACACACTTGACAACATATTTTTGACAAACTTGTAATGCCATAATTCTCAATAAATAATAATAAAACATTTCAAACAAACAATTAATTTCATTTTTTTTTCCAAAAAATTAGGTAAAAAAATAAATAAAAATCTGTCTTTTGACACACTTGACAACATTTTTTTGACAAACTTATAATGCAATAATCTAGATTTTGGTCTCACATACCAATCCCGGTCATCAAGATTTCTCCAAATTCAATGTTCCTACTCGTAATCACTTAAAATAAACGTTTTTTAAGCAAAAAATATGCAAATTTCCTTGTTTTGACACCTTTTCGATTTTTTTGACACACTTCCGGTACAGCTATCGAACACATCGTCCTTTCGGCTCTTTCTATTAAGAAAACCTATTTTTAAAAAAAAAAATTTTTGAAATCCGTCCAGCGGTTTTCTAGATTTCGTCGGTTGTGACGGCCGGCCGGCCGGCCGACAGACAGACATACATTTTTTTTTTTTTTGCTTTTTTAGAATCAGGAGGTCCTAAAACGTCGAGAAATGCCCAAAAAAGTGGGGGTAAGAATTTCACTTTTGGCTCATGAATGTAATACTTAGGTCTTCCAGACCGAAGTAAATCTGGAAAAGCGTTAGCCCAAAATACGTAACAAAAACAACGAAATTAAGTGAAAATGTTTATAAACAAAAACTGTCGAGTTCAGAAAACCACAGACATATGTATTTTTAAAAAAATTATAAAATTATTTTTTGGTTTTTCATAAAACTTATTCCATATTTTTAAGGTAAATTTGAATTTATACAAACTATATTAAAATAGGTTTTTAGAACCGATATAATTAGGGTGAAAACAGACAGAATACGATAAATTTTCAATGGACATATATGCTTTCAGTTATTTCTTACTACTAAAATGAAACTGGACAAATAACCGATAAACTATATCCCGTGGTATTATATACCCGCATGGTATTTAGACCGTTTGGCTGTTTAGACCAACCAACTCATGCGGATAGATAAATGAACTAGATTGCAGAAAATATTGAAACCTCCAGCACATTAAAAGGTTTTCAATTATAACACATAATTAAATCCAAACAGAATATGTAAAAAAAAATTAAAAACATTTATTTTCTTACTTAAAATTTTATTTTCTCACTCTTATGTATTTGAAATAAAAAATTAAACATAAACAAATGAAACAAAAATATAAAATTTTAAACAAACAACAATTAAATTTATCTCCAATCTTTCCCATTTTCGATAAATTCAACTCGTTTTTAAGGGGTAAGGAATGTCATACCGTATTTCCAATTACTCATTTTCAATTACAAATTCTTACAATTACAAAATATTTCGGAATTCCAATATTAGTAAAAATTAAAATATCCAACCGATAATTTTTTAAATGATAAAAAAAAACATTAGCACAATTTTAGTGTTGACTAAGAATTTCACCTTTAAATAATTTCCAAAAAATAACTAAAGTTTTAATATGAAAAACATTTTCGAAGTAACGTGAATTATCCATTTTTTAATATATAAGTTTTTGTAGTTACTCAAACACAAAAAATAATTCACTTTAAAAATTAAAAAAAATAAACAAAATTGATTTGATTTTTAATTTTTATCTAATTTTGATTTTACTATGCGTTTCAATCTGATACAGATCATCGACAGGTAATATTTTGTAACTGTTACAACGCGAATCAGCAAAAATCAGCACACCATAATAAAACAATATATTTGATTATATTGAACTCTGAAATAAATATTTTTTGATTTTATTTTATAAATATTTTGATTGTATTTTATAAAAAAATTTTCGCTCTCATTTAAAATTACATATATAAAAACAATAAATTAAAACTAATTCGCATGTTCTTCTCTCGAATAATAAAAATCTCCCAAATTTGAAAGATTTTTAAATTTTTGATCGAAAAATAAAATATATAATTAAACACTTGCACAATACATTACTATTAAAATAGATATGAAAGTGGTTGGTGCCATGGTATTTTGATAAAGTTAGTTAAATCAAACTAACATTAATAAAACACAGTATGAACAAATGGGGTAATATTGTTATCTAATGACTACTTCGTTCTATTACTTAAGCCTATTAAATTTATACCCAATTTTCTATATCTCGCAGTTTTTTTATTAAGGCATAAAGAAATGATTTGATACAAATAATTCTTATATTTATGATTGTCATGCTGCTTCATCTTTAGAAATTGTTCATCTTCGTTGTGATTAACATAACTATGTATGACGTTGCAGATTTTTAGATAAGTAATTTATGGAAAGCAATTTTGACAGCCTACAATCAACATTTGTTCCACAGTACTGGTTTTGGAAGAAGACAACTAATTAATATAAGCCTTTTGATTTAATTTATATAATTTTTGTTAATTTATTTTTGTACTGTTAAATCATTGTCGTCATGTATTCAGTAACTAATTTTACCTAGTTTTTTTATATAAATTTTCTTACTTATAAATAAGAGATTTCTCAAGTCATAATTCAACATATTTTTTTCTGAGTTATTTTTATAAAAGTCCAATCGTTTTACTGGCGCTGAAACAGGGACCGGTTATTTAACGATAACCCCATATACAACAAATGATATTTTCTTGAATTTTGTGATTATTTTGATATTGTTGATATTTTGGATATTAATGATATTTTTGAATGTTTTAATATTTTCAAAATTTCTGATATTTTGATTTTTTTGTTTTGCTTGATTTTTTTATATATTATTTTGATAATTTTAATATTTTGTTTTCGATATATTTAATGATTATTATTTTGGATATTTTTATATTTCGGATGTAACAAAATGGTCGATTATTTTTATGTTTTGATAACTTTCTTTTTAAAATGGTACCTTCTCGAAGAAAGGATCCATGGGGGCTTCACTCCCTTAACAGTTTTCGTTGGTGTCAGGTCGCCTCTGTATTTTTGACATGCAATCAACCAAGTGGATGTTTTGTTAAATTAAATTTTCATTTTATTTTTCCTGCACGAGATTGGATGCAGCTTCACTAGGACGGGTGTCCTGCAAAGGATAATGATGCTGGGTAGTCATATCTGACAAACAGGATCATTCTCCTGCGCTAAGCACTCCTCCATCAAGGTGAAGTTGTATCCAAATCTCCACCCTGTTGGAAAGAACCAACGTTCAACCCAACATCCCTTCAACAATTTTTATGGACGTAAATCCATCCAACATCGCGCTTCTATTGTAGGTTTTGTTAAGAGACCGGATGAGGGGGCTGGTAATCGTGGTATGCCGATATTTGCTTTAACTTTTCCGTCTTTTGTTTAATTTTTTTTAGTTTAGGGATGGGAAAACTCAGCATTTGGTTGATTGATAACAGATATTTAGGCTGATTCTAAACCATATTCTGAGTCTCTTTCATTATTTTGGAGGGTACTAGAAAGTAGATTTTATTATTTAAGACCTATATTCGTTTTGGACGCTACATGTCGTTGCTGGGGAGAGATCACGAGTTCGATCTTCCTCTTCGGTCCTTCTTTTGCAATATCTTTAGTTTTTGGTACAGTTTTTGTTTACGGTTCTGACCTGGGCAGTATCTTCTGTTTAAAAAAATATGAATCAAATGAATAAAAAAATGTTTCTTGTTATTAAATAATTGCATTAAAATAATAAATAAAATAAATAAAATTTGATAAATAAATAAATAAAATAGAAAAATTTTAATTAATAAAAAAGAAATAATTAAATTTTATAAATGTAAATAGGTATATTTTTTTAAAACGGTGGTGTTTTTCAGTTGTTTCTTTTGACGGAATTTTATTGGTTTATTTCCTGTATCATCTCAAGCAGTTTTTTTTCTGGCAATTGAATAAGCAACCTAATTTAAAATTTATCATACGTTTATAAATGCTAAAAATCGTCAGCAAATTTTTTAGTAAGCCGCGATTTTCGATTCAGATTCGTTCTTCTTACAGAATTGATCAAGGAACATCATGATAACTGTAGAGCTGCGCATGTAGGGGTAAAGAAAACTGTTGGTTGGAGGGTCTTCGTCGCCTATAAAGGCAACAAACCAGACATTGCATCCTTCCATGCAATCATATTACAATATTCATATATACAGAAGTTCGCTATTGGTTTGCCAATTTATTTCACTTCCGGCCTGAAAATGAAACAGACATAAAAGCGATCATATATGTATATATATCAATTTATATTCTAACACTTTGTTTGGTTGCACATAATACTAATAAATAATACTTGTTTGTGTCTGCATAGAGATTTTTTCCTATGTAGGCTTATTTATAGTATCACATGTAGATGTAATACAGCTGTTCAAATTTATTGAGTTTTAGAAAAGTTATTTGATCAGATGATATATAGAAGTTTAAATGTATAATTTTATGTGATGAAAGAGACCATTAAAAAGAAACAAAGAAAATGAAAAATCCTATTTATTCTCGATCATTTTTAATCCAGACAATCAATTTTTGAAATCATACAAATAATCTAAACAAATTTCAGCATTATAAATTTATTATTCATAACAATTTTTGTATTTTTAAATATGACTGTTTTTGTATTAGAAAACAGTTTCGAAGATAGCGAAACCGTTGTTTTACCATTCCGGTTATTGGAACAAGTAAAATCAAAAGTGGCTGAAAGAAATGCAACGGATATAGAAATTGGATGCCCGAAATTGTGGTCAAAAAGTTGAAAGTAACTCGTCTAAAGTTCTTCGCATAATAACGAACGAGAAGTTGAATATGAAAGATTTATTTCAACGCGAAACATATATGTGCAAGTTAGTGTTTGAGGAATTTTTTACATTATAAAACACAACAGTAAGCCATTGTAATGACAACGCAGGTTTTTTATTAGGACATCAAGAAATGAGTATTATATGTGTGCTTGTCATGCTGGTTCATCTTTTGATTTTGTTCACTTTTAGTGTGATTAACATAGTGTATTGCATTCTACAAAGCGTCTATGGATGACTCAATTTGTGACCGCCTACAATCAACAGAAGACAACTAAATTAATGTAAGCTTTATTTGATTTATATAATTTTTGTGTTTTAGTTCTTTTTTGTATTAAATTATTTAGTTTTTGTTGCATTTAATATTTAATCTATTTTCGATATAACTTTTTCTGTGATAAGTATTATTTTATTTTTATAAAAGTCCAATCGAAGTCCAATTTCACCCTTTTTACTTATTCTCGATGATTTTCGGTAATAAAGAGTCTAAATAAGCAAAAACTGTTGATTATTTGCCGGCTACTTAGCCGATTTCAAAATTTTCTTGTTTCTATAAATTTTTTGGTGTAATGCAAAGAGTCATACAGCTCTTGGGGATTCAATCTTTAAACTGTAAGTGTGTCAAAAAATATTTATGTGTGGGAAAAGTATTTTTATACGCTTTGACGCATACATCGTTTAGCTCGATAGAGAATGAGCTGTAACTTTGTATATATGAGAATGAGCTGTAACTTTGTATATTCAATACTAAAACTGAATACCGTTTTCTCAGTAAACCAAACTTTAAGAAATGAGCTAGCAACTCATTTTCTTGATTCTAACATTATATCCACCTAAGAAAAATCTTGGACGCATGCGAAAATACCAATTGGAATTTGAATCTGATATGGGATCTGGTATAGTATAATCAGAGTTGGAAATGCTCCTTATGTCACTCCTATACTCCATTCTTCCAGAGCGAGTAACTTAAAAATAATATAACACTCCCAAACTGCTGTAAAAAATAATAAAATATCGTTTTTACTCCTAAATTGAAATAAGTATTTTCTTTCAAATACTCAGTCAATTTTTGTTTCGTAATTGATCGTTACCAATGTAAAAAAAAATAATTTTTGTAAATGTTGTGTTCAATTTTGCAGTAGTGTTATAAAAATATGTATATACAAAAAGGATGATGAAAAGGTACTAACTTCTTCTTTTGCAAATGGGATGAAAGAAAAGAAAAAGAAAATAAAAACTTAAAAGGAGTGAAATCGAAAAAACTAAAAATTTTACTCTTCGAGGAAGAACGATATTGAAAAGTTTTAATTTATGAATATTATTTTAAGGAGTAAAATGAGTGCTCGAATAAAATAAAATTGCAAACTCTGGTATAAGTCATTTGGTGTGGAACATGATCCGAATTGAAAGGAGCTTTGTAAAATGGAATTAACAATTTTTTTATGATAAAGTAAATTTCTATTTTTTTATGATAATGTAAAGTTCAAAAACCAAATATCTGCAGTTCGAGTGTAATTTTTTTGGTGGCGAAACAAAATTTGAATTTTTTTATATTTTCGAAGTGGAAACGAACACGTTACTTTAATTTAAAATATTTTAACTGCCAACCAATTGTAGTTACACAGGAGCCGTCTCCACCAATATGAAATTAGACGCTATCCCTTACAAATGGGTTTGACTTAAACTGTGAAAGGAAAATGCAAATTTGTAGGTGGTTCTGAATATATTTTTAATCGTTAAAAAACCGTTTGTTATGATGCTCCAGGCGACCAACCGCCTAAATTTGAATATTTTCATTTCTTTCCACAACTCATAACAGGCAACGGTCGTGTAAATAAACAAAAGTAAAAAGTGGTTAACCTTTATTTGATTTTTTGTTTGCGGCTGGTGACATACGTTGAAGTTGACCTATTTCGATGTGGTTAAAAAAATATAAATACACGTAGTTTCGTATAGAGGTCCTCTTAGTCGTTCATTATCATTCCATACGATTATTTCGTTGATTATTTTTGACATCTGCTGGGGTGTGGTTTTTTTTTGTTTTGGTCGATTGTATGCTGGTGATGGATAAGCTGTGTGTTTTGTTGTGGATTGCCAAAACTGATGGAATGTCAAGCACCATGGAGAAAATCGAGATTCTCTGTTTTTATTGGATTAGTGAGTTGGATGACAAATCTTTTTTATACAGTGTGATTATTAACATTTTGTGATTATATTAAACCAAAAAGTGAGAGAGTGTCTGTGTCAATTATGACTTTTTATTAGTACCATTTCTTTTTTGTGTGTGTAAAAAATTCTTGTCTTAGTCAATTGCCGATATATTCAGTGCGCAGTAAATTAAATTAGAAGTGACTAGAAGAAAATAGCCTATGTGTTATGTACTCTGAGTACCCCAAACGTAAACCCCAACAAAAGATAAATCATGTGTTAGAAAATTGAAAATTATACTTGTCGTAAAATGAATTTTTCGGCGAAATTCCCGAGCGTCAGTTTACTTACCTGATAAGATAAATTAACAAAAAAAAAAAACAAAGTAATTTATGTGTTAGTAATTGTTAATGTAAATTAAAGTAAAAAAAAAATATATATGTAATTTTGTGAATGTACCCGGAACCGCCGAACTATCGAGAAGACAACAAAGATAACCAATTACATATTAAGCTTAGGATTTTTGTTTGCTTCTCGAACATTGGATCATTCAGCCATTTTTTTTCTCTTCGTGCTGTGAATTTTAATTTCAATAAGAACTAATCAGTAAGCTAATAGGATAAATTTGTTGTTTGTTAATTGAATTAGAATAGGAAAGCACTAAAACTATTATCAGAGTGTAAAATAAAAATTTAAATAGAGAAACTAGAAATATAACCACAAAGAAAAAAAAGGAACTTAAGTGTTTGCATTGTGATTGTTAACCTGATGGATGGAATGACGTTGGTAGACTGTAAATACCATTATACAATCGGTCGATAGGTGGATACTGGGAGTCTGATTCGATTTCTATTTACGATCCAAGATTTTGTGACGTGAATGACTGTTTGTTACTATTGTTTCTACCATTGCCTTGTAGTCATGTCAATTGATTGTGGCTGGATCCATCTTCGTTTATTAAAATTATTTCATCAAACGCCCTACCATTATTATTTATGGAATCTGGCTGGATCCATCATCGTTTATTAATATTAATGCAACAGCAGAATCACCACTATTTTAATTGAATCTGGCCATACTACATTCTAATATCGGGACTAACCGTTGGCTGTATATATCGTCGTTTATTACGATTATTTCCACCACAGCCCTACTATTATACTTGTTGAATTTGGCTATATATGCATTTTAACATATGAAGCAACATCTGACTGGTTATTTCACACTCCATAACATCAATTATTAAGAGTATTTCCTCAAACGCCTTACCATTATTATTTATTGAATGTGGCTGGATACATCATCTGCTCATTTGGTACTATCAATTGAGTTGCGGTTTTCGTCAAATGCTTAGAGTCTTAATGGGGACCGACTAACGGAAGGAACTGGTGAGGGAGAGCTGATCACATAATGGGGTGAGTAACTTTAACTTATTAGTTATAAGGTTAGTTGTATGCATATGGAGGTATGTGCATGGATTTATGTAGATATGGGTGCTTGAGCGTGCGATTGGAGTAGTTGATGAGTGGGGTAGTGTGAGTGTGCATATGGGTATGGACGTGTGCATGTGTGTGTGTGTGTGTGGGTGTAGATGTGTGTGTGGGTGTGTGAGGGAATAGATGAGGTGCGAGAGCGTGTGAATGTGTGTTGAAATATGGGGTTAGACGCGGTGATCGCGGTTTGTTTGGGGTCGCCATAGTCTATTTAGTTCGCTTGTTTTTTTTTTTTTCTTATATCCGTTCTTATTTTATGATACGCGTACTATTGAATAATTTGTGCTGGAGTAGCAGGATTTCGTTCTCGACCCCTCTCACTGAAGCTGAAGCTTTAATAATCTCGCTAGGTAAGCGGCCTGCTATGCCACTTCGTTGTTGATCAACGAAGCAGCGCTTCATTACACGTTGTAATCGAAATCGTTGATAGAATTTTGGATGAATCCCTACCGTCAAACAATTTCCAAAATTTAACGAAATCCCTTGAATGGCAAACATGATGCGTCTATGCAAACGGAATGTCGATGTTTTATCAATCACAAAAACGATGAATTTTTGTAAACCACAAAGAACATAAAAGGCACCATCCGAAATTTGTAAATTTAATTACATCCGGAATGGACGTGAAACATTTTTTGTTTGGCAAAAAAAAAATGGTAGATGAATTTGAAAAAGTTCAATCATTTTTAAAATGTACCAAAAGTTGCGATGAGTGAATTTTTTTGTGTAACATGATTTAAACTGATAAATTCTTTATTGAAAGCAGAAAATATATTATTGAAAAGCTAGTGTTCGTGCAAATTTTTTCTCGATATTGGCATTTTCCCAACATCAAAGCGGACTGGTTAGCAGAATCATTTGTAGTTTTGGAACAGTATATTATATGTGAAACAATCGGATCCATTCGGGTTTCCCTGTGCTTCGTTTGGAAAACAAGCATTATAATTGCCGATATACAGGTTTGGTTCGATTTCAATACTGCAACACCGATATTCCAATTTTAATCCTAGGGTTTTTAACGGATATTAATGTTTTTAGACTTTACATTTTAAACATTAACAAATTTGTGAAATTTTTTGAGGTGAAGTACGTAAAACAACTTTTAAATTAAGTCTAAGAAACATCACCTTAGGAAACTAAATATGTTTCTAGAAATATTATTGAATCGAGTAACAATCTATTAATTTTTATGCATATTCTTGTGAAAATATTGGAGTTTTTTAATTGAAGGTTATACCTCTGATGACCCTTTTAAATAAAATTCAATAAAATAATTGACACATTTAATTTTGTTATTTCAAGATACTTATTAGGTTTGACTTTTCGTTTCAAAGTTTGACTTCTTAAGTGTTTGTACAATTCATTATTTTCATAATAACTTATCTAGTAACATAAACATTCGATGTCATTCAATTCATTTAAAATAATTGGATTATTCATAAACAACATAAAAATCAATTTTATACGTTAAGCCCTAATTTATTTTACTTTAATTTACTTTGAAATAATTTTCAAAATTTTTTTTTTTCTAAGGAAAGGGTTGATTATCTTATTAACTAATTTAAAAATAAACAAGGAGAAAAAGCTATATTTTTATATTATTATATCTAAACTATTTTTATAGTTCTCCCCTAATTTATATAGACATTTTTATCTTCACAATAAAAATTATTTGGTTGTTTTGTTAAGAGAACGAGACGAAGACGATAATGTATAGACATAATAAATAAAATATAACAAAAAAGGGTTAAAATTATCAAGAATAGTAATTAGGGGATTGACATTATAAAAATTGATAAAATAAAAGTAACTTTATTGTTATGTTCATTTAGTTTTGTGGAAATTGTGTAAAGACTAAATAACTATTATTCAGCAATGCAGTAATACTTTTTTATGTTTATTAAATAATTGACCTTAAAAAATTGACATTTTAGAAACAATCGGTAGAGAAGACAGATCGAATTCAACCATAATGTGAGGTTAGTATTTTCCATTAGAGTAGACAAAGTGTAATGAAGCGCTCTTCGTTGAATAACAACGAAGTGGCATAGCAGGTCACGTACCTAGCGAGATTATCTTTTTGCCCCTGACTAGTTGCAGCTCGTGGGATCGAGAGAAGAAAACCTGCTACTCCAGTAGCCCTATTCCGGTACATCGTGAAATAGGAATTGAGAAATAAATTATAGCAATTTTTTCATAACTAGTATTCCGTGTCGCGGGAAATAACAAATTCGTATTAGAAAATATTTCTTTACTTCATGTATTGCACTTTTTTCTCAATTCCCAATTCTCAGGAAACTGCCGGAATAGGCGTACAGCACTGTATAGTACGCGATAAACATGATAAGAACGGAAAAAAAGAAAAGGCAAGTGAGTTAATTAGACTCTGGCGACCCCCATAAACGAAAGAACCACGATCACCACGTCCAACCCCAGGCGTCAACACACAATAATCATATACTCTCCCACTTCATACATTACAAATACACTCCCACTTCATACATTCATACACTTCTTCTTCATACGCTCATACACCCTCACATCTCATAAACTCTCACATCTCGTACATTCATTCACCAAATTCATTATACCAGCCCTCAGGTTGAGACCCTGGTCAAAAAAAAATATATACAAATCGGTATTTAAAGAAAGAATGAAGCTTTTGCAATCAAAATAATGCGATTTAACGTTGGATTACATTAATTACATGGCCATTAATAAATGAATATTTCACCATCATCCCTTCCTTCAGCATTCTTACTTGGTCGAAATCCACCAAAATGGATTCTTTTTAGGTTCAAACAAAATATCAAAATTAAGAATTATTGATTGCGCAAACCATCTCTATTATTTCCACATCTAATTTCACTTCATTTTTCGTATACGGAATAAAGACAATCGGAACATTATTATATTTACTAACCTGATATAGACCAAGATATCATGGATTACGATTATCTGCAGACATAACTTCAGGAATTCCACAATTAAACGAAATGATGAAATTTGGGTGATGAACAACGACAGCGGTTATTACGAAAACTTTCCTATTTATCTTGAAAAATATTAACCGTAACTGTTGCGAGTCTAGGTGTAATACTATATGAAGAGATTGATAAGGATAATTTCGGACCTATGGAATTTATTATTATATTTTTTTGGTGTAATATAGGGTTTCAACCCCAGCACCAACTATAATCATGATAAAATTAACATTAGATGTGATTCAATGATTGTGTATAAATCTATTAGGAACTTTGTAATCAATTTGTTTTCCATTCATATTTTCCAACTAAAAATTATTGCCAATAACTGACTAAATCAAATCAAATAATACACTAATTGAAATTTAATTTAAATAAAAAATATATAAACAATAGGTTTACTTGCCCTCACATACACCTCCCGTGCATACACGCACGCGGACATACACTCACGCACCCATTCATACATACAAACACACCCTCAATTATATATTTAATGTAAGAAAGTACTCACCCCATGATGATGATCGTTCCCGGCTCTCCATACCATTTGGCTGGCCTTAGCCAATCATTTTATCCTGATAGTGACAACGTCACACGTGAAATCAGCAATGCAGGTAGCTTGGTTGTAATGTAGATCTTATAAAAGCACTCGTTCAGAACAATGGTGTACAGAGGTTGCAATAAATCAGTCGTAAGAGACTTGATATCCAGTTAACAAATTGATGCTGTTATATTAAACGTCGATCTGCTCCTACAGTGCTTATTAAAGTCGAACTAACTAATTCTACTTCTCAACTTTCGGGTGCACTATTAACGATGATATAGTTCGTTGGTGACAATCCCCCAATCAGATCATACGTCCCATCACTTACTAAGACGTCAAACATCAAACCGTATCGACTAGATAAAAGGATGGATGAACAACCCAGAACTATAGTAATATGGACCAGAATATTCGCAGTTTACATCCAATAAATTTTTTTTTGTATTATTGTGAGTTTTATTTATGTCCCTTTAGTATACAACTTTTAAAATTAGAATAATTTAATGTCTTAGTAACAATTTCCTAATTGCTATTGATAACTAACATCAGATCTAATTACAATAAAAAACACAATGACTCGTTAAAGTTAAATACACTAGACGTCACAAGCACAGATAACATTTTTTTTTGTTTTGAAATTACAGTATAAAAATGACTAGATTATTCTTGGTATATTTTATAATTTTTTTATGTTTTTTTAGTTTTTTTATATATATAATTACGGTAATTGACATTAAAAAAAAATCGATAGGCGTAATTCGACTGTCAAGGTCGAACCGTCAACCAACTTCCAAAGCCGAAACCTTTAACAATAGTATAATCACTTTGATGTTATTAATATTTTAACAGATAACCACATGATTACCGATGGATAATGTTCTAATTGCCCGTTTGGAGGTAAAAATTGCCGAAATGTCTACCCGTTAGAACTCTCTCGATATTAATTAGCGGTATACTGGTGTTATCCCGTGACGACTCTTCTCCACGAACACGAGAAGTTGCTGGCTTTCACAGCTTATGTTTTACACACCAAAATATCGTATAATTAAAATAACGTTAACGTAGTATTAAGGTACAACTACTAACTGGATCACGTATGCACCAAGTTAAATGTTCTTTTGTTCTAATTTTCGCCGTTATCTTAATTCAAAAAGTAGCCGAATCGGACCGTTTAAATTCACAAAAGAAACACCATGCACTGGCATTAATCTTTATAAACCATACGTAAAAAGGCAATACTTATCTGATAAACCGTGATTCGATCGTTGGTTAATCATCCAATGTCCTCCATTTTTTTGTTTGAAGGTTGATTTATTTAGGTTTCTGCTTTCTTCAATTATAGGTAGTTACATATATTTCTCATCAAAAAATGTTGTCATTATTCCGTTTTGAAACACTTATCGTAATCTTTCAATTTTTATTATCAGCGATATCCAATTTTATTTTTAACACCAATAATAAAATTACATTCAACGTGTTTTTAATTATTTACCGATCTGCTCAACATCAAACATCAAAACGGAAACACAAAAACAGATGTTAATGTTAAGACAAAAAGTCTAAAACAAGCGACCGAAGCTACATACCGCCATCTATTTATAGTATCCCAACAGCTGTTTTTCGAACAATACTAAATCGAAAAGTTTGTTTCTTGGATATTATTTTTTTCGCTAATCATTAGTACCCACTAAAGAGTATGGACAACTATCTTGTATTTAAAAACGAATGGAAACGAATTATAAAAAAAATATTGATTACAAAACGACTGCAAAAATTACACATGGAAATGACGCGATTATGAACCAATGATACTGTATAACTGCTTTATGCTAACTTGATAGCAATTAACGACTACAAATCGAATATAGGAAACTACATTGAAAAATATTACACAACCGTTTGAGGACAATCCTTGTTTTACGGAAACTATTGTAGATAGCAATTACGGTCCGAGTTCAAAAAAATATAGAAAAAGGGAGAAACGAAAATAACTATAAAAAAATCTCCTCTAACGCAAATTTGATGCGTGCATTTGATGCCAAAAATCCTTAAAAATTTAAAAATTTAAACTTTTTCCAAAATTCTAAAATAATTGCAAAAATTATAACAATATCAAAAATTGAAACTTTTTCCAAAATTATAAAAATTATAATAAAATCAAAAATTTATAATCTTTCAAAATTCTAAAAATTTCCAAAAATTCCTACAAAATCATAAATTGAAACTTTATCAATATTTCAAAAACTATAACAAATTCAAAAATTTCCATGTTCAATTATATTTACGTAAACAAACAGCTAAATTTTTTATACGTAAACAAACAGCTAAATTTTTTTTTCCAAAAAATTATCTAAAAAAATAAATGAAATCGTTTTCTGACACACTTGACAATATTTTTTTGACAAACTTATAATACCATAATTCTCAATAATAATAATAAAATTTCATGTCAAACAAATAATTAATTTTATTTTGTTCTAAAAAACTCTGTAAAAAAATTATTTTATCATTTCATCAACCGGAGTCTGAAGAATAAGGTTGTGCATTTTAAAGAGAAAAAAAAAGTAATCGAAGATAAAATAATAAAGTGTATTTCGTTTTATTTTATTTTTATTTACATGTATTCTTTATAAATACATAGTAGGGGCAAAATAAGACAAAATACATTGAGTGTGTATTAGTGTTTATTAAAATAAAAGTGAAGTGAGGATTGAAGACGTGCAATTATATAATTGGTGAGATTGTTCTTTATTAAGAAATTATTTGGTATTTTATATTTACTTTTACCAGGCGGTAGACAGGTAAAAATTTTACCTTATATTGCTTTGATGTTATTCCTTTGTTTTATTGTTTTGTTATTATTTTAAAGCATAAATTTGTTTTGTATTGATAACAAGAAATGCAAAATTCCGTTTCAGTTATTAGTAAGAATTTTGAATTTAACACTTTATGTGTACTCTTCAATTTTGTTAGTGTCTTTTGTGTTCCCATTTTTTTGCTTTTCCCTCATCGTGCAACTGTTGCATGAAACCTGCTATCGTGTTTTTGAGACAGAGATACCCAGTTTTTTTTGTACTGTTTAGTGCTGAAATTTAGGCCTGGCCGAATTTCAGTATCTATACCTGCAATGGCAAAGGGTAAGTCTAGGTCTCAAAAAATGGTAGCAGAGTGAACGAATAGCTTAGCATTCACTTCACCAACATAAGAGGTCTTAATTCGAATCTAAACGAGGTTTATCACTACATCGAAAAAAATAAACCTGACATATTGTTTCTTACCGAAACAATTGTCAGTGGCAAAGCATCGAAATTGGATCTCGATAAATACCGGATGCCTAGTTACGAATTGGAACATTCCTTTTATAACAAGCATGGTGTCTGTGTATTTGTTCGAAATTCACTTTCATGCATGAGAATTAAGGCCTACGAGTTGGACTCTAAGCACCATAATTCTCTAGCACTGAAGATCACAGGTGTTGATGAAACTTTGTTTATAATAGGATTATACAGATCCCCAAGTTCTCCCTCCTGGATATCCCTTTTTTGATCAAATATCGGCTAATCTAGACAAGATTACGACGGACTACCCCAAAGCAAGACTGGCCATTCTCAGAGACTTTAATATTCATAATAAAGAATGGCTGATATATCATAATAAAGAATGAATACTTACATCGCGCACTGACGATGCGATGGTTTGAAGCAAATGATAGAGTGTCCCACTAGAATCCCAGATAATTCACATCATAACAATAATTTGCTGCATCTGTCTTTGACAAACGAATCAGATACTACGAAAACAAAAGTTGAACTACCCCTCGGAACATCGGACCATTTACTAATATTAGCAATAGTGCAATTTACATCACCGACACAAATTATAAACAGGCTGACTGGGAGGGACTGGAAAACTATTTGTTGTGTTGATCAAGATCCTAGCACATCGGCAATAAGAATTTCTGAAATGAAAGACGGAATGCGGCGGTTTATTCCCAATCGATTAATCACTTCTAAAACTGAGCCTTGGTTCATCCGGGATGTTGATGAGGCAGTGAGGAATAAACGCAAAGCATTTTAGACGTATAACTCAAATAAAACACCTGAAACCCATAGCGCCTATAAGAAAGCCAGAAATATTAGTAAATACAAAATAGACTTGGACAAAGACGCGTTCATTCAGAAGAAAGCTAAGAAATTCGCCGAGCATCCATCTTTGCTCACGTAGTTTCTTTCAGGCAGTTAAATCAGTCCAGAGCAATTTTACTCGATCCTCTATTCCAACCTTAGTTCTGAATGACATTCTCGTGAGCGACTCAAAAGAAAAGGCGGATCTTTTGGGTCGCATTTTCGCAGAAAAGTCAAACATAGTTGAACCTCCCCATTCTCCCACACTCATTTCCCCAGTTGTAACGAAAATGAAACCAATTACTTTTCGTTGCAATATTGTACAGAAAATGCTTCTTTCTATCAATATCAATAAATCTGCTGGCCCCGACGGTATTCCACCCCTCATTTCCTTTTTGCTAGGCCACTAGCTCCGATTTTAACAAAACTTTTCTACTTATCTTATACAACCAGAATATTTCACGATTCTACGTATCCCATCTCTGGAACAAATTACTGGAAAACCATGGTGAAACATTCAATATTTCACTTGAAATTTTTAAAACATTTGATAAAGTGTGGCATAAAAATCTCATAGCTAAATTAAAATCTTATGGCATAGACCATTTTACTGTCTCATGGATTCATAGTTTTCTTACAGGTTGCCAATTTCATGTTAATTTAGATGGTATCACATCCAATTTTTTCACAACTAATGCTGGGGTTCCCCAAGGTTCTGCACTCTCACCAACCTTATTTCTTCTATACATTAATGACTTACTTATTTCCACAGTGCACCCAATACATAGTTTTGCTGATGACTTGCCAGCACATTGCATGCATCACATGCATCTCCCAAATTTCGATCTCATACTGCAGTTACCACTGATAAAGAGCTGCTAATTAATTCTATCAACCAATAAATGGATCGTATAATGGAATGGGTGATCGTTAATCCAACCAAAACCAAACTTTGCCGTCTTTCACGAATAGAGCGACATAAAAATTTCCCTATTAAGATAAACCATGAGGAACTGCGTGAGGTTGAATCAGTTAGGCTTCTTGGAGTGGATATTCAAAATAACCTGAAATGGAATAAACATGTGTTCAACCTCGCTAAATCTGCAATGCAAAAATTAGGATTCGTGAGTCGATGTAAAAAATATTTCAATCCCCACCAAATTTTGCTAATCTTCAAGTCCTTTATTTGTCCATGTTTGGAATACTGCTATCATGTTTAGGAGGTGCTTGTCAGTCAACAATAAAATGTCTAGACTCTGTACAGAGAAAAACAATACGGTTGATTGGTAATACCAAACTAACGGACCATGCTTGATTCGCTCCAGCATAGAAAAAGTGTGGCTGAATTGTCAATATACTATAAAAATAACTTTAGCGAATTCTCCTCTAAAGAAATTCAAAACATCCTTCCACCATGTGCGTAGTATAATCGACAAACAAGAGCTGCTGAGTTATCTAATCCATTTGTTGTCAAAATACCTCGTTGTAGAACTGTGTCCTTCCAGAACGACTATTTTAATAGAGTGGCCAAATTGTGGAACTCAATGCCTTCCTCTGTATTTCCCGATGAATTTTCCCCTCAATCATTTAAAGAGAATGTACATCATCATTCAAAACAATTAGTATACTTGTCCCTATATCCCCTTTCCTTCCATATTCCTCATCTCCTTCCTTTATAGTTGACATGGTATCTTCGAATATTCAAAGAGTCTGAATAATGAATATATCATATTTAGTGTGCTAAACATGTCTAACTTATTAATAATAAAAAAAATAAAAATCTTTCTTTTGACACACTTGACAACATTTTTTTGACAAACTTATAATGGAATAATCTAGATTTTGGTCTCACATACCAATTCCGACCATCAAGATTTCTCCAAATTCAATGTTCCTACTCGTAATCACTTCAAATGAAAGTTTTTTAAGCAAAAAATATGCAAATTTCCTTGTGTTGACACACTTGTTGATTTTTTGGACAAACTTCCGGTACAGTTATCGAACACATCGTCCTTTCGACACTTTCCCTTGAGTAAACCCAATTTTTAGAAAAAAAAACTTTTGAAATCCGTCCAGCGGTTTTCTAGATTTCGTATGTTGTGACGGCCGGCCGGCCACATACACATACATTTTTTTTTGCTTCTTTAGATCAGTCCTAAAACGTCGAGAAATGCCAAAAAAGTGGGGGTAAGAATTTCACTTTTAGCTCATGTATGTAATACTTAGGTCTTTCAGACCGAAGTAATAAATTTCACACATCTGATATATTTGATTGTAGTTCACTTTAGCGAACCTAAATACGCCATTAAGAAAGGTGTATTATATTGTTATATTTAGCAAAATATAAATTTCCAATAACTTAAAAAATCTGCAATTTAAAATCAATGTAAAATTTCTCTTTGATGTCTTAGGATACTCTTAATGTTTACCAATTTTTGAGACACGAGGTTACTTGACGTTAAGTTATTCTCACTTTTTAGATATAGAACAAAAACAATTAGTTTCGTGACTCATTCCATATTTTCAAAAAATAGTCCAAAAATAAACAACACTGTGATTTGACAAACAAATTTATTTAATACTTCAAAACTCAATACCAGCCCAATTCTTTTCATCGCCACCCAATCTCACACTCCAATAAATCAATTCCAATCAATCTAAAATTTATTCATTAATCATTCAATAACAAATGAGAAACTGTTAAAATAAATTTTTTTTTGTTTTCCAAATATTCATAACCCCAAAAAAATCAATACACAACTTTTCACCTTGAAACCTCAAAGTCACATACAATCAACGCTAAAAGGTAATTAGAGTTTACCCAAACATATCATATGAAAATGATAATAATAATAAAAATCATAACATAATTGCACAAAAAAAGGAAAACGGAAACAATGTTTTATATGGCAAATTTTTTTGAAAAGTTCATGTTCACAAAAAATGTGTCTTTTCTTAATTTGTGTCAATTACAAGTTTATACAATCGATATGATTGTGCCAATTACCAACTAGCATTCTAACTTCTTTAAAACACTTAACAGTCTTGTTTCCACTGCTTCTAAGTATCTTTAAAGCTTCTACATGGTTTCGATAAAGGGCAATTGGAGAACTTTCTCTCCGTTACCGAAACTATGATTTTTATTAAACTTCGGAAATGGTTTTTATTGAAGCGGTTATGTAAGCTGAATAGAAGTTCTGGTTTTCACAAGCTATTACTTCGGTCTGAAAGGCCTAAGTATTACATTCATGAGCTCACACTGAAATTCTTACCTCCACTTTTTTTGGCATTTCTCGACGTTTTAGGACCTACTGATTCTAAAAAAACAAAAAAAATATGTATGACTGTCTGCCGGCCGTCACAACCGACGATATCTAGAAAACGGCTGAACGGATTTGAAAATTTTTATTTCTAAAAATAGGTTTAATCAATAGAAAGAGCCGAAAGGACGATGTGTTCGATAACTGTACCGGAAGTATGTCAAAAAATCGTCAAGTGTCAAAACAAGGCAATTTGCATATTTTTTGCTTAAAAAGCGTTCATTTTAAGTGATTACGGGTGAATTCCATGCAAAAGTATACAACAAAGTCAAATTTTAAAATTGTTATTTTCCATCATATAGTTATTTTTTTTGAAAGTTGATATCATGAATTTTTTATTTTTGAAAAAACAAATCGAAAATATTTAAGTTTTCTAAAGTTGGCTCACAAAGTGCTCATGTGCTCACTTCCTAAAATATCATAAAGACAGGCAACATTTTTTTTACCCCAAGAAACTCGATTCCGACCCAATAGTTGACATTAAAAATATAAAACTAAAGTTGCCCGAACCACAATACAAATACAGTCGAGGTTTAAGGGCTACATTTCCGGCTGACACAGGATTATACGAATTTCAAAATTTAAATTAATTTTAGTTCGTATAACCCTAACTTATTTTGGAATATTATTATTTCTATTAATATAATTTAATTAATCCTTCATATGGTGTAAATATCTAATTATATTATTAAGTGTCGTGTAATTCACAATTATTATGTCGTGTAAGTCACGCGAACATTTTGTTTTTTTGTAAAAAATAAACAGTTTTTTACTAAGTTCAAGCCCTTTTGTTGTTGTTTGTATTTCTCAAAAACGATCCAATACAGTTTATAAAGTATTTAGCTACACAATTAACAGGATTTTTGCGTTGTCATTGATAACTCTGAAACCAATGGATTTGATGTCGTGTAAGTCACACATGATTTATTATATTAGTATTATTAAAATGAAAGCCTAAATTAAAAAACTAAGGGCATGACTCAATATGTATATGCTTATAAAAATTATTTCTTAAAAAAGAAAAATTAAAAAAATTATATTTATACCCTAAATATTATCAAAAATGACAAAACAGGTGTCTCGTGTCGTGTAAGTCACATATGGAATTCACCTACGACTTTGAACGAACATACGAACATTGAATTTGGAGAAATCTTGATGGTCGGGATTGGTATGTGAGACCTAGATTATTCCATATATGTTTGTCAAAAATATGTTGTCAAGTGTGTCAAAAGAAAGATTTTTAATTATTTTTTTACCCAATTTTTTGGAAAAACATAAAATTAATAATTTGTATGACATGAAAATATATTATTACTATAGAGAATTTTTTCATTATAAGTTTGTCAAAAAAATAATGTCAAGCGTGTCAAAAAATGATTTCATTTATTTTTTAGCCAATTTTTTGGGGAAAAAAATGTGCTGTTTTTATGACATAAATGTAATTGGACAAGGAAATTTTTTAATTTATTATAGTTTTTGAAATATTTTTGGAATTTTGAAAAAAGTTTGTATTTTCAATTTTGTAATAATTTTTGGAATATTTTTAGAATGTTGAAAAAAGTTTGATTTTATTATAGTTTTTACAATATTTTTGGAATTTTAAATGAAATATGAATTTAGGATTTTGTAATATTTTCTCGAAACGCTATATGGAGAGGTTTTTGAGGGGTTTGCTGAGTGTATCATCTTTTCACTAATTTATGTTAATTTATGATATGTTATAATTTTCCGGCAACGTATTGATGTTTCGTATTAGTTTTGTAATAAATTTCTAAACAGTGATAAAAAAATACTTGTACTTTAACAAAGAGTTATGTTTGATATACATCGCTGCCCAAAACTAAAAACCATGTCTCCTTGAATATTTTTTGCCGAAAACTGTATCAAAATCCTTAACCCAGACCGAAGTCTTGATATCTCAGAGCTGTGAGAGAATCAGCTTGAGCGTGAGCTTCATATTTTCGAGTTATAGTTTCGGTATAGTGCTTCTAGTTAGTAGATCGTTTGAAGAAATTTTTAGAAGTCTTATCGAAGCTATTAAAAATCTGGAACAAATATTATATATACTTTTAGGGTTTCGTTTTTTATAACGAACCCTATTGGTGAGAGTAAGTGTTTTTCCCGTTATAGATGAAATTCGTATTCAGGGCAACCCAAAAAGATTTTTGAGACCGACCATTTTTATCCGACGTCATTCTTGGAATAAAAGTAGTATAGGTGAAACAAAAAAAAAAGTGATTTTTAGAAAAACGTTAAAGTGTTTAATTTGAGAATTGGGTAGTTCATAAGATTTCTTGAAATTCAAACTTAGGGTGACTTTGAAATAAAATTACAAGAGAACGGCTCCACCCGATATCAACGGTTTCATGTGCATTAGAAAGGTAATAAATTGGCCTATTGAAATAAAAATACTCAGGAAAATTTTGGACTTGAGATGCTGATCTTCAAAAACTAATATCTGTAGTACAAAAAACGCTGTCTAATAAATTTCAGTGTGCTTTAGAGTAAGGTTGCATCATTTATATTGTGGGAAAACATTTAGAAAAATGCTTGACCTACGACATCATTAAAATAAATTTTTTTAATATGTTTAGCAGTGTAAACAAAACATTACGGTGTATTTTTATTTCAAAATTAAAATAAAATAAAAAATTTAAAATTTTTTTACAGTTCTAAAAACATTCCCAAAGTTATTACAAAATCAAAGATTGAAACTTTTTCAATATTCATAAAATATTGCAAAAATTATAACAAAATCAAAAAACCAAATTTTTTCAAAATTCCAAAAACTATAATAAAATTAAAAATTTTAATTTTTTAAAAATCATCCAATTTTTTTTTTAAATATTCAAAAATTCAAACTTTTTTCATAATACAAAAATTATTGCAAAATTTCTTAGTTCACAAACTCAAAAATTCAAACTTTTTCCATAATTCTAAAAATATTGCAAAAAATATAGCAAAATCAAGAATACAAACTTTTTAAAAGTTCCAAAAATATTTCAAAAATTAAAACAAAATCAATAATAAAACTTTTTTTCAGAGCTCAAAAAGTATTACAAAATCAAAATTTGAAACTTTTTCCAAATCAAAATTCAAAATTCAAAAAACTTTTTTCGAAACTCTAAAAATATCGCAAAAATTACAACAAAATCAAATATAGAAACTTCCTTCGTAATTCCAAAAATGCTCCAAAAATTATAAAAAAATCAAAAATTTAAACTTTCTCAAAACTAATAATATTCCGAAACTTCTTATGAAATCAAAAATACAAACTTTTTTCAAAATTCCAGAAATATTTCAAAAATTATAACAAAATCAAAAATTTCCATGTCCAATTTCATGTGAAACAAATAATTAATTTCATTTTTTCAAAAAAATTGGGTTAAAAAATGAAAATCATTCTTTTGACACACTTGACAACATTTTTTTGACAAACTTATAATGCAATAATCTAGTTTTTGGTCTCACATACCAATCCCGACCATCAAGATTTCTCCAAATTTAATGTTCCTATTCGTAATCACTTAAAATGAACGTTTTTTTAAGCAAAAAATACGCAAATTTTTTTGTTTTGGCACAGTTGACGATTTTTTCGACACAATTCAGGTACAGTAATCGAGCACAAAATTCGTCCTTTCGGCTATGACCATTGGGCATACCTATTTTTAGAAATAAAAATTTTCGAAATTCCTCCAGCGGTTATCTAGATTTTGTCGGTTGTGACTGCCGGCCAGCCGGACGGACGGACGGCCGGCAGACAGAAATACAGTTTTTTTGCTTTTGTAGAGTCAGTAGGTCCTAAAACGTCGAGAAATGCCAAAAAAGCTAGGGTAGGAATTTCACTTTTGGTTCGAGAATGTAATACTTAGGTCTTACAGACCGAATTTATAAGGCATGGTATTGTAAAGTTTCCTAAATTACTTCAGTTTTGAAAAAACCTACCCACACTTTTTTGGCATTTCTCGACGTTTTAGGACCAACTGATTCTAAAAAAGCAAAACAAAAAATGTATGCTGTCTGCCGGCCAGGCGTCCGGCCGTCACAACCGACGAAATCTAGAAAACCGCTAAACGGATTTCCAAATTTTTTTTTTCTAAAAATAGGTTTACTCAATAGAAAGAGCCGAAAGGACGATGTGTTCGATAACTGTACCGGAAGGGTGTCAAAAAATCGTCAAGTATGTCAAAACAAGGAAATTTGCATCTGTTTTCCTTAAAAAACGTTCATTTTAAGTGATTACGAATAGAAACATTGAATTGGAATAAATTTTGATTGTCGAAAAAATGTTGTAAAGTGTGTCAAAAGAAAGATTTTTATTTATTTTTTTGCCCAATTTTTTGGAAAAAAATAAAATTAATTATTTGTTTGACATGATGATGACATTTTTATTATTATTATAGAGAATTATGACATTATAAGTTTGTCAAAGAAATAATGTCAAGTGTGTCAAAAAAATGATTTTCATTTCTTTTTTTAGAAAATAATAAAATTATTTATTTGGATGAAATGATATGTAATGATCATGATATTATTATTATTGAGAATTTTATTGCATTATAAGTTTGTCAAAAAAATACCGTCAAGTATGTCCAAAAAATTGATTTCATTTATTTTTGTAGCCAATTTTTTAGAAAAAAAATTTAGCCCTTTGTATGACGTAAATGTGACATGGAAAGTTATGAATTTGTTATAGTTTTTGAAATATTTTGGAATTTTGAAAAAAGTTTGATTTTATTTAACTTTTACAATAGTATTGAAATTTTGAAAGAAATATGAATTTGTGATTTTGTAATATTTTCTCGAAACGCTAAATGGAGAGGTTTTTGAGTAGTTTGCTGATTGTATCATCTTTTCACTAAATTATGTTAATTTATAATATGTTATAATTTTCCGACAACGTATTAACGTTTCGTGTTAGTTTTGTAATAAATTTCTAAACAGAGATAAAAAATATATGTACTTTAACAAAGAGTTATGTTTGATATACATCGCTGCCCAAAACTAAAAACAATGTCCTCATAAAAGTTTTATGCCGAAAACCATATCAAAATCCTTTTCCAAAACCAAAGTCTTGATATCTTAGGGCTTGAGATTTCAGCCCCTTTTTTGTGTCTATACATTTGTTAAATAAATTGTATAATCAGCAACATATTCATTAAATTTTGTGCGTTTGTTACAAAAACTTTTTAGGAAGCGGTTCACCCCATAAAACTTAATTTGTTGAAACACTTTCTCATTCATGAACCAACGCGTTTAGTGCGATTTATCTCGTTCTTGAATCAATGCATTCAACAACTTATCCACGACACACGACTTATCGTCTTTTATTCTTCTATTTTGGCTTCTCTTAATGCTGTCCTGAATGATATATTTTTATAAAATATTTAGTCTAAGAGCCAGTGACCGGCAGACTTATGGTATTTTAGCAAACTCCATATTGATGCTAGGTATAGTTTTTCCCCTGCCGTAGTTGAAATGGGTATTCATTGTCCCCGCCGATGGTTCCTTGGGCGTGTACGCAAGTCAAAAAACGTAAAAATTGACTTTAAACACGTGATTTCAGCATGTCTGCATGTTTTAATATCTTATTAAAGTATACAATCTTTTTTTATTAAAAAATCCAATGGTAGACACCTACTCCGGTTCCGAGTATTTTTTTTGAATTTTAAAGTTTTAAAATTTCATGAAAATTTACTTTTTCGGCAAACAGCTGTAAAGTTTAACTTTACTGCCGCTATGGAGTTAGCTAAAGCCTTACTTTTTAGCCTGACAGCAAAAGTAACGTCTAGCGACAGCAAAAGTAACGCCATTTTTATTTTATATTACGGAGGCTGTAAAGTAGCATTTGTTATTTGTTAGTTTGTTATTTTTTCAAACATATTGTATAACCATGGCAACAAAAAATAAGTTGATTCTCATATTATGAAATTTTGAAAAGGCTGCTTTGATAAAAAATTTTGTTCATACAAATTTAAATGTTTTTTTCTCTTTTTTGGAAGTAATTTTGACGTTACAAATTCATATTTATAAAAAGTTTGATGTATTAATTTCATATTTATAAAAAATTTAAAGTAATCAATTATTAAATTTAATAGTTAAAAGTAATATTATTTTTCTAACAACTTTTATTAAAAGAAGAAAAAAAAAATAACGTAAAAAATAGAAACAGATGGATAGATATATATCCATCCATAATATAATAGCCGTAAGTCTATCCTTCTATACGAGCGTAACGGGCAATCTTATCTATAGTTCAAATATAGTTCAAATATAGTTAAGTCTATAGTTCAAATATAGTTCAAATTGGTATATGGGTAGCGCGCTCGACTGATGATCTATAGATTGAAAGTTCGAAACCTGATTGTTGCGAATTTTTTTTTATTTTTTTTTTTAAATAACATTAAAATTATTGTTTTTTTACACACTTTTATTTTATTCATATTCATACATACATTTCGTTTTACGATAATGCAGTTTTTAAATTTTTATTTTAAATAACATTAAAATTGTGTTTTTTTATTCATAAATTCATTATTTTCTTTAAATAACTATAAAATTATTGTGCTTTTTTATTTTATTATTCATGAATGAATTCATATAAATAAATAATTCATATGTAAATAAAACTTATATAAAATTTTGTTTTTGGATACTTAGAATTATCGATAAAGTAGTTCTTTAAAGTAAGTTGAAAAGTTAAGTTGTCTTTTGCCATAATTTGTTCAAATTAAAATCATTAAAATCATTTCGATATTTACATTTCGATATTAAAAATAACAACAACTACTATGCACTGTCATTTCCCGTTTCGTACAAATTATTATATAATTTCGATATTAACAAGAAAATTAATTAGTTTTTTGACAGGCAGTGCTAAAAATCATATAATAGTGGTTTCCGATAATTATTTGCCATAATTTCATTCCTGTGAACTAAATTAAGGAAAAACAAAAACTACTATTTTAGTATGTATTTCTCTTGCAATATAATAGTATAATTATCATAAATAATAAATAATTATCATAAAAGATCGTGTGACGTCATTTTGTTTAGTTATTTGAAGTTTTAATAAAAATTAGAATGCATTCAGGGATTTTATTTTAATTAAGTTACATAATATATATATTTATAATTTTTGTTGATGTTTTATTAATAAAACCTTTTTTATTTTGAATTAGTCACAAGATATGTAATATTTATTATGAAAAATAGATCGAATTTTTTTTAAAGAAATAATAACCTATTTTTAAAGGAATAATTTTTACATTAAATAGTAAAGTTGGTAGATGGTTTTTATAATAAGTTTATTAAAAAAGAAAAGAGGAAACAAATTGATGAAAGTACATGATTAAGGGTCTATTTCCTCACTTTTTGACACAACATTTCGTAAAATATCAGCGCTATTATGGCAGGACCAGAACCATAGAAAAATATAGATTTTTAACAATTTTTAAAACAATGTAGGTTGAAAACATTTGATATTTTTGGGACAAAAAACAGTTTGTGTCATAATATACATTTTCAAACATTTAATAATTTAAACCGATTTAATAAAATGAACTTTAAGAAACTCAGTACGAAATTTCGTAGTCATTGTCGATGTAGGGGGTTGTGAGAAAGGTTCGGAGCTCAACGCGAACCCTATATTTAATTTTTATTGTTTTGGTTTATTTTTTTTATAGAACATAAAAATTATTCCCTTTTCATAAAAATTCCTTCATAAAAATTCCATTTACGGCATTTAAATTTTTCGATAATGTAGTTTTTCAAAATTATTGCTCTAATTGTCTTTTAGCCGTTTCGTTCAAATTTATATTGTTGCGATATTAATAAGAAAATTAATTATTTATATGACAGATAGTGCTAAAAATCATAGAATATTTTTTTTCCATCATTATTTTTGCATAGCTTCATTTTCTGTAAATAAAATATAGAAGAACAAAAGCTGCTATTTCAGTATTTTCTTATTATTATTATTTTCAACCATTTCTCCATTGATCGTATAAAAATCTATCGTTAACCTCACGATGGTTTTTGTAGAATTATAGTTAAGCAGAAGGTACACACAGAATAGATTAGAAGGGGTTGGATTATGATGGATAGTACTTAGTAGTTGTATCAAAGCCGGATGAAAAGAGCAAGAGTGTATTGGTGTGCGTAGGGAGGGGGAAAGGAGGGAGGAGCGGGGAGGGGGAGGGGGGGCGGAGCCCGCGGGATACCCCCTAGTATTTAATAGATTTAAAAAATTTAAACGTTTGCCGAAAAAAATAGTATATTTAATTCGGAGCTAAAGTGACTTTTTGTGTTTCGTCTATGTTTCGTCTATAATTGTAAACTATAGACTCAACACAAATAGTATCACTTTAGCTCCTAATTAAATAATGTACTATTATTTCAGCAAAGCTGAACTTTGTATATGTTATTTACATTATTTACATTATTATTATACATAAGCACAAACAGGGCGGTTCCAACATGCGGGCAGACGCTATAAGGCTTTCTTTGTCTGAATAGGAATGAATGAATGAATGAAAGCGAATTTAGAGTAGTCGTATTCGACTCGACTTCGGCTACTCGTACGTAGAGTATGCGTATTGTGAATAGTTTTTATGAATGTTATAATTCAATAGTCTGTTAAGTAATAAAAATATAATTTCTTCTAAAGAAATTAACAAAACTTTTTAATTTTCTTAATCATACAGATTTGGTTATATATTTATATTGCTAGAAGAGATTTTGCTATTTAGTTTGCTAGAATACCATAAGTCTGCCGGTCGCTGGCTCTCAGTCTAATTGGTTTAGGAAATTTTCCATAGATTTTTTTCCCGAAAAAAACTTGACAACTGTGATCACCCGATTTGTATTTCGGTAACTTTAAATATTCGTTTTTCTTGCATATCGAGGTTGTTTTGTGTTGTCTTCAAGTTGTTTGGATATATTTGATTGTTATTATTTTTGCAGAAAATTTTTATACATAATAAATGATTCCCAATTATCATGGCAATTTGTCAAATACATACAGCAATATAACGATTTGAAGTAATTGCTTGTACATTTGATACATGTTAGTCGTTTGATACATGTTATGGGTGAGTAAAATATGTTAATTTACTATACATAGTAATAATTTTGGTGGTATCGTTGCGGATGCGATGATCTTGGCTTCCTCCGCCTTTGGGATAGTCAGAGTCCCTATTCTCTGTTTCATTTTTTTGTCGATTATATAATCTCTTTTGCGTGCATATCTGTTCATTTGTGCTGGACTAGAGGTGATATTCCTACTTGAACTCACGAGACTGAAGCTTATTCGGACACGCAGTCGCCTCGTTTGCTTTGCGCAAACTACGCAAAAATAAAAACAAAGAAAAAGACAGAATATGAAGTTTGGTTTGCAACGGCAGGAATTCTGCCCATTGGCGGAAGATCAAAAGGGGTACCAATTACAAATCGTTTTTCGGTGTTAGAATATCTGGTATGTTTTTAAAATTGAATGATCGAAAATGGCAAAAAAAGGAAAATACACAACATATAGCAAAGAGGTACTGAGTTTAAAAAGTGGAGAATTGTTAATATTAACAAATTTAAGAACAAGGAGGAAATTTATGAAGATGCACATGCATAAAAGTGTAAAGATATTGAAAATAGCTACTGCTCGAGAAAATATTTAAGTAGCAGTAGGGAATGTCCGATTTTCGCAAAAGAAAAGCAAAAAGCGTTAATTGAAAAAAACAAAAGGGCAATTTACCATCGAGCGAGAGAAATATATCTCAGGACGCAACCCAAAGATATGAAGAAATATAGTAATCAGTATGCAGACTTCTTGCGAGGGTGAAAAATATCAGCACAAATAGACGAAAACTCAAAAAAACAACAAATAAAGCAACATGCAACAGAAAACCAAATACAAAAATCTCAAAATCAACAAAAACCAGACAGTTTTGTAATAACGATTCAACGTTAGAATATACACAAGGTAATCAACAACAAATACAATTCCAAACTTCCAAACAAAACAACAGAACTTTAAATGATATGAATCCTCTTATTGTCCTGAATCCTCTTATAATCATATTGACCTTCACGAATGTGAGGCTGTATGATAAATTGTGCGAGAGGAACCCAGTTGAGGGCCTTGAATAACGGTAAACCAACAAGGATGGCGAGAGTGGGCGAGATAGCCAGTGAAATCGACATCTATTTGGTGTCAGTTGAAGAGAAGAGAATTTGGGTGGTGATCATTCAAGATTAATATGAATGTGAGAGATAACTTAATGTATAAAAAGAAATGAGATTCTTAGAATTAATGGTTTTGGTGAAATTCACAGCGATATTATTGAGCAATTGAAGCTGGTTAAGTATTTGGGTATTTGAACTTTAGGAAACACATGGAGTACCTAGCCGATGAGAGTAAGAAAAAAATGTGATGGAAAGCGAGATCAAACCAAAATGGGGCGATCATCCTGAAGTGACAGATATGTTAAAAACGGCATTAGTTTCCCAAAAAATTGCGTATGGAGAAGTATGATAATAGGTCTGTAGTTGGTTTTCGTAAGTTGATAAAAATTGAGAATGCTTGTGTATATGGGTGGTATTGGAGGGATAATTTCGACGTCAATCCACTGTGTTTATTCGGAAGTTGGTGATTCACTTCATGACTATAAGAGAGAAAGGATCACAATACAAGAGGTAGTTCGAATGAGGACGAACAAAAATTAACTAATGGAGGCAGTAGACAGGGGACCAGATCAAATTCCCTTTCAAAAATATATATTTTGCCAATTAAACCAACCAAAACCGTAAACGAGTTCTTGCCCGTTAATTGGAAATATGGGTCCAAGGGTTAAACCTGCGAATCTTGTAATGTGTTAAACTTTTAGAAAACTTAGTAAAAATGAAATGAACGAAAGCATAATTAAAAGATTGTGGTTGAGTGTGAAACTGTTGTACCGCATACATATTTGTTCCATGCACATAAGCTAATGTCTCGATTCACATCGGTTGAATGTGGAGGTGTTTGTTCCTGCCATAAACTATGAGAATTCGGGTAAAATGGAAAACAGGAATGTATGAAGGAATGAAGATGAGATTGAAAGAGAGAATGAAGTGGATAGTAATATTCTATGATTTCAAAAGTGGGAAAACCTTGCTTCAAAACGGGTCAGGTAGCCAGAGCAATGTTTATGTTGATAAGCTGGCGGTATTACTGAAAAAAAAGAGCTCACAGCACCACAAATTAAAAGTAGCAAATCAGTTATTCTAAGACAAGTATAAGACCCAGAGATCAGATATGCAGTAGATGCATGGAACAGGAGAGCACAGTTTAACTCTGGACAAAATTAGTTAATAGAGGTACAGGAACAGCTCCTTTTTCCGCATAACTGGAAAGCATAAGTACATGTCCTATCAGAACTCCATTTGCGAAACACTAACTCCATTAGTACCATTTGACTACTGCTGATGTCATGAAATTGTCCGTTCATGGTTAAAAACATTCAAAATACTCTGAACTTACTAACACGGTCACAACCTAACCTGGTAAACGCAGGTTGGTCCAAAAATATGACATGATTGTGGTCAAATAGAAATCTCTCAAAAACGACTACTTCGATTTTAGTAAAGTTGCGCTCAAATAACGTAGATACACAAATTGAGCTTAATTAGTGAAACACGTAGATATTGAAAAATGAATTGAAAAATTGAATTTTAAAACTGCTACTGAACTGCCAAAATAGTTGTAGATTCTATTTGAATATAAAATAATATTTAGAAAAATTTGAATTTTTAGAGTTTAATTGCTCAAAAAAACTTATTCCAAAATTTCAGTCTAGTGAATTATAATTCTAAAATCTGTTAATTTACATATTCATTGCTTTCGTATAAAATAAGAGTGTTTGATTTTGAAACATTTAGCGAATCGATTAATCAATTAAGTTGGCTGTGAAAAATTTGAAAACCTTCCTCGTTTATGTTGAATTACCTGAGCAATTTTTAAATTTGGTTTATTAAAACGATTTTTGAAATGTTTTCCACTTTGATGCTCAATTTGCTCAAAATTAAAAAGATAAATTGTTTAGATTTGTTTGGATGGTGTACGAACGAAGTTGGTAAGCATATCTGCTTCACTTGTATTTTCTCTAATTGAAACATTAAACTAATTTATCGTTAAAGGGCGTATAAACTCTTTTTGGCTCACCCATTAAAATTGCTTGGGGCGGCTAGACTTTATATACACATTCAAAGAAATAATGATGAAACGTAACATGATGAAAAAGGCATTAAAAGGAAAATTAAGTTTTTTTTAAATAAAACTTATGTCTGTTTTCACTCACTGTATTTTTTGTATACAACTTTTGTGTTTATCCTTATATGTACTCAAAGTTTCGCGACAAAAAATAACAACGAAAATTTTTTTTATTTTCTATTTATGGTTAGAGAAAATTTTATTTTGTTTTGCTTCTTTGTGCAGGGAATGTATTGTAGTGCTCATGCTGTTGCAGTTTTATTATTTTATAAAATAACATTTTCTTCTGATGTTTAAGTTTTTTGTTCTTGTTGTCGATTGCTTTGAACATGAAAAACAATTAAAGTGAAAAAAAAGAAATGGAAACATTTTAGTGTTTTACGTTAAAACTTAAAGATTTTATGTTAGATACATATGTGCATCAATTCAGTTTGTTGTGGCTAGACTTGCAAAAGCAAAATCAAAAGAGTGAATTAAATAGAGATATCAGAATAGATATGCGTTAGGCGCAAGTTCCCCATGAAAATATTCTAAAGTTTTTAATTTATGATTCATCCCGGTAAGCAACTATTATCCAGTTATTTTTAGGAAGTTTTTGAAAAAATGTCTCGAAAATTGTTAACAGTGTCAACAAATTACTGGTTTTTGACAGGCTAGTACTGACAACTGTTCTGCTTATAACGTCCTTGCTATTATTAAGTGTTTTCGTCATAACTTTCCAGCTAAGACCCACTTTACATCTCGAGTCTGTTATAACATTGTACAATGACATGCAGGTAGATATCCAGCCCGTGTCACTGCCGCATACAATAGAGTTTTTTCATGAAGTCATAGAACGAAATGATTGGAAACTCATTGCATAAATTCTAAAATAATTTAATTTAAATTAATGCATGCTACTCTGTCGGAAGGTTAAAATGTAGGATTGGCTTGCTTGCAATGTAAGTTTTTGCTTGAGTGTAAAATATATCGTTAAACACTTATACAATAAACTACTATTAATACAAGCCAAGACGAAATTATCGATGCTTTAAAACAGCTTTGCTACGTTAGTAGCGGTTCTAATAAACGGTGAATCAACTACAGAGATATTAACTGGATATATCAATTGATTATTATTAGTAAATCTCCTAGGTAGTTCTCCAAAACTCACCCCATATAAATTCGATTGCATCAACAATTTATTTGTCATAGTGTTAAAAATAAGCCACCACAATCAACTTTAAATTTTCTATGGCTTCCGAACAAAAATAAAAATTAAATTAGCTGATTTTGACAGGTAGACAGAAAACTTTCTTTTTTACTATTATCTTTTAATTTATTGACAATTTATATAACTAATTTTCAGAATTTTTATGGTTTTTATTAAAGTTCAAATAAAAAATTCTATTCAATATCAGTTTAATTTCAATTGAATAAAAAATTAGTTCAGGTTACAAAAACAAAGTTAGTTCTAACATTTAGTTTTCTTTCCATCAGGATTACTGTTGCTACCACCTAGCAACAAAAAAATTAACTTATAATTAAAAAAAAATATTTACTTACAAGCTTTATTGGTTTCTCCATTAACATTCCTCAACTCAAACGTCATCATCACTAAAATAATAATCCAAATAAAGTTTATGAAAGTCCATAGTAATGGTGGACCATTTCCACAACCAAACGATGTTGGTGCCATTTTTTATGTATTTTGAACACTTTTTTTTAATTTTAAATTTTAATTACTATGACAATTTTATTATCATTTTTTTAATTTTATTTTTATAATTACAGTTTTTTATTTGCATTTTCATTCAAAATAATATTTTGTTTTTTATTTGCAATAAAAAAAATTAATAATTGAGTTATATTTTTATGTATAAATTTATTTTTTGATTGATAACGTTTACTTTATTCACACATCACGTTAAGTATTTTTTAAGAATGGATATGTTTTAAATCTGCAAGAAAAAAAAGAAAACATTGTTATTAGATTTTGGTATTGATTTTGTTTCTAATATTGGTATTGGTATTAGTATTGGTATTGGTATTGGTATTGGTATTGGTATTGGTATTGGTATTGGTATTGGTATTGGTATTGGTATTGGTATTGGTATTGGTATTGGTATTGGTATTGGTATTGGTATTGGTATTGGTATTGGTATTGGTATTGGTATTGGTATTGGTATTGGTATTGGTATTGGTATTGGTATTGGTATTAGTATTGGTATTGGTATTGGTATTGATATTGGTATTGGTATTGGTATTGGTATTGGTATTGGTATTGGTATTGGTATTGGTATTGGTATTGGTATTGGTATTGGTATTGGTATTGGTATTGGTATTGGTATTGGTATTGGTATTGGTATTGGTATTGGTATTGGTATTGGTATTGGTATTGGTATTGGTATTGGTATTGGTATTGGTATTGGTATTGGTATTGGTATTGGTATTGGTATTGGTATTGGTATTGGTATTGGTATTGGTATTGGTATTGGTATTGGTATTGGTATTGGTATTGGTATTGGTATTGGTATTGGTATTGGTATTGGTATTGGTATTGGTATTGGTATTGGTATTGGTATTGGTATTGGTATTGGTATTGGTATTGGTATTGGTATTGGTATTGGTATTGGTATTGGTATTGGTATTGGTATTGGTATTGATATTGGTATTGGTATTGGTATTGGTATTGGTATTGGTATTGGTATTGGTATTGGTATTGGTATGGGTATTGGTATTGGTATTGGTATTGGTATTGGTATTGGTATTGGTATTGGTATTGGTGTTGACGATGAGAATGATGGATTTCTTTCAATAAATCGAGCTCCAAACCAAGCTCCAAAGAAATCTTTATTTTAATTTAATTTTAATAAAATACTTTAATTTTTTTTTCTTTCACTTTACAAATTTGTTTATTTCCGAAAAACTTTATTAAGACTGAATGTACAAGTCAACAAAAAGTTACAAAAAAATTAAGTTTAAACAAAATCAAATTAATGCCATCTCTTATTGATTCAAATATCAAATTGCTACAATCATTTTGGTAGCAAATTCAAAACAAGTAATAAACTTAAGGAATAACAAATTTACATTGAAATGGCTTGTTGTTATTTTCTTGTTTACATAAATAAGTTTATACTCCATTCGAATTCAAATGATTAATTAAATAACAATTACTAAATCCTTTATCTTATATTTTAGTTAACCTCAAACATTCCGGGCGCCTTGATGTAATCAATTCAATGGATAGGTAGCAAACATAATTTATTTACAGGACGTTTCAGTATTCCATTTTTTGTTTTGATGGATGCAACTCTGACTAGTCCATCCATTCCGGGATGCACAACTTCGACTTTTCCTAATAAATACTTCGAAGGTGGAAGATTTTCTTCCTTGATCACGACAATATCGTTAATTTTTAGATTGATGTCTTCAAATTGCCATTTGTTTCGTTTCTGTAATGCAGTCAAATATTCACTTTGCCATCTCATCCAAAAATGTTGAAGCATTTGCTGCACCATTTGCCAACGCGATAGTGTTGAAATTTTTTTATTCGTCAAATCAGGTCCAGGTACAAAATTATATGGATGACCAATTAAAAAATGTCCGGGTGTTAGGGCATCAATTTCTTCAGTGGATGTTGAACAAATTGGTCTTGAATTTAAGACTGCTTCTATTTGTGCCAATAACGTCGACATCTCTTCATAGGTTAATATGGAATCTCCTAATACTCTTCGTAAGTGAAATTTCATCGATTTGACCAGTCCTTCCCAAAGTCCTCCAAAATTTGCTGCTGTAGGAGGGATAAAATGCCAATTGATTTGATCCTTCAAAAGATAAGTAGAAATTTTATTATTATTTAATTTTAAAAAATTGAAAAATTCTACTAAAGCCCGATTGGCACCAATAAAGTTTGAGCCATTGTCACTGAATATGTCAGTGCATAAACCTCTTCTGGCTACAAATCTTCGAAGAGCCCCAATAAATGACTCTGATGTCAACTCATTCACCAACTCAATATGTGCTGCCTTGGTACTCATACAAACGAAAATCGCAATATATCCCTTATGTGAGCGCTGCCCTCTGCCCTTTGCGTTTTTTAACATTATTGGGCCAGCATAATCAACACCAGTGCTCAAAAAAGGACGATCAAATTTTACTCTCGATTCTGGTAATGAACCCATTTGTTGTTGAATGACAGATTTTTTGTATCGAGTACAAATTACGCAATTATGAACAACTCGTCGTACAGCATTTCTGCATCCCACAATCCAAAATCGTTGTCGAAGTGTATTGAATAATAAAGTTGCTCCTGCATGATAATTTCGTATATGTTCTTCCATTATCATTTTTAAAACAATTTCATTGTTTCCTGGTAGAATTATAGGATGTTTAGTTTCAAACGGTGCCAAAGAATTTTGAATTCGACCACCAACTCTTAAAATACCATTTTCATCAATTATTGGTGATAACATTTTGAGACTACTGGTCGTAGAAACCATTTTGTTTGTTTTTAACATCTTTAATTCTTCAAAATAATATTGTTTTTGGATATGTTTCATCAAATCTTCTATAACACTTCGCAACTCCTTAGAATCCAGTTCATCTTTTATTCGATCTTCTTTTTCGCAGAAATAATTATGTAAATATCGCTGTATCCATGCTAATATACGCAGCATTTTATTGTATGACGACACCCTTGATGCTAATTCGTCATAAATCGATATTTTCTGTTTCGCAGATAGTAGTGATACAGGATTTTTGACTTCCTCCAAACATTGCTGTTTATCTTCTTGATGTCCTTCAATTATCCAAGTAGATTGAGATTCAGAAAGCCAATTCGGACCATGCCACCATAACGTAAACGATTTAAGACCCGACGGAAAGATACCGCGCGACGCACAATCGGCTGGATTATTGCATGAGCGCACATGATTCCATTGATTTCGAGACATTAATCTGAGAATTTCACCAACACGATTTGCAACATATGTTTTCCAACGACGTGGATGTGATGAAAGCCATGATAGAACTATAGTTGAGTCAGTCCATGCATATATATTGTTCTCTTGTATGTTCATAGCATCTTTCGTTGTTGACAACAGCCTTGCAAGTAGAACTGCTCCGCATAATTCCAATCGTGGAAGTGATACCTGCTGTAGTGGAGCCACCTTTGTTTTTGCCGCGACAATATTCACAGTAAACGATCCATCTTCTTGTTCCGTCCTACAATATACAACAGCCGCATATGCCTTCTCCGATGCATCAGAAAATCCATGCAGTTCTATAGGTTTGTCTTTGGTATTCAACCATCGTGGTATAAGAATTTCCTGTAGCTCTGGAATCTGGCTTCGCAATTTTCTCCAATTATCAAGGGTCTTCTCAGGCAATACTTCATCCCATTCCAGCTTCAACAACCATAACTGTTGGAAAAAGATTTTTATTAATATTGTAGTGGGAGACAGCCATCCCAAAGGATCGAAAATCCGAGCTGCTTCTGATAGTATTGTCCGTTTTGTAACTGCAGCCTCGACATCCAGTCTTATCTTAAATGCAAATTCATCTGACCCTGGTCGCCACTCTAATCCAAGCACATTTATTGTAGAGTCTTCTTCGCCTAGTTCGATGGTTCCACATTCTCGATCTGACTCAGGAATATTTTGGAGCAAATTGTTGTAATTCGACGACCATTTTCTTAAATGAAATCCCGACTTCTTTAAAATTTCAATTAATTGACTTTGAATTTTCATTGCCTTTTCTTCCGATTCAGCTCCAGACAAAAGATCATCGACATAAAAATCCTTCTCAATTATCTTAGCCACTTCTGGATATTGATCTTGAGAATCCTTTGAAATTTGTTGGATAACCCTGGTTGCGAGATAAGGAGCACACGCTGTTCCGTAGGTGACAGTGTGTAGCCGATAGTGTTTTATTTTTTCCAAAGTATCTTCACGCCATACAATTCTCTGAAAATTCGCATCTCTTTCATCGATCAAGACCTGCCGATACATCTTCTCAATATCGGCTGTGAAAACTACTTGGTGAATTCGAAATCTCAGTAAAATATTTAAAAGACCAGGTTGAATTGTCGGTCCGACCATCAAATTGTCATTAAGAGATGATCCCCTTTTTGTTTTTACTGACGCATCAAACACTACCCTTAATTTAGTAGTAGAACTTGACTCCTTTACGACACCATGATGCGGAAAATAAAATCCATGAGCAGTTTCAATTTCGTTGTCTGGGATCTGTTTCATATGACCAAGAGACTCATATTCTCTCATGAAATTAATGTATGACGTCTTAAAGGTATCTTCCTTTTCAAAACGTCGTTCCATCGCATAGAGCCTCTTTATTGACAATCCTAACGAATCTCCCAAATTTAATTCTTCGTTTTTAAACGGAAGGCGAACCATAAATTTTCCGTTGAGCTGAGAAACATTCTTCTGAAAATGATTCTCACACTCTATTTCTTCAAGGCTCCATATTTCCGCAGTCAGCATTTCTTCAACCTCCCAAAATTTCCTTAAAGTGCGATCAATATCAATCCCTATATGCATATTGATAGTCGATCCAGGACTCCCAGATGTGGAATTAGTGTGGAACTCCCCCGCTAAAACCCAACCGAACAATGTATATTGGGCAATAGGAAATTTATCCTTCACTATCTGACCACCTTTCAGAATCTTAAATATTTGATCGGCTCCAATTAAAATATCGATCGGCCTTGGGATGTTGAATTCAGGATCTGCCAATTCTAAGTCCTTGATAAAATTCCAATTGGTTTTAATAAACTCCGCGGCTGGTAAATTTGACGTTAATTTCGTTAGAATTAATGCAGAAAATGATATAGTATCTGAATCGTCAAATCGAGATGTTATGGTAAGTTCTGTTTTTCCTCTAGTATTAACGGCACTCATAGCTCCAAGCCCTGAAACAGACACTCGTGCATTTACTCGTGCAAGTCGCAATCTTTGAACGCATGATTCTGTCATAAAGGATAATTGAGAACCAGAATCTAAAAGTACCCTACACAATTGAGATTCTCCACTGCTATCCTTTACCTTTACGACGGCTGTTGGCAATAAGGTTGTTTGAATTTGAATCTTGTTCATAGATTCAATAGTGTGCTCGTTTACACTATTGAGAGTCTGTAAGGTTTCAGTTTTTGGACTCTTAACTACATGTGAGGCTACAACATTTTCTGAATTGTCAGTTGTAGAATTTTCATCAATATGTAACAACGAATGATGTCTCCGTTTGCAGGAATCGCAATTAGTCTTAACCTTACATCGAAAAACAGGGTGAGACGTATTTAAGCAATTATAACATCTTCTGCTCTCTTTAATGTATTTTCGCCTATCTTCTATACTCATTGTTTTAAATTGTCGGCATTCGGGCAAACAGTGAGATTCCCGTTTGCATAGCAAACACATTTCTTCCGATTTGACGTGCATCGCTTTGACTTTAGGTGGGAAAGTAGATTTTTTTTGAACTGTGCTAGAATTTAAATTTAAACCGTCCAATGCATCTGCACGCTTATTCAAAAATTTTATAAAATCTTCGTTGGTCGGAAAATCTAAATCTGTAGAATCATTTGACCAAAGCTGACGACTTTCTTCATCTAATTTATTTTTGGCTAGGTAAACTAACCAAGGATCACGTTGTTCCGCCTTTTCTCCAAGAGCTTTTAATCCTCTAGTTACCTCACTGTATGTATCTGCAAGTTTTCTAATATTACAGGTATTTGCTAACTTTATTGTTGGCTGTTCTAGAAACATCTGAATAAACGCATTAACTATAGGCTTTTTTCGGTTATATCGATCTTTTAGTATTTGAAGGGCTTCACAATAATTTGCTTCTGTGACTGACAAATGCTTGACTTTGCTCTCGGCGTCACCCCGCAATAATCCCTTGAGATATTGAAATTTTTGAGCAGGAGAAAGATTGGGATTTTCATGGACGATTTTATTAAATAGATCACTAAATGATTGCCAATCACGTACATCACCATTAAATGAAGGCATATTGACCCTGGGTAATTTAAATTCAGACGAATGTGCTTGACTTCCAGAAGTATTATTAATAGAGCTATCATTCAAACCCGGAAGAACGGTTGTGTTTCGTTGCCTGATTATAGTGCTCAATGAGGCCACCACGTGGTAATAATTCCTCTCAAATTCCTCCATTTCCGAATTTTCTTCATGGGATAATGCAAAAATTTTATCTTCCACGTCGTTAAACTCATGCAATAATTCAGTAGCCCGATCTACTCGCGTTTTCAACTGTTCTATGCTTGTTTCTTCGTGAACCTCCACAATGTACTTATTTAAGCGCGTCATTTGCCCTTTAATAATAGAACGCCGTTTTTTAAGCGCCTGCATGATTTTTCAACTCTAAATTCAATCCTAATAACCGAGCTAATAACACTTAAATTCAATGAGCACAGCACAATATAACTTAAATCAAATCACTTAACCTGTATAAGGGTTGATAAATTCAAAGTTTATATATTTCAAAATAAAATTAAAGTTCAAAATTTACGATTAAATCAATATATTTTATTTAATTAATAATTAATAAATGTTCTTTTTCTTATATTTCAGCGAATAAATGTATAAAATTCGATACTTATCGTTTTCGCAAAAATGGTGGATGGCTTGGCTTGCTTTTCGATGAAATTCCAGAATATTTTTCCAAATAGGGCACTGCCTTTACCTATTCGACTACGAAGGACCAATGTTGACGATGAGAATGATGGATTTCTTTCAATAAATCGAGCTCCAAACCAAGCTCCAAAGAAATCTTTATTTTAATTTAATTTTAATAAAATACTTTAATTTTTTTTTCTTTCACTTTACAAATTTGATGTTTATTTCCGAAAAACTTTATTAAGACTGAATGTACAAGTCAACAAAAAGTTACAAAAAAATTAAGTTTAAACAAAATCAAATTAATGCCATCTCTTATTGATTCAAATATCAAATTGCTACAATCATTTTGGTAGCAAATTCAAAACAAGTAATAAACTTAAGGAATAATAAATTTACATTGAAATGGCTTGTTGTTATTTTCTTGTTTACATAAATAAGTTTATACTCCATTCGAATTCAAATGATTAATTAAATAACAATTACTAAATCCTTTATCTTATATTTTAGTTAACCTCAAACAATTGGTATTGGTATTGGTATTGGTATTGGTATTGGTATTGCTATTGGTATTGGTATTGGTATTGGTATTGGTATTGGTATTGGTATTGGTATTGGTATTGGTATTGGTATTGGTATTGGTATTGGTATTGGTATTGGTATTGGTATTGGTATTGGTATTGGTATTGGTATTGGTATGGGTATTGGTATTGGTATTGGTATTGGTATTGGTATTGGTATTGGTATTGGTATTGGTATTGGTATTGGTATTGGTATTGGTATTGGTATTGGTATTGGTATTGGTATTGGTATTGGTATTGGTATTGGTATTGGTATTGGTATTGGTATTGGTATTGGTATTGGTATTAGTATTGGTATTGGTATTGGTATTGGTATTGGTATTGGTATTGGTGTTGGTATTGGTATTGGTATTGATATTGGTATTGGTA
>OY856187.1:49622034-49927712 GCA_963693315.1 Diogma glabrata | reverse complement strand
GAGGTGCATTGGTCTTGTTCGAAAGCAATGGCTCAGTCAACGGATAATATTCTAAAAAATATATTCAAAACAATACAATTGAGCTCAATATTTTTACATTAGCGGCTGGTCGGTCACATAGATGTATGCTTTCATTTAGTTATACATTTATTTATTTATTTAGACGAGCGAGATATCACATAAAAGTCAAGTTAGTGTTTTAATCTAGACGTTTTGACAAAAAATGAACACGTGCCAACTGTGATGAAGTAACGAAAATACTCAGAAACATCTCACACCCTTATTGGCTTGCTATCTATGATCATCATAAAACTTACCATAAACTTCTATAAACATAAAAAAATAATTTTCTAATTCTGAAACCTAAACTTTTTCAAACCGCCCTAACCGAAAGTCAAAAAGCAACAAAACTTTCAAATAAAATCAATCAACATAAAGTCAAAAATATAAATCTCATTTCCGTTGCCCAAACTTACCATAACATAAACAACAATTTTAAACAAATGTTTTCCTTCTTTCGTAAATTTTCTTCGATTGAAAAAAAAAAGTTTCAAAAAGGAAACTCAATCATTATTTTGTAGATTGGCTTAATTTAACAAAACTGCGAATTTTGCATAAATGATAAAATAAATATGATTGATTTTCTTTTCTTTATGTTTTAGTGAGTAATGAAGTTAGTTATTGTTATTGATAACGAATATCAATCACAGAATCAACAAAATAAACTAAATCACTTTAAATACATATACTCATATATAATATCACGAGTCGTCAAATAATAGTCGATTATTTTTCATAATCATTATTACGAATGTCATTTGAGGTCCCGAGTGCGCGTAGCGCACGAGGGAAATTTTTGACCTCAAATGGCATGAGTGGTAATGTTGAAAAATAATCGACTAATAATTTGATGACGAGTGGTATTTAGCAGACAATTTAACGAACAGAAATAGTAACATTATTTCAAACAACATAATCCTTTGTTGTCAAACAGAATTAAATATTATTTCTTCTTAGTAGGCGCATAAATGTTATAAATTTGTAATTTATTTTTGATAAATAAACATAAACATGCAATCATTTATGAATGAAAACGGACATTTTTACTATTTGCAAATTGCATTTTCACATAATTTTGTATGTGCATATTTGTTTTAAATTAATATATTAAGTAGGCGGAAAATATTCGAAAATATTCGCTGTTCCTTCCTAACAGAAAAAAATAATCGAAACAAATCGTTTTGATTTGCTAAAAAATAGTAAATGAAGCGTTTTGATTGGAATTTTTTGAAACTTTATTTTTTGAGTTGAATTGTCAGATTTATTTTATCGACATCTTATAATCAATTTTCAGAAAAACAAATTCTAAATCCAGTTCTCCATATCCCTGATATAAAAAAATATATTTTAAATTAATTTTATTTTTTGTTGAAACAGACATTAAGTCACATAAGAGACAATACTAAATATGTCAACAAAACTGTAATCTTGCAATCGATTCACATCTGAATTTATCTTCAAATAAAATTAAATAGAAAAAAAGCTTAATTTCCTCTAACTTAAACATAGAATAAAAGATGTTTCTCAGAATCCAAAACTTTTCTTTCTAGAAATTTTCTTTTTGTTGTTCCACTTTTTTTCTTTTAGTATTTCTTCTAAGTTTTAGAATTTTACTGTAACAAAACAAAATAAAAAAAAAAGCATCTACAAATCCTTTATTTGAAGTATCTTATTTATGTCTTAGTTTCCTGTTTTATTAATTCATTTTTTCTGCTCTCCTGGTACAAAGAAAAAGGTAAAAAAAATTGAATAAAACAAAAGTTGTTTTGAAGTTTAAGTTACAAACTAGAAGAAAAGTTGAATTAAGTATAAAAGAGAAAATAATAATAAAACAAAAAATAACATAAAATAAAAAAGAATAAAAAAATTAATCATATTTTTATTTATTTATTTATTTCATTTTATTACAACTTGCTTAATAAAATAACAGTAAAGATGTAATTTGATCATTTTAGAAAGGATTACTATGGATTAACAAAATGGTGACAGTTGTTACACTTTGTTACGTTTGACGTCTTAATGTGAAATGGTTTTTGAGGTTTTTATTCTTTTTAATATTGATACTGTAAGTAAGTGACAATTTGGTACGCTGTCAGAAGAAACCTGTCAGAAGTTTTTATTGTAAACATCTTACAGTTCTAAAATAGCTAATAATATGTAAAAGTCAAGTTAGTTTCTGGATCTAGGAATTTTGGGAAAAAAGTAAAATTAAACACCTGTCAACTGTTATAACGTTATAAAAATACTATAAACATCTGGCACCCTTATTGGCCTGGTATCTATGATCATCAAAAAAGTCAGCTGTAATGAAGTGTGATTCAAACTTTAATTGAAAGTCGAGCCACTTTCCCACATGCATTGAATTTGCATTAACAGAAACATTCATAGTGGTTTTCGTTTTTCCCTTATACATGGTTTCTTGTACTCAATCCGTAGTCGTCATCTACAATGGTGTCCGTTTAAAATTTGTCATGAACGGTTGTGCAATTTCCCTAATTTGAATTCGCTCTATTTTCCAAAAGATAGGAAGAATCAATCAATGGGTTACTTCTCGGTTATTGTATTGTCATGAACCTTTGGAGTTGCTTTTGCTTCATTTTATAAAATGTAATTTCCTACAATAATATCGTAATAAATATTTCTGTTTATAATTCCTTTCCAAATGTAGTACAAGTTAATAGTGAAGACTCTTTAGTGGGTACACATATTTAACGAAAGAGAATATCCAATAAACAACTTATCGTGTTTATCGATTTGTTATTGTTTGCGGGTGGCGTGACTTTAACTATAAATACGTGGTTAAAGATATAGAGTCCTTCTTATGTCTTGTCAATTCTGTCGTGAATATCAGCAAAAATAGATTTCTTTTAGTGAATTCACGTTTTGATTATTAATTTAAGTAGTGAATTTTTACTTAAGTTCAATTTATTATTTAACTATTGCAATTAGTCAATTTTTTTATTTAGTTACCAATTCAATTAGTCAAATTTAGTAAAAATTTATATGTTTGTGTGTTAACAAATCGAACAAAAAATATTCTTATTTGACTTGATGTCTAACAGTAGAAAGCTGTTTTTGGTTTTTGCTTTGGTGGACGTCAATAGGTGGAATTGTTTGTTGTGTAATATTTCAATTAATGATAATAAAATGACCAAAAATACGACACCATAGAATAAATTGTAAAAATAATGGTAAATATTAATTGTAATTTTTTTGTGAAACTAATGCTGAAAAGCTGTGATAATAGCAGCCGTTTTTGGTTTTTGCTTTGATTGACGTCTATACGTGGAATTTCTTTTGTGTAATATTTTACTTAATAATAATATTAAAATCTATGAAACCAAACCATAGACTAAATTAAAATATAATGGTAAATATTAATTGTATTTTTTTGTAAAAATAATGTGGAAAGCTGTGATAATAGCTGTATTTTTTTTGAACTGTGAAAAATGATAGTTGTAAGCTAAACAAAAAAAAAATTTAAACTCTGGGGTATTTTAAGTTACCAATATATGTGAAAAAAAAAACAAAATTTTTCAAAAAAAAAAAAACTGTTACCTAATAAAAGTCTGAAATAAATTTATAAATTGCTTGTTGAGATAATGTTTCAAATAGATGTGATAATGCAGTAATACTAATATCTACACCCGAATCTTTGTGATACCTTTGTGTTAACCCTTGCATTGGGGTGCAGAGACCCAGTGAATAAGTCGGGAAGGTAAATTATAATTAACATCAGATACCTTACCGCATGCTACGATTGCATCCCGTGTGTCGACTATCTAGATACATTTCCGGGGTAGCCATTTTTTTTTGGGGTGTGGCTACACGTTGTCATCAGCATACCTGCTGAGTATTGCGATACATTTCCGGCAAGAAAGGAAAAGAAGAAAATCACTGCTATCATCACCCAGTTGGATTGTAACAATTTTTACAACGTCGTCGTGATCCGGATTGCTGAACTTACCAATCTATGAACTGGGTGGAGATGAGCGACTAGAACTACGGGAGTGGGATCTGGACAAGCTATGGGGTGAGTCATTTTAAATATATATATGTGTATGTATGTATGAATGGGTGCGTGAGTGCGGATACAGGTGCGTGTATGCACGGGATGTGTATGTGTGGGTGAATGAACATATAATTAAAGCCTTGATTATTGTTTCTTTCCGTAAATAGATCTGCAGGTTGTAAATTGGCATGGTAGGAGTAGACACATAATATTTATATGCTTTTTTTATTATTTAAATTTTCATTAGTGCATTATTTTATATGATTTAGCCATTTATTAGCAATAATCTATTGTTGGAAAATATGAAGGACAAAAAAAGGAAATGATAACTAATGGTGAGATTTAATATGTGTTTTGAGTGGATAACAGGAGTAAGTTATTTTCGTTACAATGTTCCTGATAGCACAAATAATGATAATGGAAGTTTAACGGAAAAAATGCAGCTTCTACAAAAAAAAATGTCAATAATTTATTAGCAAAATTAAACATAAACAGTCAAAAATTATGTGATAAACCCAAAACGACGGGCTTAGATAAATTAATTTTATTCTATGCGAATTATAAAGCGATTAATAGTGAAAATGAAATCAAGAATAACAAACGGGATAAATTAAAGAAGTCGGTTGTTGAACGTAAATTGGTCGATCGTCAGTACATCGAAAGGGACTCAATGTTGCCGGATATGCGAGAAGTGAAACATATAAGAGCAATCTATAATATTGTTATTACATTTACAATGTTTCTGGTTCCATATATGATTTGTTATACTTTATCCGAGCATGATTTTCATTTTATAAGCTGACAAATGAATTTAAAATTAAAATCGACATAGCCTTAATGATATGGCTCCCATCGTTAGCATGAACATCGCGGGGCCAACCGTTATTTTTTTGTTTTGGGCTAAACCGTGCGAAGCTAACTCTACAAATAAAATTTTAACCCATATTTTCACCTCTATTTACATAAACTACTTCATATCTGTAGGTTACACTTAAACAAATCAAATTTGTTGCTTATAATCTCCCATTGGTAACATATATGGCATTATTGAAAAGAATAATCGGACTGTGGATGAAAGGTTATGCATTTATATGAATAATCGGCCGTTGTGTGTGTGTCTGGGTATATGTGTGTGTTTGTGAGTGTATTAATGGTGGGGGTTCGACGTGGTGATCGTGGTTCTTTCACATAAGGGGGTCGCCAGAGTCTACTCATTTCACTTGTGTTTTTTTTTTCTATCCGTTTATTTGGTCTCGAAATACGCGTACAACACTGTTAGTTGTAATGGAGCAACAGGATTCCTTTCTCGACATCATATTCTGAAGCAAGCTTGGGGCTAAATAAATCTCATCAAGGTGCGCGACCTGCTATGCCACTTCTTTGCTATGCCTCGAAGAAGCTCTTCACTACACAGCGTAAGCTTCTACAATAGATTTCCAATTTTATTATTTACCGAGTGAATTTGTTTAATATTTAATTTTGTATTCCACTTCCTTTAATTAACGAAATACGTGATGTAATGAAATCACCAATTTAAGTAATCAAGTGGTCTAAGGCTGTATTCTAAACGACCACTTATTTGAAACTTATTTATGTAGACTTACTTATTTACCGCCATTTTAAATAAGTATTTAAAAGCTATTCTAAACGATTTAGCATACTTATTTTGACAGCAACAAAAAGCAAATTCGGAAATAAATTTAATTAAAACGATTTATTTAATTTGATCAATTAAAGAGTTTTCAAAACTATTTTTTTCATTTTAAATTATTATATTAATTTTATTAGGAATCGAAAAAGAGGTTTTATTGCTTAAAATCATTTTGTAAAGATATTTATAAAAATATTTAACACTGTCAAATCAAATTAGATTTTTCTATGAAAAAATAATTTCAAATAAGTCACCTCTTTAGGTTACTTATTCAAATAAGTAAGTCTCCACAAATAAGTTTCAAATAAGTTTTAGTTTAGAATACAGCCTTGTCCAATATAATTTCTTTTATTTGCAGTAAAATCGCACACATTTTCGTATGCGTTTTAAAGTTCGTGTGAATAGACAAAAATAAATGATTTTTCAGTAGTTGAATTTTGTTCGATAGACTGAAAAATCGAATTTTGAAAGGGAAAACAGGAATTTTGGTTTTGGTAGTAAAAACAATTGAACAATCAGATATTTTAAGCTTCAGAAGAAGTTGGTTGTTGAAAGTATGTGTAAATCTTAAATTATAAAATATACAGAATAAGCTGCAAGACGCCGGTATGATCATTTACCTCACCAAGTGTAACTTCGCATGAGCTGAGATTAATTTTCTTGGTCATACCATCTCCTGGTCATACCATTTCCAGTGTTTCCACTCCACAAATGGTCAAGGAACTTCGTCGTTTCCTAGGAATGATCAACCTTTACCGACGTTTCTTTCCATCCGCTGCCGGTGACCAAGTCTTGCTAAAGCCTTGCTTCTCTTGATGCCCAGATCGCTATCATAGTCAACGGCTGCAATACAGCGATTGGTGCAGTTGTTTAACAACTAGTCACCGATTCATGGCAGCCTATCAGTTTCTTTTCTCTTCTACTAACCGAAACGCAATCGCACTTATGATTGTGATCTTTTGGCAGCTAATTTAGCCATTAAACGCTTTCGTTATCTTCAAGAAGGGTGAAACTTTATCCTATTCACCAATCATAAACCATTAGCCTATTCCGTGTTGCAAAATCCAGACAAAGCTAGTCCTAGACAATTTCGTCATTTGGATTTTATCAGCCAATTTACTACGGACATACGACACGGGTCTGGAATTGACAATGTTGTTGCTGACGCTTTATTACGCATTGATTAACTCCAGTTACCTGAGAGCAGGCGTCAATAATGTGTCACGATCGACAAGATTGGACACGTACTATCCTAGAAGTATTGTCTTCTTGGACTGCTAACAGCTTTTCGGGATGATTTTAAATCTACCTTCGTGCAGAATTAGTGTATGGATCTACCTTACGCTTGCCAGGACATTTTTTATCGGAACTTTCAATCGGATTTTGTAATTAATCTTAAACAACATTTAAACAATCGCTGACCAGTTACTTCTTCTCGTCACTCTACAAACCACGTTTTTGTTTTCAACGATTTAAAAATATGTTCACAAGTTTTTCTCAGAGTAGACATGGTACGTAGATCGTTGAAGCAACCATATGACGGACCTTTTCTTGTCATCAACCGCGATGACAAAACTTTCACTATTGAAATAAAAGCTAGAATGGCAAAATTTAGTATCGACAGACTTAAACCCCGTTTTCAATATAACACCGAGTCTGACGAACCACCACCTAACACGAACCACTAAGCTAATTTAGATTCTTCGAAACAAGATCAAAATGCTGTGTCCGTGAATTAAACCAAAAAATCAGTAAAGTTCAATTTAAACGCTCAAATATTTACTACCAGAGCTGGAAGGATCGCGCGTCCACCATCTTAACTTTTGACGTCCATCATTAAATAAAAAACAATTTCTCTTGTATTATTAATTTAATTTTAAATATTAACCAACTTAATGAATTATCATCATTGTTAATAGTTTCGCCAATTTATGTAAACACAATCTTACGTGATATTGATGACAATATCACTGATAAGGGGGCGTATGTGGTGCTGAATAAGTGTAAATTAAATAGCATCAATGTAAAAGCATTAAATTAGAAATAAAGCATTCAGTCGAGACTAGCTTCACTACATACTTAATGAAGCATAAAAAAGATCTCAAATTCTCCATGATGTTAAAAGTTTTTACAAAAATAAACTCTCTCTAAAAAGTATTGTTAGCATTACACACCTTTTTTGATTTGATGTTAAAAAATAAGGTATCATTTAATAAAATTATATAAGATACAAATTCTTTATTTTTATTCATGCCAATTGGATTTGTGGGATACACAAATATTACTCCTATGTGAAAACTGATATTTGTGTTAAAGTGTTGCTGTTTTACGTAAAAGAAATTTTATCAGATTCTGCAAATTTATATGAAGTTATCGTTTACCACAAACATTATATCGAACTCACTACAAAGTGCTACAACCTAATAACGACTCAGCAACAAAAAGAGAAAAACTAACTGCAACAACAACCAATAATTGATATTATACCACAATATATTTAATATTATTATTCGTCTAAATCAAATATCATCTCTATCTCACCATTTTATATATCATCTCCATCATTTGGACAACGCCACTAGCAGCCAACCTCCAAGTTGCCCAAACTGGTGACCCCGACGTGGTTTGTAATATTTATTTAAAGGCGAATTCACCATTTCGAGCGTTCAGTCGATCGCCACAGATTTAATGATAATTAATTTCAATTTTGTTGAAAAAGAAATTGAAACTAATAAATTATGTTACTTCGGTCTGAAAGACCTAAGTATTACATTCATGAGCTCAAAGTGAAATTCTTACCCCCACTTTTTTAGGCATTTCTCGACGTTTTAGGACCTACTGATTCTAAAAAAGCAAAAAAAAAAAAATGTGTGTCTGTCTGTCGGCCGTCCGGCCGTCCGTCCGGCCGTCACAACCGACGAAATCTAGAAAACCGCTGGACGGATTTCAAAATTTTTTTTTTCTAAAATAGGTTTACTCAATGGGAAGAGCCGAAAGGACGATGTGTTTGATAACTGTACCGGAAGTGTGTCAAAAAAATCGTCAAGTGTGTCAAAACAAGGAAATTTGCATATTTTTTGCTTAAAAAACGTTCATTTTAAGTGATTACGAGTAGGAACATTGAATTTGGAGAAATCTTGATGGTCGGGATTAGTATGTGAGACCAAAATCTAGATTATTGCGTTATAAGTTTGTCAAAAAAATGTTGTCAAGTGTGTCAAAAGATTTTTATTTAGTTTTTTACCTAATTTTTGGAAAAAAAATAACATTGTTTGTTTGAAATGAAATTTTATTATGATTATTGAGAATTATGGCATTATAAGTTTGTCAAAAAATAATGTCAAGTGTGTCAAAAAATGATTTCATTTAATTTTATGGCCAATTTTTTGGGAAAAAAAATGTAGTTGTTCTTATGACGTAAATGTAATTTAAAATGAAATTGAACATGGAAATTTTGGAATTTGTTATAGTTTTTGAAATATTTTTGGAATTTTGAAAAAGTTTGTATTTTTGATTTTGTAATAATTTTTGCAATATTTATAGAATTTTGGAATAAGTTTTAATTTTTGATTTTGTAAGAATTTTTGGAATATTTTTAGAACTTAGAAAAATTTTAAATTTTTGATTTTATTATAATTTTTGGAATTTTGAAAAATTTTTAAATTTTTGATTTTGTAATAATTTTTGCAATATTTTTAGAATTTTGGAAAAAGTTTGAATTCTTAAGAATTTTTGAAATATTATTGGAATTTTAGAAAATATTTAAATATTTGATTTTATTCTAATTTTTGGAATATTTTTGGAATTTTGAAAAAGTTTGATTTTATTTAATTTAACAAAGAGTTATGTTTGATATACATCGCTGCCCAAAACTAAAAACCATGTCCTCATAAAAGTATTTTGCCGAAAACTATATACAAATCCTTAACCCAGACCGAAGTCTTGATATCTCAGAGCTGTGAGATTTCAGCCCCTCCATATTTTATTTATTTAATTATTTTTTGTAATATTTTTTAAGTATATTGGTGACGTTTTTCTTAATTTTTTTCCACTTTTCTGTGACCTAGCAGACCTTCGATCAAAGATAGCCTCGTCAAAACTGGTTTTAGCTAAAATATCTGTATTGATATCTGGAAATGAAATCTGTCTTAAAATTCCACCACAATTCATGCTATATTGCAGGTTATATGTGAATGAATAAAATTGTTTGAATCGATAAATTAATTTCAACGAGAATCTTGTGAATGTGGAGCCAATGAAAAATTGCCTAAATTTTTCAGTTTCTAAAAAGAAACTATCCTTAAACCATGTTTAATAAGAAACAACTCAAATTCGGATAAGTATGTCATTAAGACAGCAACTGGAAATTAACTTAACCCAATATAATTCCACAATAGCTGTTTTTATCAGCACATTATTCATAAGACCAGATTTATTTTTTATTTTTCATTTTATATGAATAATATTAAAGATGATTCGCGAAACATCCTTTTTTCTGAACTGGATGTATAATCATAATCATAAAAAGCTGTAAAATTGATAAAAAAATTGTTATAATGGTTTTGGGTGCGTTAATCTTTTAATAAAAAAGTATACTAAAATATTCAAATTTCGTCGTACTCTTGAGAAATATATGTTCGTATTGTTGAATTTGAAATTATTATGACAAATATGAATTTAATTAAATCAACTAATTAATATGTTGAAACTTGTTTCCATTAGTAATAAACTAACATCCTTTCTCAAATAACCTTAAATTAAACTCTTTTGACGCAATAAAATTTTAACCAACAAAAAAAGATGATGATTGAACCCTTTTTCAAGAGTTTTTTTCTATCTACCTTCACTTGCCACCCAAATATATTAAACTTTTTTCCAAGGAATATATATATACATTTTTTTTTGCTTAAAGAAAATATTTATGATTTTCATATATAAAATTTTTATTTTGGTGTAACATCTTCCAGTTTTGCTGTGTTGAAATAAAAGAAAATCATTACGAATAAGAAAAAGGAAATCAGAGAAACGGAAAGAAAATATTTGTTTGGTAGAAAAATTATAATCTAAAAAGTTGAAGGGAGATTAAAGTTAACGTTTTTGGTTTCTTATGAAGTGTATGATAGTTGAAAAATAGAGATCTTGGTGTTATCTGATTTATGAATATTAACATATTTTTAGCAGATTCAACTAACCCATTTCATAAATCAAAAGTAATATATGTATCCCAAACAAAAAACGAAATAGAAACCGAATTCAAATCTTTGTAATGTTGTATTGTAATACTTTTTTATAAATTTAACAAAACTTTTTGTAATATTCACAAATAATTTTGTTAAATTCACAACGAGTCGCAATAATGTTTACAATCAAATTCAACAACTGGGTTTTGAATTAGAGTTGTACAGATCACGATCACCAAAGCCAGTTTTTAGTCATTTATGAGAGTTCTGCGTTGGGGTTTTATTCAACACCTTTCATATTCAACACAAACATAAATTATAGTTATTTTGAATTAACTTTTTATCTCTTCAAATAAAATGTTTAAAACCCTGCTGCCAACTGATGTTGATAATGATAACTAAAAGAGAAAATAACACTAAATCTTTTTAACAAATATCATATCCATAACATCCATTATGTATAACATCCTTATATCATATTTGAATATTTTCTTTATTTCTTGTTTTTTTACATTCATTCAATTCGGAAAAAAAGGATATTCCAATCATCAATAACAGTTTTTTTATTTATTCTTAAAATGAAAACTAATAAAACCGAAGAAATCGCCTCAAGTACAAGTGTTCTTTCTCCATTAACACAATAATGCCGAAAAAAATTTATAACGAAACAAAAAGTGAATATATGGAAATATGTTAATATTGAGAATATTGATATATATTTATGATTTAAATATTTTTTGTGTGGTGATCTAATTCGTTAGTCGATTTAGAATAAAATGTTATCTCAAAATGTCAGGGATAATAAACGTTTATATATTTATGATCATAAATTACCACAAAGCATTTTTATTGAACTCTTTTTTCTTCATAAAAAACATAGAATTGAATAAAAGAATTGAGAATTGGCGTTCCTAATAACTAAAGCAAATGTCTTATTCATATTCTGAGTGCGCTAAATTCTTCAAACTGATGCAATCGAAAATGACAGTTACACTTTTACAAAAGTATTCAACTGCACGCACATTCACGCACAGAGTTAGTTATTAAAAAAAAAAGAGGCAGTCTTGCGGACTGCCGATAGACGTGAACACTTAAAACTATGAAATAGCAGAGTTTTTTAATAGGTGAAAAACACGTGAAATCAGCAAAAAACATGCAATTTTGGAAATGAGGTTTTAATTTTGTATATTTAGGTATTGGAATTCGTTGACATCAATAAAAAAAATGTTCTGCGTTTTTAGTTTTTTTTTAACCCTGTCTTAAGACAGGGTGTTGAAAAATCAAGAAATTGCTCGACTCTGATATATTGAAATGGCTCTACAGTCAAAACTACTTTACTGATATTAATGTTATATAGCTCAAAATGTAGGTAATGAACAGAGCTAATCAAAATAATAATTCACATTATATGACCTTGAACATTTTCTTTTAGAAAAATAACGGTTAAAAATTCAAATTCGATTTTCTAGAAAAGCATATTTTTTAAATTTTTGATTTTTTAATATGTGAAATGTTTCTAACATTATATAAAAAATTCAGGAGGGGAAAATTTTTTGTTTTTTTTATTAAATTTATTGCAACACGCCTTAAAATTTTTCATCATAAAAAAAAGTGGAGTTAAAAAATTAACAGTTTTTTTTTGGATTTACATATACGTTTTTATAGTAAATTTTTTATTTTAACTCAAAATAAATATTTTACACATTTATTATTATTTATTTAATTTTACATTACTAAATTCCGTAGAGTGAGAATAACGTATAGCTAAGATTGATCCATCATTTGTAGGAATGTATGAGTGATATCCTCGTGTTCCAGGAATTTTTTTTAAATTGGCATATCTATCAGCTAGTTGATTTCATTTTGCAATGTAACCTGCCTCCGTTACACAGAAAAAATGCATGTTATCTTGAAAATTGCCTGGAGCTGCTGCCCAGTTATATAACTCCAGAGGTGTTGATATAATTTTGTCGTATTCTTTCTTAAGACTCGCTCTAGTTGCTTTTCTTTTTACTGTTCCTCCAATTCCATCCCAAGGTCCTTTAGCGTGCGATGTTGCATAAAAATGCTACTCACATGCTATTTTGTAGTTATTCAAATGATGCAGGATCGTAGAAAAATTCTTTTTATTTTTATATTGTGAAGCAGCGCCATCAGAAATATAAATAATTTTTGAAACTTTTTGAAATTTTGTTTTTAAAAAATCAATTAAGTTATCTATGAAGAGATTCACAGCAACGCTGTCATGAGTAAGGCAATCCGATATTATAATCAAATTGGTATGTTGTAATTTTTGCTTGTTTATCCAATGGTAACCTTGCGCTTCGTTTTGTATTAAGAACGAGTAACGATCTGCAAAATCGCAACTCACAAAAAATTCGCAAAACACAAAACACACTACACAAAAAATTGGATTATTTATATTTCTGATGGCGCTGCTTCACAATATAAAAATAAAAAGAATTTTTCTATGATCCTGCATCATTTGAATGGCTACAAAATAGCATGCGAGTGGCATTTTCATTGAACATCGCATGGTAAAGGACCTTGAGATGGAATTGGAGGAACAGATTTGCACCCACATTAAGTTTAAAATGAATTACGTCCGTGCATCATGTACTATATTTTTTATTCGCCGCAAGCAAAATATTTAAAAAAGATTGTTCAATCTAAATCAAAATTAAAAATTTTAAAAATTTTGGAATAAATTTTAATTTCAAAATTTTGTACAAAAGATAAAGGATTACAAAAACATTGTTTTAAGTTTTGGGGAGCGATGAATATTAAACATAAAATTCTTTGTAAAAGTACATATATACTTTTTCAAAATTCTAAAAATATTCCAAAAATTATAATAAAATCCAAAATTTAAACTTTTTCAACATCCCAAAAATTTTCTAAATATTGTAACGACTCTTCGTTGGTTCTTTTAGATTATTGAGCAAACACGACAGTAAAAAGACAGATCTTTAGTTAACAAACTCTCAAACTTTATTTATCAACCAGTTACAGCAACTTCCGACTTTAATTACAATGAATTCCAGGGTCTCCAATTTGTGTACAATAAATTTCACCGCTGTTCCACAATTTGAATCAATAATATTCGGAATCGTAAAATCTGTATTTACTATTCCACTAAGTTCAAATTCTTTTACTATTAGTACCCAGGCTCAAGTACCACCGATTATTCCTTATACTTGCGAATATTTATAAACACTTTTAATTGCAAAATTAAAACTGACTATCTGATATTTTGTTCGCTTATTTATATCGAAAAACAAATAAATCGAAACTTCTATAATCCACTAGAAATCAATATTACGTAGTCCGTACATCTTGAATAGGCCACACCTATTTTCATTCATACTTGCATTTGTATTAGCGAACTCAAATCTAATTTATGCAAAATGTATTTGTTAAAGGGAGTTAACTTTTAATTCATCTTTGCCATAGAATGTAGAAAACATTTAGGCGGAACGTATTGGTTATTTATGATTAAATTAAATTAACCCATTCTGGACGAAGTTTATTACAATATTATTAAAAAATCAAAAATTGAAACTATTTTCAAAATTTCAAAATTAATGCAAGAAATATAATAAAATCTGTTGAGTTAGATGTCTAAGAAAGATACCAGCCACAATAGTCTTACTAAATCCATTTAAATGTTTTTTAATTTGCTTAATATCAACATACAAATCAAAAGAACTTTTGATCACCCTTAATATTGAATTTTTAACGAATTAGTTGTAACGAATAAAAACAAAATAACGTATTTTTTCCCGTTTAATTAAAAACAATAAAAAATTTGTCTTCTTGATTTTGTAATTTTAATTTTAAAATCAATTCTTGTGCGAATATCAATGTGATTAGAGTAATCTTTTACAAATTAAGAATTAAAATCATTTTGTGACATAATTTATTGTTTGTGATTAATAAATTGTGTAAAGAATAAAATTTGAAGATATTGTTTGTTTTATTGGAGATTCCTACAGTGAACTTTGGAGTCCAAAAGCAGCAACCTTCATCAAAGTTTTCTTGGTACTTCGCCACCGGATTATCAAGAACCCAGCGAATTTTGGATTTTGTGTTGCATCAATATAATTATCAAGAAAATTAAAGACGGCATTTAGATTTGGCTTGGCGTCTGTAATTTGGCGGGTTTTGGTAATTATACTTTCTGTTTAATAAAAAGTGATTAAACTTAGACAATCAAGTGAATCAATTAATAATTTATTAAATTTTAATATTATTAAAACATTTAAAACATTTTTGGAACTTTTAATATTTTGTGTGAATTTTGGTAACGGTTTTAGATTTTTAAGGTCATTAACTTTTAATATACAGCAGCATATAAATCATTAAATTAAATTAAATAAAATAAATTTTGAGTGACTATTCTATTTCGTGCGTTGAATTATTAATTTTGAATTCGTTGAATTATTAATTCTTTTATTTAACACATTTGATTTGCAATGAGTGATCGAAATTTACGCGAATTAAAGCGAATTTATAAACGCATGGATAATATAAAATCCATGGCGGTGAAATTTAATAGCCAAACCAGTTTAAGTGAGATTAAGTCAAATCTTATTTTGTTAAATGACGAGTGGAAAGAATATAAAGCCTTGGCAGAACAGTTAGATGAAACAGAAACTGTTTTGAAGCAACAAGATTTAATCGATGATCAATATTTCAATGTAAAACGAGTTTTATTGAAAATATTAAACGAACCCGAGGTGGCGGGTGGTTCTGACCAAAAATTAACAATAGAAGACCTCATGGTAAACCAACAGTCCTTTCTAAAGGAAATGGTTGGTTTAAGCAAGCGCGAAACTGAAGTTCGTTTACCTGAATTAAATATTCCTTTTTTTCTGGAAAATTTTCTGAATTTGCGTCATTCAGAGATTTATTTGAAGCTTCGGTTGGGAACAACGAAAGAATTTCGAAAGTTCACAAATTTCAATACCTTAAAAGTTTATTAAGAGATGATGCCGCATCTTTAGTCACTCAAATGGACATCACTGAAGCGAATTATGATGAGGCATCAAGGAGTTAATAAAACGGTTTATGGAGCAGCCTGATATCACACATTCCACAACTAAGGCACTAGATCACATGGCTGACATATCTGCTGAAGTATTGCGAGGGTTAAAGGTACTCGGGTCCAATGCAGAAACACGAGATCCATGGCTCGTCTATATTTTGAAAAGTAAATTGAATCATGAAACAAAACAAGTTTGGTCGCGCTATAGCTCAAAAATGGATTTCCCTACAGTAGATGATTTTTTTAAATTCTTAAACGGCCGAAGTGATGAACTTGATTGCTGTGATACTCCAAGGAAACAAAACAAACCGCCTGCGACCAAGATTGCAATTCATCATACCCAAACTCTTGCACAATCATGTCCAAAATGTACTAAAAACCACGTATTGAACAAATGTGAGGAATTTTTATTGATGAACAATACTGGGCGACGAGGATTTGTAGTGGATAAGAAACTTTGTTTCAATTGTCTATCAGAAACACATCAAGCATTTAAATGCAAGTCGAAATTTCAGTGTTTTAGCTGCAAACGGAGACATCATACTTTGTTACATACTGATTTAAATAACACTTTGGATACGGTTAAAATATTAACACCAGAAGGAGGTCCAAATCAATGCAGTTCCACTGTCGATTGCAATAAAATTGAAGTAAACACAGCGACGGCTACTAAATATCAGTCAATTTTACGACTGCAATTGCAGAAGTACGTAGTGTTGATGGTGAAGTACAGCGATGTAGAATTCTTTTACATTCGGGTTCACAATCATCATTTGTGACCGAAGCTTGCATCCAAAGGCTTAGGTTACCACGGGAAAATGCTAAATTTGCAATAAATGGAATAGCTACTTCTAATTTGGTTTCTCGAGGAGCTACTAAGCTATTTCTTACCTCTATTCACGATTATGAAAATAAAATTGATGTTGATGCATTAATTTTAAAAAGTTTACCATCAAAAATACCAAGGCAACAAATCAGCTTGAAAAACTCTAACTTATTCAATAACATTCAACTGGCAGACTCTGAATATTTTCGTCCAAGTGAAATCGATATTTTGATTGGAGCTGATAAATTTTTTCATATCCTACAAGACGGACGAATAATAAGTGAAGATGATACTGTTGTTGCACAAGAAACTATTTTTGGATGGATTATAAGTGGACAACCCCATTCATTGGAATTAGAACCAAATAGAAACCTCGTTGGCTGCAACTTTACAACGGATTTAGATATAGATACAACCCTAAGAAAGTTTTGGGAACTAGAGGAAGTTAAACCATGCCAGTCCCATACTCCAGAAGAAAGACAATGTGAAGAAATTTTTAAAAAAACCACACTTAAGGAAACTGGCAGGTATGTAGTTAACATTCCATTTAAAACTAATGCTCCAAAACTTGGAAATTCGTTAAGTTTAGCCACAAAACGATTTTTTAATCTAGAAAGAAAATTCCAATTAAATGAAAATTTAAAGAACGAGTATATCAACACTATGCGAGAATATCAAAATTTAGGACACATGGTACATATATCTGAAAATGAAAATGATCCTCCAGATTCCGACTGTTATTACCTGCCGCATCATGCAGTTATTAAAGAAACAAGCACCACTACAAAAGTTCGAGTCGTATTTGATGGGTCATCTAAAACTACAACAGGCATTTCACTGAATGAAACCATGATGGTTGGGCCAACTATTCAACCTACTCTTTGGACAATACTCTTGAGATTTCGTCAGCACAAAATAGCGATTACTGCAGACATCGAAAAGATGTACAGACAAGTTTTAGTGAATCCAAAGCATACCGAATTTCAAAGAATTTTGTGGAGGGAATCACCAAGCGAAAAACTTAAAAAATACAGACTTACAACAGTCACTTTCGGATTAGCCAGCTCACCGTTTCTAGCCATCAGATCTTTGCAACAAACAGCGATCGATCAAAAATTACAGCATCTAAATAAATTATCCAACGTTTTTGATGAATTTTATGTTGATGATTTCATAGGTGGGTCTTCAACGATCGAAGAAGCAAAAGATCTTAGAGATAAAATTACCTTAGTTCTAAAAACTGGTGGTTTTCATTTGAGAAAGTGAAAGTCGAATATCCCAGACTTATTTGATCAAATAGATAAAACTAGCAATGTGAGTTTTGATCATGAATCTGAAGTTACAAAGATTCTTGGACTACGTTGGAATCCCGTGAAGGATATTTTTACTTTCAGTGTCAACCTAGAAACAACTATGCAGCTAACAAAACGACGAATTTTGTCAGAATCATCTAGGATTTTTGATCCACTTGGATGGATATCGCCGTGCACTATCTTGTTCAAAATTTTGATGCAGCAAATTTGGATGCTTAAAGTTGACTGGGATGATCTCTTACCAAAAGATATTTCAGATTCCTACAGTAAAATAAAAGGTGAGTTAAAAACAATAGAAAACATTGCTATTCCAAGATACATCCAATATCAGCAAGCGGAATATCATGGCTTTTGCGATGCAAGTGAACGCGCATTTGGTGCAGTTATTTACTGCAAATATTTTGACAAAAATGGTCATGTACAAATCAATCTAGTCACTGCGAAAACCAAAGTGGCACCAATCAAACAAGTGTCTATACCAAGGCTAGAACTTTGTGCTGCTCATTTGTTAGTGAAATTATGGAACGTCCTGCGAGTCAACGTTCCTAAAGCAAAATTTTATGCCTGGACTGATTCCACTATTGTGCTACAATGGTTGTCAAACTATCCAGCTACTTGGAAAACGTTTGTAGCTAATAGAACGGCTGAAATTTTAGAAAGCACAACAAGAAAAAATTGGAACCATGTTAAGTCAGAACATAACCCAGCAGACCATATTTCAAGAGGAGTAACACCCAGCGAACTAGTGAAACTGTCTCAATGGTGGAACGGTCCATATTGGTTAAAAGATGACGAGAATGCCTGGCCCAGAAGTGATCCCAAAGAACATAAATGTAAAGAAGAAACCGATGAAGAAAAGAAAGCTGTTAAAGTACGAATACTTCAAACGGAATCTGGAGACAACTTTTTGCTCGAGTTATCAACTAGGTTTTCGAGTTATTTAAAATTAATACGAACATTACGCAACGTATTGCGATTTCTCAATAACGTGAAAAGAAAAAGTGAAACATTGCGCAAATATGTTATTGCTGAGGAAAACGATCTACAACGAGCTGAAAATATTTTGATAAAATGGACCCAATACAGCGAATACGAGCAAGAGATTGAACAGCTGTCAAAGAAAATCCAACTGAATCGACGAAGCAAATTGTTATCTCTTGCTCCATTCATAGATGCGGACGGCATCTTAAGAGTGGGTGGACGGCTTAGAAAAATAGATGGTCAATATGATCAAAAACATCCTATCATTTTGCCATCATCCCATTTCCTATGCAAAATGATAATATCCGATTACCATAAAAAATATTTCCATCCCGGCCCTTCCCTTACCTCCCATCTTATTAAACAAAAATTTTGGATTGTAGGTGGCCGCAGTCAAATAAGAAGTCAACTACAAAAATGTTTAACGTGCTTCAAAGAAAATTCTAAAACATCTCAACAGTTAATGGGAAGTCTTCCAGAGGCACGTATTACGCCAGCAAGACCATTCAGCAGAAGTGGTGTTGATTATGCGGGACCAATCCAGATAGCAACCAAGGGGGGAAGAGGAGCTAAACTCATCAAAGGATACATAGCGATATTTGTGTGTATGGCAACCAAGGCGATACACATCGAGGTTGTCAGCGATTTAACCACCGAAGCCTTTATTGCAGCCCTTAAACGATTCGCTGCTAGAAGAGGTGTACCAAATGATATATACAGCGACAATGGGACGAATTTTGTAGGGGCACATCGAAAACTAAAAGATATATATCATTTGTTGTCATCAAGACCACACAATGAAATGATTTCTGAATTTATAAGTCAAAATCGAACTAATTGGCACTTTATTCCTTCCTCCGCAGCTCATTTTGGTGGTTTGTGGGAACGGGCAGTAAGATCGGTGAAGTCTTTGTTAATGAAAGCAACTGGTGGATGTAATTTGACTTTTGAAGAGATGGCTACATTGTTAAGTCAAATTGAATCCATTCTAAACTCAAGGCCTCTTGCTGCATCCAACGATGAATCATCATGTGAAGCATTGACACCTTCTCATTTTTTGATTGGTTCAGCAACTGGGACGATTCTTGAAGAAGATTTAACTACTATTCCCGTATCAAGGCTCAAAAGATGGCAGATAATCCAGCAACGAACACAACTATTTTGGAAGAGATATTCACAAGAGTATTTACACACTTTGCAACAACGAAATAAATGGAAGACTCAAGCAGAAAACATCAAAATTGGAGATTTAGTCATGATGAAAATGGAAAACCTGCCGCCAAGTAAATGGGCTCTAGCAAGAGTTACCGAGATTCATCCAGGCGAAGACAATTTAGTTAGAGTTGTTACTTTGAAAACTTCAACATCGACATTAAAGCGACCCATCACAAAGGTTGCAAAGCTTCCAGTGCAGATTTAGTTAACGGGATCACCGTTAACGGGGGGGAGAATGTTGAGTTAGATGTCTAAGAAAGATACCAGCCACAATAGTCCTACTAAATCCATTTAAATGTTTTTTAATTTGCTTAATATCAACATACAAATCAAAAGAACTTTTGATCACCCTTAATATTGAATTTTTAACGAATTAGTTGTAACGAATAAAAACAAAATAACGTATTTTTTCCCGTTTAATTAAAAACAATAAAAAATTTGTCTTCTTGATTTTGTAATTTTAATTTTAAAATCAATTCTTGTGCGAATATCAATGTGATTAGAGTAATCTTTTACAAATTAAGAATTAAAATCATTTTGTGACATAATTTATTGTTTGTGATTAATAAATTGTGTAAAGAATAAAATTTGAAGATATTGTTTGTTTTATTGGAGATTCCTACAGTGAACTTTGGAGTCCAAAAGCAGCAACCTTCATCAAAGTTTTCAAAATCAAAAATTCAAACTTTTCCTAGAACTTTTAAAATATTGCAATAATTATAACAAAATTAAAAATTCAAACTTTTCCTCGAACTCTTAAAATATTGCAATAATTATAACAAAATCAAAGATTGAAACTTTTTTCAAAATTCTAAAAATATTCCAAAAATTAATCCAAAATCAAAGATTCAAATTTATTTTCCAACTGTTCCTGTTATTCAGAAGTCGTGGTCCTCGTGGAATCGAATCTGGAATCACACAAAAAATTGCTCAAGAAACATCTAGCTAATAATTACAATTTTTGTCAAAAATGTTTCCCATAATATGTTTCTCAAAAAATTTGGAAACAAAATATATAAACAGAAATAGACATAAACAAAACTGTCTATCCAAGAAGGAACAAAAGTTGAAAATTTGTTTTTGTTGCTATTGCTTATTACGGTAGTCATAATTTGAAACGACTACTGTGAGAAAAACATTTTTGTTTGTTTGAACATGAAACTGGGAAACGTTTGTATTAATGTTTCAGGAACATACCAGAATTGTTTATGTTCTAATTATTGTATTAAAACTTAATGATTTTCTTTGAACGTTTGACAAAATAGTATTAAGTTGACATTATGCGAACAATATGAAAATAAAGTTTCATATTTATATTAGGTTTGGGTAGACACTGTATAGTGTGTCTATTCCGACGCTTCGCCACTGGCAGCAGCTCCAGGCAATTTTCAAGATAACATGCATTTTTTCTATGTAACGGAGGCAGGCTACAAAGCAAAACGAAATCAACTAGCTGATAGATACGTCAATTTAAAAAAAATTCCTGGAACACGAGGATATCACTCATACATTCCTACAAATGATGGATCAATCTTAGCTATACGTTATTCTCACTCTACGGGATTTAGTAATGTAAAATTAAATAAATAATAATAAATGTGTAAAATATTTATTTTGAGTTAAAATTAAAAATTTACTATAAAAACGTATATGTAAATCCAAAAAAAAACTGTTAATTTTTTAACTCCACTTTTTTTTATGATGAAAAATTTTAAGGCGTGTTGCAATAAATTTAATAAAAAAAAAATTTTTTAAATTTGCTTTTCTAGAAAATCGAATTTGAATTTTTTACCGTTATTTTTCTAAAAGAAAATGTTCAAGGTCATAAATTTTTTTTATCGTTATTTTTCTAAAAGAAAATGTTCAGGCTCATATAATGTGAATTATTATTTTGATTAGCTCTGTTCAATACCTACATTTTGAGCTATATAACATTAAAATCAGTGAAGTAGTTTTGTCTGTACAACCATTTCAATACACCAAGATCGAGCAATTTCTTGATTTTTCAACACCCTGTATCTTAAGACAGGGTTAAAAAAAAACAAATAACGCAGAAATTATTTTTCATTGATGTCAACGAATTCCAATACCTAAATATACAAAATTAAAACCTCATTTCCAAAATTGCATGTTTTTTGCTGATTTCACGTGTTTTTCACCAATATGTATTTACTTTTAATCAAAGCGATTCGGTAGATCGCTGTTCGTGAAAAAAATAGCGATTACCACTTTTGCTTATTTACACTGAACCTAGTAGACATAACCTCAAAAAAATGATTTGATCTAATGTTGTTTAACATATATAAACTTATGATGAGTTTTGTAACATAAACTCACCTTTAAATTTTAATTTGAAATAGATTTTGTACAATAAACCGTATACAAAATTAATTAAAACATAAAATTTCGAAAACGATTATTGAAAAATGAAATTTCAACAAGAATATTTATTCAGACGGAAATTAATTCATCCAAGTGATTCTTTCGTTCGAGCCATCTATTGTAAATTTATTTACAATGTAAATGTAAATAGCTAAGACAAATTAAAAATAAAAACATTATAGTTTGATCTTTTACTGCATATTATGACAAAAGAATACAAATAAATTTAAAGGCTGATTCTGATACTACCCAGTAAAAGTGTTATACCAGATTTACTAGTAACTTACTATTAACGCGTTATAGTAACAAGACCAAGACAAACCCAAGACCACTCGAACAAAATGTCCCACCTCGTCTTGTGTAACAAGTCTAGGGTTTGTCTGGTAAGACGTGTCTTTAGGTTGTCTGGTCAGACATGTCTTTAGTTTGTCTTGGTTAACCTAAACCACAAAGCAACCTTGTTATATAAATATTGATTTTTGTAAATAAAATACATTTTTATAATTTTAAGTTTTTATTGACTGTACATAAATTTATAAATATAAATATATATTATTTCTTAAAGAACTAATTAAAACAATAATACAACAATTAATAATATTAAACAATTCAATATTTTATCAAATAATATAATCTACAAAACTAAAATGGCATTAAATTAAACTAAAAGAATTACTTATATAATTTTCTTAATTTAAAACATATCAACATTTAATTGATTTGAATACTTACTTTTAAAGACTAATACTTACAACTATTGTATATTTTCCTTGTTAATTTTTAAAATAAATTTGGCTTATTCAATATCAAACATAAACTTTAACATGATTTAAATGAAATGGCCGACATATATTATAATGTCGTAAAAAACATTGGTTCAAACCATATATTCTTGAAATAAGTTTTGATCTTTTTCATATTATGTGATGGCGCTATAAGAGATATATGTCTATCTCGCTTCCTCTAATGCACTCTTATGCATGATAACAAACTAAAGACCTGTTACTATAGTAACAAAATTTCTAGTGGGTAGCTAATAAAAATTTGTCTACAAAAATATTATCAAATGTAAATTTACCTCGGATTCTGCGTAAAACGGTCTTTGCTAAGATAAATTTTTTAAAAAGGAATGTGTTAAGGTTTAGACTTGTAGGTTGTTATAAAAACATTATTCTAATTTGTTCTTTTACTCCGAATGACTGAATATTTCCATAAATTATTCGGGATCCAGTTTAAATTTAATTTGTTTAAAAAGCTATAACGTAATATGCCGATTATTAGACCCCAACATAAAATATTATTTAGCGCATTTATCCCAAATAATTTTTCGCGGGTTTGCAATGTGTGCCAACCATTAGTCCCTTCAACAAAAGAGCGGGGTATATTATCTAGCAAATTTGTTCCAAATAATTTTTTTTCCAGGGTTGCAATAACTTTTTCTAAAATTTTACTTAGATTCTGCGTAAACGGTTTTAACAAGACAATTTTTTTTAAAAGAAATGTGTTAAGGTTTAGGTGTGTAGGTTGTCATAAAAACATTATTAAAATTTGTTTTACTGCGAATGAGTGAACAGGATAGCAAATTGCATAGTTTCAGTCGATTTTCAGATACAAATAAACAAAAATTTTCACCATAATAAGTGGTTAAACATTTGTTGAATCTTATTTTGAAATATGTATTTACATACTCTAAAAATTATTTTTAATTCAAAAATAGTTTTATTAAAATTAGTTTCCAGTTTAATAAAACAAAAGTGGGACAATTTAAATTCAGTATTTGTATACTGAAAAATCACAATGAAATTAACCTTAATATTAAAGAAATATGAAATTAATATTAAAGCAATGATACTCAAACTAAATCTGTTTCTTGCATTTTTTTATAGTTCTAAGTCATGTTTAATATCGAAAGTTAATCTGAAGGCGATAAACAAGTTATTGTATAATCTGGACCAAATAGCATAGATGAGGAGACTTTTATTTTGGTTTTACATCATATGCTTAATCAATTCGGTTATACTACTTAAAAAGTTTTGTGGCAATATGCGAGGTTCATCCAACCAACCGACACCACTAGATAAATCTTTGACCCAAATTATCTTGCGGATTATTGGGTATGTTGTTTTTATAAATGCAGAAAAATTGGAAATAATTCAGTCAACCGTTGAAGTTGGTATACAAATAAATCGATGACATAAATTCAAATTGCTTATATCAAAATGAAATAATTACCTATTATTAATTTTATTATTTATTTCATTATAATCCAAGCTCATAAAATTTATTATTTACTACAAAAATCGTGATACCAGCTACAAAAAACATCAAAAATGTAAATTTTAATTCGTGAAAAAGGTGCAGTTTAAAATTTAATAGTCAAAACTATCTCTCCACTACAAAAAGAAGTGATATCCTGTGTCAAGCAGAATCGAGTGTAAAACAAAATATTTCCAAATAATTAGGTATTATACATGATTCGAAATACTTACTTTGTCACTCGGATTAGAGATTAGAATAAAACAACTCTAACTAACTAGGTATTAAAACAAAAGTTTCTAGTAAAAGTAAAAATACAAAATAATATTTATTTATTAATTTATATGCGAATGAAAATGTGGAATGCGATATTTATACGATTGACTGAATCGAGAGAAGTGCGGAACCATCACGAAACCTCAGGACTAACAGATTATAACTTTAATGAACATGATTTTCAAATAACATGTTATTAATCTACAAACTAAAGTCTGCAGTATAAAATACTAACTAATAAATTAGCTTGCATTTCTTTTATAGATTTTCATTTTGTATATTTCTCATTAAATAAAAGTCTTAGCTCTCACTGAGGTTTCGTGATTGTTCTGCACTTCTCTCGATTCAGTCAATCGTATAAATATCGCATTCCACATTTTCATTCGCATATAAATTAGTAAATAAATGTTATTTTGTATTTTTACTTTTACTAGAAACTTTTGTTTTAATACCTAGGTAGTTAGAGTTGTTTTATTCTAATCTCTAATCCGAGTGACAAAGTAAGTATTTCGAATCATGTATAATACCTAATTATTTGGAAATATTTTGTTTTACACTCGATTCTGCTTGACACAGGATATCACTTCTTTTTGTAGTGGAGAGATAGTTTTGACTATTATATATATAACTTCAGCATGACGATCACTCGAATAAAATTTTTTCCAATCAAAATCACCCAACGCGCATAAAAAAGTTTCACTTAAAAAAAATAATTTAAAAAAAAGAAGGAGTGTGCTTAAGACTGCACGGCGGAAGTGAAAACTTCATTGGCAATCGCAATCAATTGATATCGGCACAACTCAAAATAGAAATTTTGAGAAAATGAAAATCAAAAATTTCAATTAAATTGTAATTTAATTATGAAGCCCTGAAAAAGCGTGTGAGGTTAAATTGTGACACTTTACCACATAAAAATTTGACGATATTACGATCATTTTATGCAGAAAAGTCAATCATTTTATGCAGAAAAGTCCATATTCATAATATTTTAGTGGTGCCGGTATTCTTCCAACGTAGCGATTTTATCATCTTTACTAAATATGTTGTCGGTTTGCAATTGTGTGTAATACATGTTTCTAAAATTAAGTGAAGACTTAATACTTGTAACTTAATACTTGATAAAATTGATTATATCGATTTAAAGCTCACAAAATTACGAGACGGAAATCGCATAAATTCTATACAAAGCAGCATAGCTTATGTATGATTAAACATGAATGGCAATCATGATAAACAAAATAATTAAAAATGGTGGCACTTAGCCGATAGTGATTTGCAAACGGCAACAATGCGCATTAATACCAATGAATTTGCTTGGCTTTCCGCAGAAAGATTTGTAAAATTTAAACTTGTTGATCTATGGGTGTGACAACCTCGCGTACTTTAGTGCCTACTATTGGCATATGAGTACTATTTTGACAATTATTTGGTTTACATTGTGAGGTTAGTGTGTGTAGTTAGCGGCTTATCGTTCTGACTTGTTTCTCATTTATTCTACTAATACGATCCAAATACTACTAATACGATATCAATTGATTGCGATTGCCAATGAAGTTTTCACTTCTGCCGTGCGGTCTTAAGCACACTCTCTGTTTTTTTGCTACATTTTTCGTTGCCAACAAGCTGAATCCCAGCAATTCATAAGTGAGGAAATCGTTTATTGACGAGAAAATACTGTACTAATGGGTAAAAATGCGGAGCCTTTGACTGTTTTCGTTGCTTTCCATACTTTGTTTCGACTGTGTGATGGCTTCCAGAGTTATCTGATGCTCTGTAGTACTGACCATATCCTTTATGAGAAAATTGTAGCAGGGAACCTCACCGAAATCAGCGGAAATTTGGCTTTGGTAAACATTTAAACTTCTCCCACTGGTGATGTTAATGGAAGAATAGAACAACAGTTTTTGATATAATGCTTTGACACAAAAATTGCCGATATGATTTCCAACTGATTGCTAGCCCAAGCATCACTAACGAGAGTTAAGTTACAATACAAACACATCGTTTGGCTAGCATCTGCCGAAGTACACTCAGTAGAACTGTTATAACCTTCTTATGTTCAGTTTGCGAATATTGTGGTTTTTTGCCATATAGCAACTGTGCACTGTGCAACGTTTAGAACACTTCACAAGTGTCTGGCATAACTTGCACGATGAGTATTGGTTCCTCAAATCTAGCAAGCAACACACAGTTTTGAAGTCTTCGGAATTCTCTATATTTGTCTATATCATCTTAGAAAAAAATCGCACTAGAGGTTTCCAACCACTGCAACTTCTGAACTTTTTTCACTTTTTTTTACCAACACCAAAAATATTTTATGGAAGCATGAGACCCGTTATATCTTTGATAAGCTAACCAACTGGCTAAGGCCGAGCAGTGGTTAAGAGAATAGGGCCTTAAAAACGGTAAAAATCAAAGCGTTACAGCGGTCGTTTCTATCAAAATATATTAATAAGATTTAAAATTATAGAATATTTAGACTTACTTTCTTTTATCATTTTTTGTATTGTGTAATTTGCATTTGCAATTAGAGGCTTTTTAGCTACCTAAAATCAACAATGTGAATGAGGTCAAAGTTTAAGATTACGTGTAAATCGTATAAATTATATGATCATTTTACTTCATAAAACCATGAATGGTCCCGCACATTTTTCTAATATGAATTCTACTTGAGGTGTTAGCATAAATAATTTGTTGGCTCACTCATGGTTTTGAGGGCCAAGGTCATTCGAAAATGTTGTTTTCGTTGTCTTTTTTTACCTTGTTATGTGGCTAAATATCTGCTCAGGCCATAGGTGATCCAAAGCAATAACTATTGGATTAATTATACAACGTATGAAAATGCTTAGAAAATTTTAAAACAGCATGGGTTACTCTTGGCTTTAGGAGTTAAACGGTCTCAAAGTTGATAATTTTTCAAAAAAAGGTCAAAGTTCAAGGTCAATAACTCTAGAAGCCATCCGTCAAAAACTTTGAGACACATCTCTAATTATACTCCATATTGTGTTGTTTAGGTCCAAGCTTAAACTCTATGGGGCAAGGATTTGTTTTTTTAATACATGCTTTTTTCATAGTCTAATATGCGTTTTACATAATGTACCATTATGCACATTTTACCTATTTCTATTTTTGATTTTTAATGGTCATAAATCAATTTTTAACTAGGACCATAATTGATTTTGTAAATCACTTCAAAACCTCAGTTCCACAGTACAGGGGGAGTATACGGAGTGTCGTTCCACGTCAAAAGAATCAAGGCTGTGTCCAAAATTATCAGTCGTAAAAAACTTGCTGAAATTGAAGTTTAGTTTATAAAGTTTCTTATGCAGTCTGGCTTGCCTAAAATTCAAAATGGCGGACAAATACGACGGTCAACTTTCTTACTCAGATTTTCCTTCATCTCACTTGTGAGTCTGATATCATTTTAAATTTGCGTTTCTTTTACTTTTGATACTTTCGAAACACTGAATTTTGCCACTTTAATTTTTTTCTGGCGTTGGAGGGTGTGGTAGAAAAAATAAACACTAACTATTTAGTTGAAGCTATTTATTAGTTTACTAGTATACATCTTAGCATATAAACATATTATTTAGTTCTTTTGATTGCTGTACAGTGTACACAAATTTATTACTATTTTTTATTTTAGCATTTCTTTTTCATTTATTGTAACAAATACAATTGACAAGACAGTCAAATCATCACAAAAAACAAAACTAAAACTCACTAATCCAGTGATGCTACTGGGCAATTCAACTGACAAAACTCAAAAAATAACTCAATTAAACTTAAACCAAAAATTAAAAAAATCCCGACTCAAGCCACTTTTAAGCTATAGATTCAACTCGTTAAACTACCAAACCCCAACTTATGAAAATTCAATTTATTTCTCATAGCACGAGCCATGAAAAAACTCCGTGGTCAGCATAAATTTTCTTTTACCGTTAAATTGCATATTCTGAAATTTGTTTTCTTTTAATTTTCATAAATATGTAAAAAAATTATGAATGGAAAATAAAAAAAACATGAGTTGATACGAGCTTCTCGAAGTGTCAAATATTAGAAATACTTTAAATAATAGTGTTTTTACACAAAATTACGTTGAGATGTATAGAGACTTCGAAGATCTCTATAGTATATTACTATAGGTAAACAGGACAGAAAGACAACGCCCATTACAGGACAGGACGAAAGGAGGAAGTCCAGCTGGCTATATTCGTCCTGAGAGTCTTAGGCAAAACCAAGAATTGAAATGGGAGCCGGGCTCGAACCCAAACCCCGAGATAGACTCTCAGGCTCTACCGACTGAACTAGCCGGCCAGATAAAAAAAAATTTACCCAAAGCAAAAAAAAAAACAAAAAGAACAAAAAAATGACCAACAAAAAATTATAAGGAGCCAAATAAAATATATCCAAACAAAAATTCAAGAAAAACTTTAGCAGGAACCGAGAATTCAATGGGAATAGGTGGCAGCAGAATATACGAGCTGTTTAAAAAAAACAATAAAATCAAAAGTAAAAAAAACAATTCATTCACAGCGATTCATTACGGCAGGCGATCCATTTCCCTGTGATCGTCCACTGGTCTGCGCTCTTCCTACCCTTCAACAGGTAATGCTCTAACGAATAGAATTTTCGTAACACGAAATTAGCGTAACACTTAGTAATCATGACCTCATTGAGAACCCGAGAACGTGGTCAAATAATCATGGTGGGATGACCTAGATGGTAAACCATCCAACAAGATCCAGTCTAGGATGACTTCACCACTCACGACCTCCTCGCAGCAGTCATTTTCCACTCAACTAAGGTACGCGGGATCGTAAACACCGTTAGGAACACGTCTGAGGGACCTTTCCTACCTTTGCGGTTCTAAACTAAGAAATACAATCAAAACACAAACCTAAAAATTTGTCTGCGCGTCAGGACTTACAAGAATCTGGCCTTTCGCCCACAGAACAAAACTCAATAAAACAAATAAATCTAAATAAAACTAACAGAATTGTCTGCGCGTCAGGACTTACAAGAATCTTGCCTTTTGCCCACAGACAGACCATAACTGAACAACAAAACAAATATACTTAACAGAATTGTCTGCGCGTCTAGACCTTCACGGAGCACCAGATCAGACCTCATACTACAAGATGGCGTCCAACGGGGCCTCTGGAGCCACAATGTTTGGGTCTTTGGATCCAAACAGGGTTGTTCTAGAGACAACAATATTTTTGATATGTGTTTTTAGTGTTTTTTTAAATTGTGTTAAATTTTGTGTTAGTGAATACCACAGGAGTGAGTATTAGCCCTTCAGGGCTTACTTTACTATCCCGCAAACTCCGAGTTAAAGCCAATTTTTTGTTTCGTCAAGGAGGTCAGGTTGACGGAACAAGCAAATGATGGACCTTGTTGGTTATTTGTGGTTTTTGCCAATAGCATCCCACCCTGCGAATGTTTCGTTAGACTCTGGGTTCTCTGCATAATGGAAACTTTACAGTACTATGCTTATTCTTTTGGGTACCAACTTATCATTCTGTCTATCATTATCGCTTAAGTATAAAACACTAAATTAATTAAGAAAACAAATATGAAAAACAAATAGAGACTTCCTCAGGTTCAACATTTCCTATATTGGGTAATTTAAATAATTTTTTATTCCGCATTACAAAATACAAGAAGTAAAATGTTTTGTTTTTTCATTTTTGTTTATTTTCTAAAAATACAAAAAATTGTTAAGTCGAAATGAATTATTTGTTAAATAAACTATAAAGTTAAACAAATAACATTTTTCTATGATAACAAATGAAAAGTCTATTTCACAGGTGTAAAAAGAATAACAAATTGAATTTGCTATGGTTTTTCATATACCTTTACAAAGTATTTTAAACAACGTAGCCATGAAAAAATAGAATATGAATCTTGAATGTTTTTTTGTCGATTTCTAACTTTATAATTTATAGTAAATATCGATTATATATTAGTATCATAGAAAAAAATTGCATTTCATACGCGAGATAAAAACGCTTTTCGTTCGTAAGTTTGTCTCATTCGACGCTAACGCGTCTCTTGAACGAATGTTTACTCACGAAAAAAACAATGTTTTCATCTCTTGTAGCAAAATATACTATTCTCATAACAGTTTTTTTATTATAAATAAAGAAAATTACATGGATCGTGAGAGCTGTGCTGGAAAAATTTAAATACATAGTTGTATTAATAAAATCAAAAGAATACAGTGAAGCTTATAAGTTTAAATGAAAATAGTTGAATTCATAAATTCAGCGAAAACAGTGAAGCTTATAATTTTAAATAAAATAGTTGTATTTATAAATGTAACAGTGAAGCTTGTAATTTAATAGAAGAGGAGTTGTGTTGACAAATTCAAAGAATTTGAACTTAAAATTTTAAAAGAGTTGTGTTAATAAAATCAAAGACAATAGTTGAACTTGTAAATTCAAAGAAAACCTTTTGAGCTCATACTTTTAAATGAGAGAGTTGTATTAGTTAATTCAAAAGAAAATAGGTGAGCTTATAATCTCAAATAAAAGGATTTGTGTTGATAAACTAAAATAAAATAGGTGATTAAAAAACATATATTACGCTAGCAAAGTAGTTGTAAGAAAAATTAAGTGATTTGTAAATCATCGTTATAATAAAAACGCTAAATTTGATTATGTTTTATTTTTTCATCTCGACCACAACAATTCTAAGTGTTTGTAACATTGTCTTCGATTTTATTTCGTTAGAACATAGCCTGTTAAAGTGTTACTGGTGGATGTGATGTGCGTGGACGATTACAGAGATACGTCTGCTGGACAAGTATTGTTTCAATGCTTTCCAGTAGATGATATCGTCTGTATTTCGTGGCATGGTTGTTACATCCAGAGCAACACCAAGACTAACAAATTTATTTCTTCATACAGGTTGTTTGGGGTTGGCATTGGGCTGGTATAGGCAAACACATTAATGGAAAAGTCTAGCTTTAGGCTCTCTGAGCTATGATTAGACCATATGTGTTGGCTTGTCAGACTGTTGTCACCACAGAAACAACCTATTAAAAGCCCTTTTATTAGTTTTTTTAAAACCACCTAGTTTTTTGGATTGGTTGGGTTGGATTGGATGGTTGATCGGATTGGATTGGATTGGATTGGTTGATCTGTCAACCACAACTCTATGGAATATCTTGCCCATTACATAATTACCAATCACGGACTATGGAAGTGACACTAGAAACAGTTACGTCGTCGTACGTCACTCGGAAGGGATGTTATTGATGGTAGCACATTTAATCGAATTCATGAAATACCAGATAGAGTTTGTATTCCTGGGATTTTTTGCTTCACAAATCCCAGATGTAATGAAGCGCTGCTTCGTTGGAAATCAACGAAGTCGCATAACAGGTCGCGTACCTTGCGATATTATTTTTTTGCCCCTTACTAGCGGCAGCCTATGGGATCGAGAGATGAAAACCTGCTACTCCAGCACAAATAACTGTAATGTACGCGTAACATGAGATAATAACGGATGTAAGAGAAAAAAATGAACTACTCAGACACTGGCGACCCCCTTATGCGAAGAACCACGATCACCACCCGTCCAACCCCACTATTCTACTATATTCACACGCTTTCGCACTTCATGCACTCACGCACACACCCACACACACACATATACAGACACACACACACATACACACACCCACACACCCCGATTCAATGAAATGCGATCGTCCGACCGTAGGAAATCACGGTGCAGTACTTATGTAATCAATGGTCCATTGTGGTACATCAGATTGGGATTTTCGTTTAGCATAATTGACCTTCAAATTCTGGAAATATAAGTTATGTGGAATTAATCTGATTTCCTCTGGGGAAATTCAGCCATTGTTCAAATTTATTATTATTTATTTATTTATTATTGTTACAATAGTCATTGTTAAGGTAAACGTTATACTTGATTATGTGAGTTGTATCTTAATAACCGTACCCTGCTACTAATACTAATATAGTGTAATTAGTTATCCTGCATTTTCATCAAATATCTTACAGTGCAACGGGAACTTGACAATAATATTGATAGTTATTTATATGGCTGAAAATTTCACCATTGTATTTACTAACAAAAATAAATATTCATATAATAATTTTGACACATCATTAAAAACGGAAAATGAGCTACAGCCTTATTTAAATTTATTTCATTTAATACTACTTTGGTTGGTTTTAGATTTAACAGAAGATCCTTTAATTGATGAGTTTGTAATACCTTACCACCTAAATCAACTTCCCATAATCTCATTCTAGGACGAGCGCAGTAGATTTTTCTTTTTTTTCTTTTTGAATATTACCACCGGATGGTGCTATAAAACACGCACCATATTCACCATCGCGAAGTTTGGTTCCAATCTGTTTAAATTCTTCTTTATCTGTATCACAAAGGACGCATTTAGTATTTGGAGACACTAACAGTAATTTATCAAATCCCTTAATTTGAAAAATGGGATTTTCTAATGTAAGTGTTGAATGTGTTGCAGTATGTAAAATAGTATGCAGTATGACATTTTAATATCGACTGTTATAAGATCGCTTTGACCTTCGTCTACATTGCAATATAAATGAAGTATAACATTGACATTGCCTCACAAGCATGCATCACATGAACCATTACACACACTCACACTCATATACACACGTATCCACACTCATTCATACCTCTAATTTAAAATAAAAATAAAAATACACTCACCCCATGGCTTAGCCAGATCCCATTCCTCAAGTCCTAGTTACACCTTAGCCTATCATCTCAATGTATAACCATCGACAGCCCACTAACGACAACAGGTGACTTGATCACGGTGAATTCCTATCAGCGATTTCTTTCTTTAGGTATTTTCTTTTTTTTTCTTCAATTTCTTTCAATTCCTTTCTTCAGGTATTTCCTTCCTTTCACTCAATAATCTATTCTTAATATGGTAATTGTCGGCGACGGAGTACAACAAAAATCGGTTAGATATCGTTTTTCCTAAAAGGTCCGTTTGTACAAGTACGTAATCAGTGAAGCACGACTAGGTTACACTTCTTTTGATCCCCTCCGACCAACTCAGGTTCACTATCGTTAGGGTGTAGTTTCCTTTATCTTCGGATAAAACACCAGTAACTATCGCCACGGTACGTTTCCCAAACGAGAACCAAAGATACAGAACCTGAATGGTATTTCAGAAAAAAAATATTGTCTTGCACAAAACAAATTGTTAATTTCGGGTTGGTAACAAACACGGATTAATACTCAATTAACCAGGTTAAATTTATTTTACAAAAATAATTTAAATTGCAATACATTTAAATACTACCGGTTATATTGATTATGAAATTGATTACACTAATTATGCTAACAACAGTTATTCTTTCCTAATTTTGTGTAAATTTAATTTTAATTTTATTGCACATAAAAAAAATTCACCTTGTTTTTCCGAATAACAGAAAATAAACCCGTAATATAAAGATAAACATAAACTTACATGATTTTTAATCCTACCAAATTTCCCGAATTTCTAATTTTGTTTTTTTTGTTATCTTTGTATTTAAGTCCGATTAGAATTTTATGGCTTTATAATTTTATTATTTAATTCGATTAGCTAATTTTTCCATTTATTTCTCAACAGGAACAATTATATAATACTGATAGGAGATTCAAAACATCAAGGTCATTTTATCAACTCGTTGACCTTGTGGACAATGTGCAATGCACAGAACCGCACCAAAAGATGGTGAATTTGAGCGAATCAGCACGACTTGGATAACATAACTAATCCCGGGCATTAACAAAGTTTTCTGTTCCGTTGCGTTTTCGACAATCACAGTATAATACTAATTAACGCTAAGACAACAATATCGGACTATTTGCTCATGGACAAACGATTCAGTACGTTTACGATTATTTAACAGATCAGGCACTAATGGATTTCGCGATCCAGACAAACACATAAACACAAACCGATTTTTTTTCTTTAACAATTGTTTATTCGCGAATGAATTTATTGGCACGAAATTCATTCTTTTCAATTGCTCGACCGTATTTTATTTATTTATTTTCTTTCCCGTAACAACTAAGTAAAAAAATATGGCCGCTTAAGAAGAAGACGTCAAAACACACAAATGATTCTCATAAGAAACAAAGAATCGACTGAGAGTCACAATAGATTAAAAATAAGAAAGAGAGTGAGGCTAGCTGTCATCTGCTATTTATATGCGGTTAACGCCGTGTGTTTGTTTATTCAACAATAACGAATCGATAAGGTAGTTTCTTGGGAAATTTTATTTCTGTTTGATCGTTAGTTATTACACTCACTAAAGAATATGGGCTGCTAGTTTGTAATAGAAATTGGAAAAGATTTTTAAAAAAATTGTTTACGAAACAATTGTACGAATTATACATGTAAATGGCGCGTGGATTAATGATATTAAACAACCGTTTTTCTGATAATTTTATAGCGAATAAGGATAATAAATTAAACATAGGAAACTAGATTGGGTAATATTATTAATTGATATACTATTGTAGGAAAACTATATGGATTTAGCAGAACTATGAATTCAATTTGGAAAAAGGAAATTACAATTGAAAAATATTACACAGCTGCTTTAGGATAATAAATTTTTGTTTTACGAAAAGTATTGTAGATGCCATTACGGTTCGAGTTTAAGAACAAAAATAATCATGAAAGTCTCATCCAACGCAAACCTGATGCGTATGAGAACACAGTGTAACTCCAAATCAGTGTATTACACATGAAGGATATTTACAACTGGTTAACCGTGATTAACGGTCACAAATTGAACAAAGAATATTACAATGGGAAACATAACACTACCGTTTTTAGAATAATAAATTTTTATAGCGGAAACCATAGTAAATGATGACTATGGATTGAGTGTAAGAAACTATGTGTACAGGACAAAATGAAAACGACTAGGAAAATCTCTGTTAAGGCAAACCCGGTGTATGCGGGACAGTGGTTCAAATTACAATTATGGAGTCTGAATTATCCGTCATAACACAGGATCCCGAAATCCTGGGATTTGTCAAGCAAAAAATCCCGGGAATACAAACTCTAATACCAGACCAACCATCGACATCACCGAGGTCTTCGCCAGTGTCGACTGAACCGATTTATTCATCTAATTCCAATTTACCAACACTGATAACCGAACTAGATTCCAATTAACCAACGATTCAACATTATCTACTAGACTTATCTATTTTACCACCGGTGACACCAAGAGCTCTTAGCAGATCAAAACGTGAGAAAAAACAAATTGTTCGGTTTCTTTATTAATTTTTTATTTTCAAATTAAATTCCTTTAATTAAAAGGGGAGGAATTGTTATAATTAATAGTTTTAGTTCAATCTATTAAATATATTAAGAACAAACGTTCAATGTTATGACATAATTTGTAAATGTCATAAAATTTTTAATCTGTAGTTTTCAATATTATATCAAAAACGGTGCCTAAGATTTTGGACGGTACCGTCAATCATTTTTTATTCGCATATTTTATTTTTAATTTTGATTTAGATTAATTAATTTTTTTTTTAAATATTTTGCTTGCGTTGAATAAAAAATAATATATGACGCACGGACGTAAGCTGTTTTGGACTTAATATGGGTGCAAATCTCGGCTGGCGTCTAACTCCACATACATCCAAAAAGTTTGTAGAGTTTATATTCGTCCAAAATTTGGGGACGGTAGGGTTTATAGTCAACAAAAAACGACGATATAAATCAACGTCTCACCAATAGAATTACATTTTTTTAAAGCATGTCAATGATTAAAAAGACGAATTCTAGCTTCGTGTTTGTGACAACCGATAAAATTTTATTGTGTTCTAGTTTACGTTTTCAAAATATAATTCAATTTTTTATATACGTTTGTATAATATTTCGTTGATGTTTAATTGAAAGAAAATGTGTATCATATTACATGTTACAAATTTTATAAAACAAAACCAATGTGAATGACTTTATGGAAACCAAATTTAAATTATGCTAAAATAATTGATGTGTCGATATTGGATTTCATTAACTTTGGTGTGTAATTAAATGTAATTTAAATTGTTCTAATTCTATTTTGAAAAAAAATATCAAGCTACCGAATTTATTTTTGTTTAAAATAACAGGCATTAATTAGTAAATTTAATTATCTAACCTTGTCTTTTCCAAAAGTCTTTATCAAAAATTATGTATAATCGATTCTGTATAAGTATAATTCAAAAACATAGATAATGATATAGTAAAAAGCTCATTTTAGGAACCAAAATTAGTCTTAAAGTCGAAATGTATTAAAAAGAATTTTCCACGAATTGGCCTGCATGAAAAACGTTTTTTGTTGTTGTCTTTAAGGTTTATGCTTGTAACTTTTAAGGGACTTAAAGATTTTTATTGATTTCTTGACAGTTCCCATAGTTTTTTTTCAGACTCAATTTCTGCAATTCCTTCTCATCTCATCTACCTTTAATTACAGACTGCCATTATTCATATAGAAAATTTTGATTTCGTTAAACAAAAATTTATTGCTTCGTAACGATTTCCCAATAATGTTTTACACATCAATACCATAAATCATTTCGTATTAAAACGTCAAGATAAAAGTAATATAACTTTAAATCTAAGCTGACAATTCACCACCTATTTACTTTAAATTTATATCGTCTACCATTAATTCAATTGTACATAATATATATCTTTAGACGCAAGACGTAAAAAAATCATTAAACTTTTTAACAAATTTATCACAAACAATAAAATCAATTGATAACAAAACACAACAAAAACTCAAACTTTTAAAAAAAAAAAAAAAAGTCGTAAACTTAATTTAACTTTTTTTCCCGGTGCTAAGATCAAATCAAAATAAAACAAAAGAAAAGGAAAACGAAATAAAATAAATCTTGTTTGGTTTTGTTCAATGTACATATATACGTAGATTTGATGAAAAGTTCAAAAAAGCTCCCTAATGCTTTCAACACAACCACTATGCCGCTAATTTATTTATAACTTTCTGTATTAATATAAGAGTTGTTTTTTTGGTATTTTTAATTTCAATTCATGCTTTATTTGATTTACGGTTTTTTTATTTGACGGAAGGATGTGTCGGAAGGAAGAAAAAATTTAGGTATGTTTTCTTTATATAATTACAGGATAGGTCAAAAGAATTTATTAGTTCAGACTATTTATACAGCTGCATTTACATAAGGTAAATTTCTCTATAAATTAAATCGACATACTAAGACTTGAGTCTTGATTTAAGGTAAGATTTTGTTTTGGATATTTTTAAGTTTTTGTAAAAATTGGCAAAAAGCTCTTTCCAAAATGACGAGAAACTGCTGAACATGTTCTGTAGTTAAACTTAAGGACGGTTGAAGGACTTATTTAAACTTCCTAGAAACACTATACAGTAGTAAAAAAATGTGTCCTGCAAAATATTACTCACCCTGTTTGTTTGTTTCCTGTTATATATTTAAATTAATTATATTTGTTTGCGGTTGTTAATGCTTGAATATGAAGCTCATTCGATAGAACATATTATATGGAAAAATGGGAATGCCAAACCCCAATGGAGCAACTTATGTTTGAGATGTTTGAACTTTGCCATTTAAAAAAAAATTCGGGAACAGTTAAATTTAAAATGAGAATATTATGTTATTTACCGAAATTTTGATGCTCCATCAATTAATTTGTTACAGGAATTTTGAATTCAGTATGGTGCATAATTAAGTAGTGAATTCTTAAACCAGAAAAAAAACACTTTTAAAACAAAAAATGTTGCTTCACGAAATAAATACACTTTTGGTTATTATAAATATCCAATAACTGTATATTAGGGTGTCCCACAAAAAATGCTTTATTTTATTTGGTATTTTTTGTATTAAATTTCTAGATATTACGATGTGTGAGAATTCATAGGATAGAATATTTCGTCAACATCTAAGTCAACATTCTAATCAACATCCTAAGTCACGAGTGTAAAGTTCATTATTGATTGTTGCCAATCAATGCGAAACTTAATATCTAACGTAAAGTCAATATGTTGTTATATTTTTGGTTAGGAAATATATAGACAACTTAGGGAAATTTTTAATTTCGGATTGGTTTTTGTGAACAATTAAGCTTAAGCACATATTGCAAATCACTTGAATTTTGCAATTCGAAATAACTTTTCATTTTCTCTAAAATTCCTTTAGAAAAAATTTTTTGTGTTTCGTGTCAGGATTCGAACTACATTCATCAGAGACACATTGTTCAAATCCCGTGTGTCTTACACAACTTAGCCAAAGCGGCGATGACGAAACATATTTTAATTTTGATGTTCAGATAATTTCTAAATTGAAACTTCATCATTTTTCATATTTGCTTAAGTTGAATTTTTCATCTATGATTACATATTGAAAATTGTGAACAAAAAATACCAAAGAAATACAATTTTCAATATGTAATCATAGATGAAAAATTCAACTTAAGCAAATATGAAAAAAGATGAAATTTAAATTTAGAAATTATCTGAACATCAAAATTAAAATATGTTTCGTCATCGCCGCTTTGGCTAAGTTGTGTAAGACACACGGGATTTGAACAATGTGTCTCTGATGAATGTAGTTCGAATCCTGACACGAAACACAAAAAATTTTTTCCAAAGGAATTTTAGAGAAAATGAAAAGTTATTTCGAATTGCAAAATTCAAGTGATTTCCAATATGTGCTTCAGCTTAATTGTTCACAAAAACCCATCCGATGCTTTATTTTAATTTTCATAACCTTGAACCGAAATCAGGTTGTTTATGGTCTAAAAGTCATCCTTGAACTTTTTCAGAATTTTAAAAAAAAATTTACCACGCTATTTTATTTTTTCTGTTCAAGGAGCAAAAAACATCAAAAACGATCAGTTTTTCGCCTGTAACTATTTCAGTTTTGATTTTACAAAAAAGTTGTTCAAGTAAACGTTGTAGATAATAAAAAAATACACCGACTGTTATTTTTGAGTTTAGGCAAAAAAATGTTTAAGCTGAAAAAGTAAGATCTTTTGTAGTCGAATTTTAAAGATTTAACTAATATTGTTTGTTTTTCGCCTATAACTATTTCAGTTTTGAATTTACAAAAAAAAATTATGCAAATAAAAGTTGTAGATGTTAAAAAAATACATCAATTTTAAAAAATTTTAGCTTAAAAAATTTTTTTGCCTAAAGGAAGGAGAAAATCGATGTATTTTTTTTAAGATCTACAACTTTTATTTGCATAATTTTTTTTGTAAAATCAAATCTGAAATAGTTATAGGTGAAAAACGAACGATATTAGTTAAATATTTAAAATTCGACTATAAAAGATCTTACTTTTTCAGCTTAAAAAAATTTTTTTGCCTAAACAAAAACATAACAGTCAGTGTATTTTTTTATTATCTACAACTTCTACTTGAACAACTTTTTTGTAAAATCAAAACTGAAATAGTTATAGGTGAAAAACGAACGTTAATTTTATTTCTGTAAAATTCGACTGTAAAAGATTTTCTTATTCAAGCTTAAAAAATTGTTTTTCCTAAACAAAGAAAAAATTCGATGTATTTGATGTAAGATCTACAACTTTTACTTGCATAATTTTTTTATAAAATCAAAACTGAAATAGTTATAAGCGAAAAACTGATTCTATCTAATGTTTTTTGCTTCTTGAACAGAAAAAATTTTTATTTACCACTTTTTACCATTTAGCGAGTGGTAAATTTTTTTTTTAAAATTCTGAAAAAATTCACGGATGACTTTTAGACCATAAACAACCTGATTCCGGTTCAAGGTTATGAAAATTAAAATAAAGCATTTTTTGTGGGACACCCTACTGTATATAGATTGCAAATCAAGCCAGAAATTTGGAGAGGTAAGATTTTCCTTTTATTAAAAAAAAGTATTGAAATAAGTCTTTACATCTCTGCCCAAAGATCTCCTCTCTGTTGACTCCTGGTGGTTTACCATCTAGGTCATCCCACATTTTTGTCTGGTCTGGCTAATTCAGTCGGTAGAGCCTGAGAGTCTATCTCGTGGTTTGGATTCGAGTCCAGCTCCCATTTCATTTCTTAATTTTTCTTTTGATTTTCAGGACGAATGTAGTCAGCCAGACTTCCTCCTTTCGTCCTGTCCTGTAATGGGCAAGATATTACTTTATGAGATGTACTTTCATTTTCCATCCTATAGTAATATACTTTAGACTTATTCGAAAATATATGTATATATTTTCTACGTCATTTCAACCTTGTTTGTGTAACAACACAGTTATTTAAAACATTCCTATGTGCATCCGAGTCGTTTCCGGTAAATTATTTATCATTTATTTTGTTCATTATGTTTTTTTTACCTATTTATGAAAATTAAAAGAATGAACAATATAAAATGTAAAATAATATTTATGCTGACGAGTTTTTTATTTGACTCATGCCATAGAAATTTTCATGAGTTTTTTTTTTTGATAAATTAATTAAACCAAATTAAAAACAAAATAACTTCAGGAATTTTATTTTGAATCTAGTTTATAATCTTATATTGTTTTTGGAATTTTTTTATGAAGATCAAATTAATAAAAAAAATTTGTTAGTTCGTTTTGGAATATTGAATGAGTCGGTATGGAGTTGGTGTGGCTGAGTTTGCTAAGTTGTTATTGAGTTGGTTGAGAGACAATTTTTTGTTTTCGTATCGAGTGAATTTAGAAGTAATTATAAAACAAAACGAGTTACACTTAAGTGAAAGTGGTAAAACTAATGTAATTTAAGAAAATATACTGCTATTAATTGAGAAGCGATTTTTGTGACTGATTTGGGATTGAAATGAAAATAAAAAGACGTGTACTTTAGTGAAACTTTTACAACCATTTTATGTTAAGAAAAAGATTTTTTTTAATTACAAGGTAATTGAAATAAAAAGTAAAAAAACAAAGAACAAGCCAGTTTGATTCGATTATTGATGAGTTTATGTATTGAGCATTGTGCAGAACTGTTAAAGTGGCTTATGCTATTCTATATAGAAGGAGATTTTTGGGGTCTGGTGCTTACAATAAGGAATAGTCATATAGATAAAGTCAACAAATGAGATGATTTCAGTACAGGTAATACATTAACCGTATTGTCAAGTTAAATTTAATTTTTTTGGTAATAAGGTTAAATTTTTTTTGTGTAGTAATAACTGATAATGTATTGTTAACGTAGATCAAAAGGGAGATTTGTGACATGGCAGTTCTCCATTCTAGAGATCCTGAGTTGTTTTATTAGGCACGCTATGTTTTTATTCCAAATTTTCTTGTTGTGAGGTTTGGTCAATAGAAGCTCCAGATAGAGCTAGCAACACGGTGTATTTCGCCTGCACGACCAACTGGTGGACCTTCACGGACCACCAGACAATCTTTTTACTACAAGATGGCCTAGAAAAACCTCTTAATGCAAGATGGCCCCTACAAAGAGGTGTTAATTCGCGTTCTTGAGATATTTAATTTTAAAGATTTTTAGTTCGACTAAAATTATTTTTTCGAACAATTTTTATCAACAAAATAATTTAACCACCGAAGTTCGAAAGAATGATGAAAAATTCGAGTTGGACCAAAAATCTAATGTATCTCAAAAACACGATTTAACGCCCCCTTGGGCATTTGATATATTTTAAAGTAAAGATAGAACTGTTAAAAAACACAATAAATTAAATTGCAATTGATCTTCGACCCTAGCGCCATATTTATAAAAGTTTTTTTTATATTTTAATTTAAAAATTAATTACAAAAACAATTAATTAATTTTTTTTTTTCAACCGATTAACAAATCACCTATCAATCATAAAAAAGTTTGATGAAATCGGTAAAGCCCCGTTCTTGAGCAATTTAATTTCAAGTTACATCGGATTGGCAGAATTTTCATTTTTTATGCACGTTGGGGTGCCCCTATGCTCAAACCCCCTAGTGGTACACCCTATGCACTTTAAAAAAATTGTAAAATAAGTTGAATATTCATTTTGTCCATATTACTTATATGCCAAGTCCTAGAAAAATCAAAAATGGTCAAGCTCAAATCTCGACTTTTTCCCCTGTGTAGATCACGTTTTTCATCATATTTCATATATATTTCACACATACTCACAGTTTTTATATAAGAGTATAAGCTTTCTTATCGAAATGTGTTAGTTCGAAATTAATAATTCATCTTTTTTCTGGTGTGTGGCGTTTCGGTTTCTTGATATTAAAAACGTTTATACCTTATAACGTCAATTAAGCTCTTTAAAATGCAAACAACTATGTGTCTGATGCCTACAAACTCTCCTTTTGTTAAACGTAAAATAAGCAAACCGAGTACAACATCTGCTTTATTCCAATACAAAGATCCGGGCAATCCGAATCGTATTCCACATCTAACAGGTTGCGTTAAACTTTCTGCTAGTACAATGGTTGATCAATCTAAATTTGCTTTTTTAATATTTAACCTTTTGAATTTTGAAAATTTAGCCAATATCTAGACCGTTCGGGATATGTTCAAATTTGCTTTTTCCAAAAATTTCACAAATCGTTTTTACATAGGTGCACCCAAGTCAGGCATAGTTAACTGATTGAGCTAAATTTTATAGATGCCAAGATTCTTTTTTAAGACAAAAAAAATTTTCAAAAGTATTTTAACGAACTCAACACAAATTGCTTATTTAGATAAACCAAATATCCCAAACTATAAAATAACGATTACAAACCCCAACCAAATTGAATCTTGTTTCGCGATTAAGGATTATAATGTTTAGGCAATTCAGATTCATCCAAGACTCCTTTTAAACAAACACAACAAACTATGTTTCTTCTCTTCACAACGATCTGTACAAATAAACAAATGTTTTATATCTAATGACTTGCGTTAAATTTTGCAATATTCAATAGAAATTCGAACAAAATTTCAACCAAAGAATTACAAATGTTTGTATAATTTACCCAAACTGTACGCTTTATGAATTTAATAAATATTTAAACTAAGAAAAATTTCTTCATGTCTGACCGATTCGACTATTTCCACTCAAAGTTTAATCTTCCAGATATGGATAACAAAAACTTTTATAACAATTCAATATATGGATAACATTAAATTTGGTCTCAAAGATTCATCAATTAAAAAAATTTGAATATTCCCATCCTGCTACTAAGACAATTAAGGATCGTTGCCAATCAAAATTGTGTTGAAAATACTAATGCCACATTATACAGCAGCTCAAATCCGTAACTGATAAAAAACTGAATCAAGACGCCAATGATGTGAACCTGACCATTTCCGATTTCCTTGAAACTACGGTAATCGTAATTCGTAATCTATTCTTTATTTAGTATATTCGAAATTTATTATTTAATTTAGAGACATGAAAAGTTTATAGTTAAATTGTGCTCGAACGAGTTTACCGATTTTAATAATTTTTTTTGTTTGGAAGGTGAGGTAGTGAGGTTTTCTAAAAATGTTATACTGACAAATAGTATATTACATATCTAGAGTTGTAAATAGCATTTTACATGCGAGGGAAAATTTTGCGCCCGAGACGCGTAGCGTCGAGTACAGTATCTTCACGAGCATGGAAAATGCTTTACAACTCGAGATTTGTTATATACTTTTCCTACGACTTTGCTTTAATGCCCAAACGCATATAATTACTTGAAAAAATGAACTACTTATTATAAATTAAATGCAAATAGTTTACAAATTGTGGTAGGCTTTGCATTATTCTGTGTCAAAATGAATTGAAATACTTAATTTTTAAAAATCAAATTTTTCTTTATATAAAAATTTTTCTTTTTATTAAAAGCGTGCGGTAATATATATATGAAAATCCATTACCGCACGCTTTTTTTTACTTACCGCACGCTATTTGAAATAATCAATTTACATGTCATGGATAGTGTGATGTAATTTATAATTTACCCTATCACAGTAGGAAAAAATATTTTTAATTTTAGATGATTTTTTTTAATTTTAATTATTGAAACAACGCGATTTTAAAATGTACCTTTGTCATTCATTTTTGTATATTTTAAAGATTTTTTATTTACCCAAAAATAATCAGTTTGATTTGTAACACACACGGGGGTCTCACGGGTGTCTCACGGGTGTCACATGAGTTTCACACGGTTGTTACACTTGTGTCACACGGGTGTCATACGGGTGTCACACGGATAATCACACGGGTGTAGCACGGGCAACCATATGGGTGTGGCACGTGTGATACCCGTAGCACAGTCTTTTAGGGTTCCGTTTTTTGTACGGAACACTATTGGTGTTAGTAAAACGAGTTTTTCACTTTATATCGATTATCTCGTAAACTATAAATGCTATGAATTTGAAATTTGAGATGCGTATAAAACTAATCTGTCCACATGAAATGACGGATACAAATAAAACTAAATTGGTTTTCGTTGTGTTTACAGGGGTACGATGTGAGATCTTTGAGAAAATACATTTTTTTATAGATTCAAGTAGGGGGTATCATATGAAAGGACTTCATTTCAGTATTCCTTAAGAGTTTATTTTGGAACCTCACCATTTTTTGTATAATTTTGAATAATGACGTTTTTTCGTGTTTTCTTACCTCGATTAGCTCCGAACCTAACTGATCGAAAATTTTCAAATGTATTTAGAATGATAGAAAAATTAGTACGTTTTTCACAAAAAATATATAAAACTGTCATATTCTCATAATTAGATTTATTAAGGGGGTGGAAATGAGGAGGGGTAAAAACAATATTTAAAATGTGGTCAAGTGGGGTGTCATTTGAAAGAGCACTTTATTTAAAAAACATAGCAATTTTTTTTAGAATTTTGCGATGCACAGTTTTTGAGTCATTGTTAAAAAAGTGCGACTTTCAGACCGTTCCTCTCCCCCCCTATACGTTTCGACTCTGATTGACAGAAAAATTCGAAAAAATTCACGAGTTAGGGTAAGTTGAGTTGGTAAATTTTGTACGAAAACTATAGCGAAGTCTCAAATAATTATATTTATGTGTGCTTAGGGAACCGGAGTAGAGAGGGTAAAAAAAAACTTTTTTTGACCCAAGCGAGTGGGGTGTCATTTGAAAGAGCATCTAATTTAAAATTCGTTGCAATTTTTTTTAGAATTTTGCGGTGCCCAGTTTTTGAGTTATTGTCAAAAAGTGCGACTCTCAGACCGTTCCCGACATACGTTTCGACACTGATTGACAGAAAAATTTGTAAAATTTCACAGAGTTAGGAAATTTGGTAAATTTTGTATGAAAACTATAGCGAAGTCTCAAATACATAATTATATTTCTGTGTCTTTAGGGGACCGGGGTAGAGAGAGTAAAATAAAACATTTTTAACTCAAGCGAGTTGGGTGTCATTAGAAAGAACACCTAGTTAAGAATTCATTGCAATTTTTATTAGAATTTTTCGGTGCCCAGTTTTTGAGTTATTGCCAAAAAAGTGTAAAATTCATACCGTCCCTCCCCATACGTTTCGACACTGTTTGACAGAAAAATTTGTAAAAATTCATAGAGTTAGGATATTTCGTAAATTTTGTATGAAAATTATAATGAAGTCTCAAATAATTATATTTCTATGTGTTTAGGGGACGGGGGTTGAGAGGGTAAAAAAACCTTTTTTGACCCAAGCGAGTGGGGTGTCATTTAAAAAAACACTTAATTTAAAAATTATTACAATTTTTTTTAGAAATTTTGGGTTCACAGTTTTTGAGTTATGGACAAGAAAGTGCAAAATTCAGATCATTCCGCCCCCTACGTTTCGACGATGATTGACAGAAAAATTTGAAAAAATTCACAGAGACAGGAAGATTGGTAAATTTTAAATGAAAATCATAGCGAAGACTCAAATAAATATATTTGTGTGTTTAGGGGATGGGTGTGGGGAAAGTAAAAAACACTTTTTTGACCCAAATGAGTGGGGTGTCATATGAAGGAGTACATAATTTAAGAAACATTACAATTTTTTTAAGAATTTTGCAATGCATAGTTTTTGTGTTATTGGAAAAAATATTTTTAGTATGTATCCTCTCCTACCCCCTAATTTCAACACTTGATTGACACTTGAAAAAATAATCAAATTTAATCCATTTATAAGCTGGTGTAACCTTTAAGTTACCAAAAACATCTATGAATAAGATTTAACATGAAATAACGTTAGTTTGCCATTTTTGATCAATGTAGATTTGATTGTAATTTACTATTGACATTTAAGATTTAACATTTATTTTGTTATGCGTCTGGAAATATAAGGACATTACAACACAACTTTTTGTCAATAATTTTTGATATTGTGTTCTTTTACATTCACGGAACCCTTGACCATCGAATTTTATTCGCACTTGTCTGACTTTTTTTTTTTAATTTCTATTCGCAACATACACGGAATACACCGGACATTTTGTCATGTACAGTTGTAGCACGATTTTGATTAAAATTGGATTTAGTAGGCTTAGATAATGTTTATTGTTAGATTATATTATTTCGATCTAAAAGACTTAATTACTATTCGAACAGCACACTGGTTACACGAAAATTTTGTCATAAGAAAAAAATGATAATATTACGTAAGAAATATTTATTGTTTGTAACTAATTTTTATTTTTATTCATTACCAAATGTTTTGAACAATTTTCGTGTGCATTGTCAAGGGCTTTCGTTTTTTAAGAAAATTGTTTGAACGTTGAAGTTAGCTTGCCAGCTTGCGAGTGTATATAGCCATGAGATTTCTAATGACACAAACACGAAAGTGGTATCAATCTCTTTGTTAAGAACCAGTAATTGGATGGTGAACAGTAGCCACTAGTTTCAGATTAATCTTATACTAAAAAACAAATTGGCCGCCGCTTTGCCAACATGATACTGGTTTTTTATGTCAATCTCTCAAAACGCAGTATTTACAACGAAATGATACATCACTACAAGTATTTAGTATTAAATTCTACATAAAAAGGATTCCTAGGTATATTGTGTACGGTTGATATTTATTATTATTATTAATAGACAAAATTATGCACTATGATGATTTCACTGTATCTTGCTGAGATGGATGTTTTATAATTAATAGATCCATATATCCGGAAAGCTTCAAGGAAGGCAAATAAATTGTTAATGGTAATGTTGAACCCTTTTGTACCCTAGGTGCAGATAAAGCATTAGAGCACCAAAGCCGAAAATGTTTGGGTATATACCAATAGGTTGGTATGAACACTATTGGACAAACAAAACTTCCCGGGTTTTTAAATACTGCCCAAAAAACACCAGGATCGCAATGTGTTGAAACTGAAAATCATTTAAAAATGATACCAACCCTTTCCAGAGTGAAAATCAACAACTTACCCACATTCTTACTCAAAGAGTGTTTTCGGAGGACGTGTTAGATTTTGTAGGTAACATAGAAGAGGTTGGTCCAAAGTTGGAGGAATCTTTTATGGCAGAGTGCATTAATAGCAACAAAATACAATTTTGGTCTCCAATGAAAAAATATCCCTTCAAGACACGTAAAGCCTCAACAAAAAAGGTTAATGTTGACCTTAGAGACATAACTGTATGCTATGGAAACAAATCTCTCATTCATGTCTAGGCTATTGATAGCATTTCGAATCAGAGATGATATTTACATAAATTGAACTTTATAAGCAACTACAATCGACATACCCCAAAATTTTGCTTTCTGTGCCATTTGTAGTGCGGATGCACAATAATAAATGCCGACGAATTTAACGGAATAATTTTAATAACTTTAAGGAATTTCTTCACAATATGCTAACAGAGGCTTTACTATTCAAGTCCCAAAATGTTCTTATTGAAAATTTTAATCAAAAGATGTGGGAATCCCCAAATCCTGAAATAATAGACAAAACTTATGCAAGTAGTTTACGCAACCTCTAACAACAACGACAGCATTAAAGGCGCCGAAAATAAGTTCTCTTAAAATTAAATAATTATTAAATTTGTTGATTTAATAAAAATGTTTTATTTTTCTAACAACTTTTTATAAAATATAAAAATCAGACCGGTTTCAGATATATATATCTATCATCAGTGAAAATTTTTTATATTTATTATTATATATTATTATTTACAATGGTCAGTATTATTTAAACTAGACGGATCATAGAGATCAAGTCTAGAAAAAATTCTATTATTTATTGAGGAATGTTCTTGCTATAGAACATGTTTTTAGTATGACCGCTTTTTGAGATTGTCGATGAACATATCCTGGGAGATTTAAATTTTTAATGTGTTCGATAAAACTGAATGGTGTTATTCCTGTAGTTGAAATTATTAATGGAATTACTTCAACGCTTTTCTGTTTCCAAATCCTTTTTAGTTCTATTGCAAGCGGAGCATATTTATCTTTTTTTTCTTGATATTTTGTTGTTATATTGGAGTCAATCGGTACAGCTATATCTATTAGATAGGTAATTGATTTTGTTTTGTGCTGCAGAGTGATATCTGGCCTATTACAAATTACTGTTTTATCCGTATGAATCGTAACATCCCAATATAACTTATATTCATCATTTTCTAATATGCTGTCCGGGATGTATTTATAATATGGTGTGTTATTTTTATTTAAGTTACAATTTTGAGATAATGCGAGATGTATAATTTTGGCCACATAATTGTGTCTTTCCGTGTATTCTGTTCCTACTAACATTTTGCATCCGCCTATTATGTGATCTATGGTTTCTTGAGCTTGATGACATTTTCTACATTTATCATTTATTATACTTGGATTTTTAATTATGTATTTCTGGTAGTTACGGGTTGCAATAACTTGATCTTGAATAGCCAAAATAAATCCTTCTGTTTCTGGAAACAGTTCACCAACTTGAATTTATAGGAATGTGTTTTACTAATACTCTCATTGTTAATCACGTATCGATGTTTGCCATGGAGTTTTTTCTGTTCCCATTTTTCAATTTTTTGTTCATCGGTAATTATTTGAGGCATTTGAAATGTTTGATTTGATTGGCTTAAGTTTAATGGTGTATAATTATTGTCTGCTAATGTTATGGATGTATGGAGCAGAGTGGTTTTATTCTGAAAAAATTCTCTTATTGAAATTATCTGTCTCTCATGGATTGATTGAATATCTAACATTCCTCTTCCACCCTCTTCTCTTTTGATTGTTAATCTCTCTTTGCAGGAGTTGGGGTGTAATTTACTGTATTTTGTAAGTTGAGCGCGTGTAAGAATGTTGATGTTTTCAAGATCAGTATGTGACCACCGTATGATTCCAAATGAGAACGAAAGTAAAGGTATGGCATATGTGTTAATTGCTTTAAAAATATTTTTAGAACTTAGACTTGATTTAAGAATACTAATTAATCTGTGCTTATACTGGCTTTTGAGTTGATGTTTGATAATGGTGTGATCTAATTTTGTATTTTGTTGAAAGCCCAAATACTTATAGGTTTCATTTTGCTGTATGTTGTCTAGTATTTCATAATTTAGCATTTCTGGTTCGATTTGATCTTTCCATTTACCTTTTTCAATAACAATTGTTTTACATTTACTAATACCAAATTCCATTTTAATGTCTGTTGAAAATTCTTGAGTCATTCTTAACAGTGCTTTCATTTGTGTTTGATTCGGTGAATAGATTTTAATATCATCCATATACATTAAGTGATTAACTTTGGTCTGAACTACTTTTTGATGTTTGATTTCGAAACCATATTTTGTTCTATTTAAAGCATTGGATAGTGAGTTTAAGCAAATACAGAACCAAAGAGCACTTAACGAGTCGCCTTGGAAAATACCTTTATTAATTTAAATTTCTTCTGTTTCTATTTCGCTGGAATTGGTTTTTAAATGAATTCTAGTTCTCCAAGTGGACATGATAATAATTAAAAAATGTAAAATAATGGGGTTGATTTTATAGATTTGCAATATTTTAATTAACCAACTATGTGGTACGGAATCAAAAGCTTTTTTGTAATCAATATATGTTATGTGAAGGTTTCTTTTTTCTATTTCCGTTTGCTTCATTATTACTGAATCTATTATTAGTTGCTCCTTACAACCTTTACTAAATTTTCGACATCCTTTTTGTTCTTCTGCAAGTATATTATTGGATATAAGATGGGATTCTATCTTTATACATAGCGCAGCTGAGATAATTTTGAATAATGTTGGTAAACATGTTATTGGTCTATAATTAGCCGGGTTTTGTGTGTCATTACATTTTGGTTTGATAAAAGTTTTGGCATTCGTGAGAAAGGTTGGAAAAAGATGTGGCTCTTGTATTACTTTATTAATTTGAACTGTTAGATATGGATGTGTTATTGTAAATTTTTTGTACCAAAAGTTATGAATATAATCGGTACCAGGACATTTCCAATTGTGAGTTTTTTTTATAATTTCTTTGAGTTCTGTCTCAGTAACAATATAATCTGTGTGCAGAGGTGTGTTTAAGTGCAGCTGTTCTTCTTCCATTATCCAAGTTGCATTGTCATTATGGGTTGTTGGTGTTGACCATATTTGTTTCCAAAAATCAGTAATTTCTATTTTACTTGGAGCCTGTATATCAATTTCTTGTGGGTTGGATAATTTATCATAGAACTTTTTTTCATTCCTACTGAAAAGTTTGTTAGTTGTTTTTCTTTCATTTGATTCGTTGTATCTTTTCAACCTGGAACTGTAAACGGCAAGCTTTTGTTTGAGGGTGTCTAATAACTCGATTTCATTTTGATAGTTATTATTTAAAAGGCCTTGTGTAAACTTTATTATGCGTTTAGATCGATTGCCGCTAACAAACTGTGTAACCCTCCCAATATCTCTTCTAAGATTTTCAATTTTATTTATAATTCTGCGTTGCCATGCTGGTTTTGTTACTTTATCATTCCTAAGAGGATCAGCTTTATATAATTTCTGATCATTACACTTAATTATAGCAAGCGCACCAATGTATACTATTAAGTGGATGTCTTCAAGAGTACTAGTTGTTGATATATAATTTTGAAGGATTTGGTTATTCATGACATCTAGTATGGTGTTTGTATTTTTTTTAAAAATAAGACGTGGTATTGGTTCTCTTTTAGATGGATCAGTTCCATTCCATTCAGAAAAATTAAATTCCATCTCTTCTTGAAGAATATTTTTAAAATTTTCAATTGAATTGTTTTCATTTTCTTCAATATGTTGATTTTGATGCAAACATTGATTCTGATTTATGTTGGGCTGATCTATTAATTGTTGTGACAACAAATTATTTGAATTTGACTCTACTGTTAAAACGATTTGATTATCAGTATCGTTTAATTGTGTTTGAGGACTTATATTATTTAATTCAGTAGCAATTTCGTTTTTAATTGTTATTAGTTCATGTTTTGTTAAACGATTGTTTTTAATAATAACACGTTTCTGATCTATCAATCTTTGTTCTGAAACTATATTTGCTAAATCTGGATAATGTAGCATAAAAAGCCTATGCAAATCAAATCTGTAACCACTTGATATTGTTTCTAGTTTAGTTGCTGTGTAGTAACAACGCATGACATTACTGTTCATTTCGTTAGTCCAATTCATGCGTTGTCGTGGACGTCCTGCTTTGGTGGTTGTTTGAATTTCAGACAAAACACGTTCAGCGGATTCTTGGTTGTTATCTGGATTATTGTTTTGATGGTCAGGATGTTGATTCAAGCGACGGACCTGACCGTGACGTCGCCCATTCAAAGTTTCATTCATTGAATCACTCATTGTTTGAGGTTTAGGTATTTTTTAAAGTCTTTCTACCCAGAGACTTAAAAATTTGTCGAAAATAACATAAAATAACTATTCAAACTTTTGTTAATTATGTTGGTTTTTCAAAACTGAATATTACATATTTAAATTTTAATTTTTTGGAGAAAATTTTCTGAAGGAAAATAAACACAACCGTATATTTTGACAGTTGGCCTACTATTACTTATTATTATTATTATTATTATTTTTATTATTTTGTTTTTCCTCAATTTACCCCGTTTAATTGAATATAATTTTTATTATTAAATCTATATATTTCGGGCTAGGCCCATCTTCAGGATTATTAATAAAAATAATAAAAAATTATATCAACAATAAGAAAAATAAAGTTTTTGACGTAAATTATATAAACAAAAAACGATATACAATTTAACATGAGTTACTATGTTATAATTAACTTAAAAAATGGTAATCAAGTGAAAAGCTTAAAGTTACTTTAAATTTTAGAACAATCGGATTAAATTAAAATAATTATTCGAAAAATCCTTCTTATCACTTTTAAAATTACAAATTGTTTCCTCATTTTTTATGATTTGGCACACCTCGTGTATCTGTAATTTAGTTTTATTTCTTTCCTTAGCCAAAATTTGAACATCATCGAATTTAAATTCATGTTTATTTTCTATAGAATGTTTAGCAAGTGCAGAACAATTATTAGTAACTGAAGTTTTTTTAGAATCATATTTATGTTGATCCATACGAACACCTAATTTTTGAATTGTTTCACCAATATATGTTGTGTTACAGTTATTACAATCAACCTTATAAACAACACCACTATGTTGTTCTTTAGGTATTTTTGATTTTGAATTTGTAAAACTATAACTATTTTTATTTTTAGGCCTCATAGCCATTTTAATATTAGGAACAAACTGTGAACAAGAGCGAGAAAGTGTTTCGCTTAGACCCGGAACATAAGTTAATGATGCATATTTATTTAAATTTTCATTATTTGATACCATATTATTAGCTGTTTGATCAAGTGATAGATAATTATAACTATGACCCAATTGATTTAAATTAGTATTACGAACCTGACTAATCATTTTATCAATTAAACTTTTAGGGTAATTATTAGTACGAAGTATGTTATAAATTATTTTTAAATTATCATTCCAAAAGTTTATATGGCTATGTCGAAATATTTTTCGAATAAAAGATTTAGCTACATTTAACTTCATATTACGTGGATGTGTAGAATAGTAATTTAATAATCGATTAGAAGCAATCTCTTTATGATACCAATTAGTTATAATCTTTCCATTATCCAAATGATGAATACTTAAATCCAAATAATTTAATATGCTATTTTGTTCAACTTCATATGTGAATCTGATTTTAGGATCATACGAATGCAATGCATCAAGGACCATTTGTATTTTATTTTCAGGAATAGATGTAATATGGTCATCAACATATGAATACCAAAAAAGTGGAGTAAAATCAATTTTAAGTAATGCTTGATTTATGACATCATCAAGAACACATTGTACCAAAATTGGTGCTAAACTAGACCCCATAAATAAACCATTCTTCATTTTCATAAATTTTTCTTCATATTTAAAGTAGTTACAATCAATCAAACAAAAACTTAAAAGATTCAGAAATTCTTTCTTAGGAATTTTTGTATTTGTACTAATGCATTCATCAAAATCTCTTTCAATTATTTTTAATGCCAATTGAGGTGAGATATTTGTAAAACAGTTAGTTACATCAAATGAAATCAATTTAAATTCTTCAGGAATATTTTGTTTGATAATTTTCTTAACAAATTGTGTAGAATTTTTTAAAGTATATTTAGAAGTAAACGAAACTCTCAAAACTCTTGACAGAAATCTAGCCAATTTATAACATGGAGAATTTATAGTAGAGATAACTGGACGTATATTTCTATTAGGTTTATGTATTTTAATTTGACCAAAAATACGAGGAGGAATTGAAATATAAGTTTTGAGATTCTTAGCCATTTCTTGTGTAATATATTGGTGCGTTTTATTATTCAATGTACTAATCAATCTATTATTTTTTCTTTCAAGTGTTGCCGTTGGATCAATACGTAATATCTCAAAACTCTCATCATCATTTAGTAATTGATTCATTTTATCTTCATATTCAGATAAGTTAGCAATAATTGTAATATTACAATATTATTTGTTATATTATTTTAATATTACAATATTATTATTTATTTCTAAGCGAAACACTTTCTCGCTCTTGTTCACAGTTTGTTCCTAATATTAAAATGGCTATGAGGCCTAAAAATAAAAATAGTTATAGTTTTACAAATTCAAAATCAAAAATACCTAAAGAACAACATAGTGGTGTTGTTTATAAGGTTGATTGTAATAACTGTAACACAACATATATTGGTGAAACAATTCAAAAATTAGGTGTTCGTATGGATCAACATAAATATGATTCTAAAAAAACTTCAGTTACTAATAATTGTTCTGCACTTGCTAAACATTCTATAGAAAATAAACATGAATTTAAATTCGATGATGTTCAAATTTTGGCTAAGGAAAGAAATAAAACTAAATTACAGATACACGAGGTGTGCCAAATCATAAAAAATGAGGAAACAATTTGTAATTTTAAAAGTGATAAGAAGGATTTTTCGAATAATTATTTTAATTTAATCCGATTGTTCTAAAATTTAAAGTAACTTTAAGCTTTTCACTTGATTACCATTTTTTAAGTTAATTATAACATAGTAACTCATGTTAAATTGTATATCGTTTTTTGTTTATATAATTTACGTCAAAAACTTTATTTTTCTTATTGTTGATATAATTTTTTATTATTTTTATTAATAATCCTGAAGATGGGCCTAGCCCGAAATATATAGATTTAATAATAAAAATTATATTCAATTAAACGGGGTAAATTGAGGAAAAACAAAATAATAAAATATAAAATTTTAAACCCGGCTAAACAAGTTTATAATATGAATTATTATTATTATTATTATTATTATTATTATTATTATTATTATTATTATTATTATTATTATTATTATTATTATTATTATTATTATTATTATTATTATTATTATTATTATTATTATTATTATTATTATTATTATTATTATTATTATTATTATTATTATTATTATTATTATTATTATTATTATTATTATTATTATTATTATTATTATTATTATTATTATTATTATTATTATTATTATTATTATTATTATTATTATTATTATTATTATTATTATTATTATTATTATTATTATTATTATTATTATTATTATTATTATTATTATTATTATTATTATTATTATTATTATTATTATTATTATTATTATTATTATTATTATTATTATTATTATTATTATTATTATTATTATTATTATTATTATTATTATTATTATTATTATTATTATTATTATTATTATTATTATTATTATTATTATTATTATTATTATTATTATTATTATTATTATTATTATTATTATTATTATTATTATTATTATTATTATTATTATTTATTATTATTTATTATTATTTATTTTTTTTTTTATTTATGTTTCGTTTTTGCGTAAAAATTCAAACTAATAATATTCAAATGTTTTCTCATAAATAAAAAACAACGCTTGACTGTAATTTTTATATATTTTGGGAAACTATATTTTTTCTCCTTTATCTCCATTTAGAAGCATAGGGCGTCCACTAGACTGTACCATCTAACTCTATTGAAGGCAATCGCCTTCAGCTCGCCCCATGTCTTGATAAATTTGTTTTGCTTCAGCTGGCACCCTTTTCATCCACGTTATTGGTGGTCTTTAAACATTCTTTTTACCTTGTGGCTTCCACTCTAGGGACATCCTTGCTATATATTCAGCGGATTTTCTCAGGGTATCTCCTTTCCATATTCATTTCCTTTGTTTTATATCGATCTCAATCTCTAAATAACTGCTCCGTTTGCCGTAGAAGTTCGTAGTTACTGATGGTGTTTTGGGTAAATAATAAATCTTTAAAATATATAAAATGAAAAGAAAGGTGGTTTTGGAAATCCCGTTGTTTGAATAGTTAAATTAAAAAACTTACTAAGTATATTTCAAACAAAGAAATTAGTAAAATCGGTTAACTCGTTCGAGCACAATTTAACCTGAAACTTTCCATATCTCTAAATTTCTTAACAAATTTCGAGCCCCCTGTGTCAAAACTAGTGAAAGAATTAAGTTTAATTTTTTTTAGTCACACACTTACCTTCACAACTTCACAGTTTCATAATTTGGCTGCTGGTATTTATAATTCTTTTTTGGTTTTGCTAAGTTAAATGTCACAGGGAAATTGAAATATCACTGTCTACTGGCATACCGGCTTTCTATTACTAAAATTTCAAATGAAAAATGTATGGACTGAGTCCACCACCAGTTTGGAAAATAACGTTGCGTTGATTTTTTTATCAAAATTTCATTCATTTTGACAAAATTAATTCATTAAAGGCAGTCAACAAAATAATTTAAAATAATTAATACAACTAACTTCTTTTGGTAAAAAGAATTCACACTTAAATAATTTTTTTTCTCAATCGACAAACCACAAAGTTACAAAATGTTTCCTATTTGATTTAAATTTCAATAATGTCCTCGAACAAATTTAGCATAGTTTTTATAGCAAAGATTTCCTGTATTTTGCTTCTTTTTCATAAACGTTGGTCACCCAAAAATAATTTAATTTACCATTTCTCCATATCATCTCAATATACAATTCTAGTCAAACGAGTAAATATTTCCTTCTACAACTACATACCACCGTTCTACTTTTATAAATTTGAACAAACGAATAGATATCTACATAAATGTGCCCAAAGCTTTTTCAACATCGGATGATCCGCGATCCACGGAAATGGTCATAATCGATGTATCTTGACGTAACTTGGAGCCCAATCCTTTTCTAACGAAATCGGCATTTGTTTTTTAGTGGTTTCTAAAAAACTGAAAACCATCTGTTGCAGATATCACGAGAATAAGTATTGGTATCAAGATCTTTGACCCCAATTTCTTTGGTCATTATGTCAACCATTTATAATGACATCGATAAAACTTTTACTTGACATATGAAGAAAATCACTTCGTGGGAAATGGGTTAATTTAATGTATTTTGTTGTAATTCTTATGAAATTTTCAAAGTCTACTCAATAGGTAATTAAACCTATTGAGTATTTTCCTTAATATATTTTGACGGATAAAATGAAATAGCCGTAGGCCATGCTAGACAAAATTTAATATTTTATAGTAATTATTGAGTTAAAAATCAGATTTCGATATAAGTAAAAATGTCAATAGACGTTTGATAGGACGTTGCCAAAAGTTGATGACTAGATTCTAGTTTTCAACTATGTACTCAAAATCCAAGATAAATAAACGTATTTAGAAATTAATTGACAATGAATAGTGTTTTCTTGCATGTATGTAAAAGCATACTTTATATCGGTCACCATAATAATAATATAATCCATTTTATTTATATAATATTGTATATAAATAATACTTTGTTGTTTGTCTATAAAATGAAAGCGTTTAGTGTCAACAAGAACAACAACCAAGTACATGTAATAACAATAAAATTCATAATTAATCGATTTTTTTTTTTATGTTTTGTTGGTGTAACCTCATTCCGTTTTTTTTCTGATTGTTATTGTTGTTACAAGTAAATAAATTCGAAATTTTATTTTTCCCTAAATATATAAATCGTTGAAAGGACGCCTTTATAGATTAGAAACGAATAAATTTTGTTTATGTTAAGTATAAATTATATTAAATTCTGATTCGATATTAAAATCAGATAACTTTTAGTTTTAATTATTTATAAAACGATTAAACTTAATTTAATATTATTTATATGGTATTTTTATGATTTTGTTATGAGATTCGATTTAAGGATTAAATGTATAGATACATATAGTCTAGGTTTAACTAGCACATAAGCCATTCAACCCCAGTATACAGAATACTGATAAAGTGGTATAACAATCAAATTCAGATTGGGGTTCAAAATTTTTCAAAAATAATATTGAAATTATTGTTATATTGTAATGTAGTATAAGAATTATCGAGTTGACAGAACATTATCCGTTGAGATATAATAATTGGACTAAATATTTGTTTGATGACAATAGAATGAAGATATTTTTTTTCACCCGCAATATATTCTTGTACTAATCTATTCGTTACTGCTAATTCACGAATATTGGTTTTTCATTCCATCATCGAATTTACAATAAACTAAATCATTTGATTGATTAAATATTAATAAGCCATCCATTGTTAATTATAGTTATTTTTAAGTTTTTATCAATAAATTTTTGTTCTACTATAGTTATGCAAAATTAGTGTTTAATGTTTCCAATTGGAGTCTGACAGACATACGCGCATGCAACAAATCTACTCGCTCATGCGTACCCACATCCATATACACACACTCATCCACCTACATACATATCCATACTCGTTCATACATAAAAATAAATCAGAATTAAAATATGACTCACCCCATATAGATACGCCCCATATAGAATTTAAACATTTATCTTATTCAAATACAATTAGGATTTGTTTGTTTAACAGTTTATCACAGTTCTTTGCATCATATGCTATCACGGAATCCAAATAAATATTTTATGCAAATACAATTATGTTTTTATTGTTAAACCGAATATCACATGCGATTACGGAATTTTAACAACTATTTTTTTTTTCAATCACAGCTAAGATTACATTGTTTAACAGATTATCACAAATTGAGTAATATTACCTTTGGGATATCAATACATTGATCTTTTTCTATCTTCATGATTTATTTTGACTCCAGATATTATCTTATTTAGTTTTAAAATTCACAACAAAAAATGGTACAACACGACAAAACTAATGTACACGTCAAATCGAAAAACAGCTGTCTTCTATCAGCCTCTATCAGCCGGCATTTATAGTATGAAAATGGCCGTTTTTAAATGACACCAAAGAAATAGTAACATTAACTGGTAGATTGAATGAAACCCACTAAAGAGATTGCACATCTGCTTTGTAACAAAATTTAAAAAAATTATGTAAAGATAATTACAAACTGGATGTAAGAAATTGTGTTTGAAAAGGGTAAAAATAACTTCAAAAGTTCTTGTTATTATAAATTAGTGCGTGTGAGAAAGTAGGGCGACTCTAAATTATGGAGATTGGACAACTGCTTCGTAACAGCATCAAGGCACCCTGGTAACAAAGTTTTTGTTTTTTAAGGCCTTGAATTTTGTTCACATGGCTTCTCAAGCATTTACCTAGTACGTACAACGTAACAACCACCATTAGAAGGTCCTTACCAAGTCATTAGTCACGACGTCCGAAATTATTATACAGAAATGAAGTCACGGCTAGAAGCAAGATACAGAGAGGCTGCAACTATAAAACGTACACAATCATTTCATGCGTTCATACCCAAAGATGAAAAAACATTGTTCACAAAAATATATTCTAATTCAGCTAAAACTAGGATTTTTCAGATAAGCCATTAATATGCAATGCAAATTTATTTTATATTTTTAATCTCTTTTATATTATTTTATATTATTATTAAGTGTATATTGTTTTTATTACACAACTTAGAATAAAAATAAAAAGTTAACTATTATATGAATTCTATACAACATGCATTTTATTTCACATAATTTTTCTCACTATTTACTTCTCAGCATCAGTTTTAATATATATCAGGTACATTCATTTATAATTAATTTCGGACAGGTAGAAATGGGAGAAAAAGTCAATTATGTAAAAAGCATCCACAACCTCAAATACTTAACTTGTATCCTCAAAATAGTTAAATTTCTATAAAACAAGAATTCAGGCGGTTTCAGTTAAATAAAATGCATTTTTTAAAAAACAAAAAATTGAAAAAATGGAAATTAAAATTTTGTAAGAATTTTATTTTTAAAACGAGAAATTATATACTTGGGAAACTTTCGTTTAAGATTACAAACTAATTAAACATTTTTTTTCTAGAAAAAAATGTGGTAAAAGTGAGGGTACCCCCAACAGCGCCATCTTTGAATTTTTTTTTAAGTTTAACAAACTTTTAAAAAATTATTAAAAAATTTTAAGTAATTTTTTTTATGAGTGCTATCAATTACCTTTCCAATGAGCTATAAATGACTTAAATCGGTTTAGTCAATCGTTAGCAATCGATATTCAAAAATACTCATGTTTCGCAAACCCCTAAAACTTTGCCGCCACCCTGTGTCATCCCTAGAGCGAAATTTAATTTTTTGAAAAAAAAAATGGTATTTTTATTTTTTAATTGGCTATCTGTATATGAAATTTTATCGAAATCAGAGGGGGTCAGGAACATCGATGTTGCAGTGACGTGAAATTGACGTGAAAAGCGATAGCGATAGTTTGAATGTTAAAATTGATATTCCTAGTGTTCGGTCGAAACAATGTGAGGCGTTGCATAGTATTAAACGCACTCATTTATCATGTAAAAGATAATTTTTTTTTCTGGATTTAAATGCCAAAATGTTTTGAAGCTTATAGGTATCAATAATAGTTATTCATGTACCGAGAGTGTAAAGTTATACATTTCACCCCGAGTGAGAATTAGCAACAACTCGCTAGGGCTGAAATTAGCTTGACAGTTGTGGTACATACAACATTTAGTATACTTTCTACAAGTAAAGTAAGAAAAGGAGGGCGTAAAGTAACATTAAGAGGACGTGCAGTAATAATAAGAGGACGTAAACTAATAACGAGAGTGCGTAAAGTAATAGAGGGTGTAAAATAATAGAAGGCGAAAAATAATGTTTTACGCAAATCTAAGTAAGCGTAAAATAGTTCATTAAATATAGGAATTATGAAAATAGTTATTTATGTACCAAGAGTAGAAAGTTATACATTTCAGCCCAAGCGAGAATTTGTTACCCGAGACGTTAGTCGAGGAAGTATAAAAAGTATTTTATTTTGGTTGTGTTCGTTTTTAGGGTTCCGTACTTTGAAAAAGTAAAAACGGTACCCTATTGGTGAGACTTCGGTGTCCGTCCGAATTTCTACATAATCAATTTACTCACAAACTATAAATGCTATCAACTTGAAATTTTATGTAGTTATTAAATGTGTTGTCCCATACTTGATGATAACAAAAAAAAATTAAAATATTTGTTTTTATCTATATTTTATGAACATAAAATATAGATAAAAAATAGTAAAACAAAAATTTTTTTTTAAGGAACCGACTTTAGTCTATAAAAATCGAAAAAAATGGAAGTATTTCAAAAAAAATGTTCATTGCATTTTCGACTGCATAGTTTTTGAGTTATTACTAAAAACCAGTGGTTTTTTTTTGTCCCTCCCCCCCCTTAACTTCGAACATTACAAAAGAAAAAATTTAAAAAAATTCATGGGAGTAGGGATTTTGCTAAATCGAAACTCAAACTTTTTTTTTGATGTTATAATTTCAAATGTTCATTAGAGGGGGTTTAAAGTAGAAATTTTGAACAAAAAATATTTTTGATCATGGCATGTGGGGTGTCATATGAAAGGTGATTTTTTTTTGTAGTAAAAAACAGTTTTTTTTGTAATTTTCGAAAGCACAGTTTTCGATTTATTTTCAAAAATGTAAAAATTATTTTTGTCCACCCCCCCTTAACTTCGAACATTACAAAGGAAAAAATTAAAAAAAATTCATGGGTGTAGGGATTTTGCTAAATCGAAACAAAAACTTTTTTTTGGTTGTTATAATTTCAATTGTTCATTAGAAGGGGTATAAAGTAGAAATTTGGAAAAAAAAATATTTTTGATTATGGCATGTGGTGTCATATGAAAGGTGATTTTTTTTTGTAGTGCAAAAGAGTTTTTTTTGTAATTTTTGAAAGCACAGTTTTCGTCTTATTTTCAAAAATGTAAAATTTTTTTTTTGCCCCCCCACCCTTATCTACGAACATTACAAAAGAAAAAATTTAAAAAATTCATGGGTGTAGGGATTTTGCTAAATCGAAACTAAAATTTTTTTTTCTAGTTATAATTTCAAATAAACGTGAAACTATACTAACAAAAACTGTTTTTTTCTCAAATATTATATACACGGAACACTCAGCGAGCGAATTATATTCGCACTTGCCTGACTTTTTTGTTTTGTTAACGCTTACAATTGTTTGATAACTATTCTTAATAAAATTGGTTTTATGTCTTTTGGAATAAATTAATTGTTATAAAAGTGACGTTTAAAGTTTGACATATAAATCCATTTTGTTTGGTTGTTTGGTTTGGTTTGACGTATAATATTCAACGTAGTGAAGTTAGTAGAAAAAAAGTTTGACATAAAATATCGTGATATTTTTTATCATTTTGCACGACCGAAGAGTACCATACCATTATTACCATATGCAGCTATCCCTGTTTTCGGTGATAGAATTCTGGACTACTTCACAGAGGTCAGATCTAGAAGATCTAGATATAAAAGTTGTCGTATAAACTGTAAATTGTTTAACCTAACCACTTTCTTTTTTCATTTTCAAAACTCAATATACAACTATGTTCATCATCTAGAAATAACAACAACAAAATATACCAAAAGAAATTTCAGATGAATAAGATAATTTAATATTTGAACTTAAAATGAGTTAACTGAACTTTTATCTTAACTTTTTTTTTACCAGGTTATCATTATTCGTGTTGCTATTATTTGTTGATTTAAAAAAAAAATTCTAAATTTGAAAAGAAAAACTCAATCGATTTTGTGATATCTTACATCAAATCAAAATTATATGTTATTACGCGGGTAATATATAAAAAATTACGATGAGTTTTTTATAAAGTTTTTTTGACAATTTTTTCGGGGTTGGATTCGAAAAATTCTTATTGATTGTTATTTTGAAGGTCAAATACCGACAAATAAGAAAAATGAAATTATATTGCTTTATCTTATTATTTTAAACCCAAAACACTGAAATGTGACCTTTTTTAACAAAAAGTATTGTGAGCTAGGCAATATGCAGCACACGAAAATCATGGTACAGAAATGTCGTCGTTGTCTCTGCACAGATTGAAAATAAAGAAGGAAAGCATGCAGGTTTCAGGAACAGTAGTAGAAACATCCAGATTTGGATTTGTGAAAAAGTGGATCATATCTCCAATGACTATTGTAACAAGAAATGTGGCAGATATTTGTATTTTGTTTAGTCGTGACGGTATGAAAAGAAAAATTAAATAGATTGTTCCGATAATATTGATAGATAATATCTGCTAAAAACAAAAACTTCTACTAGCACTTTAAGAAAGTACTTCATGAATTCAAATGTGTTTGGAAAATGACATTTTGGACAATGTCATCGACCAACAACAAAATTGGATCTCACAGCAAAATACAAATGCATCATTCAATTTTACAAAAAATACAACCTGGCAGTTCAGACAAATAGCGAAAGTTGTATCATTGACATGATCCAAAAGGCATCAGTCAGAAATGTGTCGTAGCCGAAAAAGTAGGATGTAGGGAGCAGGTGTCGAACAAATGTCCCGGTTCTAATATCACTAGTAAATAAAGCTCAACAATATAAAAGGGTTGACGATGAAGAACGAATGATAAAGAAGAAAGATCGATGTCACAGATTTTAAATCGGGCCTCTTAGATCTTAGAGACATAAAAGTAAAATTTAAAATTAAAAGGTATATTTGATTTATCGAACAGAGTTTCGTTCTATGTGAGAGCATAATTAACTACAGGTCGGAACGAACAAATTTAGTGTAAGAGTAATGTAACGGTTCTCTTCATTGTTTGGATTTTACGTAAACAACCCTGAAATAAATTAACGATACATCTTCATCAGAAGAAAGCTTCATTAATACTGAAATCAAGTTTGTATGGGTTGACTTTATCAAAGTTACTATAAACAAAAGTATATGTGAATTAAATTCCAAAATGCTAAAGTTCGTTTTAAAAAGTTCTAAAATTTTCAATTTTAAAATCGAACAAGTTATAAATTTTCAAAATCGTATTGAAAAAGTAGCTGTAGAATAAAAGTTTAGAATAAAAATGAATTTAAAATTCAAAAAATTCAATTATGGTTCTCTAATTTCGCGTTCAGTGCAGTTTTGGGTAGACGACTAGACGTGATCGTTATGGCTAGCTTTTTACATTGATATCTCAATATTAGGCACTCTATGGATGCTTCCTTTTTTCTAACAGTCTTGATTGTGTAAACTAGCTCTCAATTGGCCTGAGCAAGATCTTGAAACAAAACATGCCAGCGGTCGTCAACCTGACCGGTAATAATCACTACTAAATAACTTTTCAGTATATTTTGAATCATGTATCGGATAAGCTTGGATAACAAAAAATTAAATAGAAAAAGAACTAAAAAACAGATTTGAAAATAGCAAGAACAACACAACAAATTCATGAGGAAAAAAAATTGATGAAATTGACTAGAAACTAGAATGGTGTTCTGAAAATTTTTTGCTAGATAAATTTTAAATCGGAATAAGCTGTAATGAAAGAGCGTGCGATAAGGTGTGAATGTAATGAATGAAAATTATGAAAAACATTTTCATTGGATTGAAAACGATGAGAATATGAAGATTAAACTTCAGCTGCAACTAACAGTAAAATATGTATATTTAAACAGTAAAATATTTACACTTCAGGAGATGAAATGCCAAAACGTATAGTTATAAAATTAACGATAACAAGGTTCAAGAAAATTAAGTTGAAATTGGACATTTGGACATTAAAATTGGACATTTGGTTTCTGTGCCCGAAAATAAGTTTCATGAATTCTAATAAGAATATTTTTAGTAACTTTTAATTGTAAAAATTCTAATCAAATTAATATTTAAAATTATAATGTTAAAATTTTTCAATATAAAAGTTGCTGACCAACACCAATATTCTGAGGTCGTGATTTTCACACAAATTTCAATGTAGTTTTATCTCAAATAAATAAGGATTCGGCAGACCCAGAATACCTAATAAACCTTATTGACAGCGTTAATACACGTTGAATGTTGGATCTACACAGATTGATCACGCACTGAAAACAGTACAAGAGCTGCGGACTACTTCAAAAATGATGATGCTACACAGTCTTTGAGGTCGAAGTATTTGAGGTCGAAGTTTAAATGCAGCATCGAATCTAGTAACGGGGCTTAAGTGGTCTTTTGAGGTCATTAATATTTTTACTGATTGCCATACTGCACTAAAAACTCGGGCTTAATAACAGCATATCATTGGTATGGACATCAACCAGGACACTGTGAGCATTTCGGGAACAAAAGAACTAATGAGTTAGCAAAAAATTCGTAATTAGACTCATGGGCATCAAAAATCAATTTGTGCAACGAGTTGCACACTGTAGTGAAGCGCTGCTTCGTTGACTAACAGTGAAGTGGCATACCAGGCCGCGTACCTAATTGTTTTAAAAGCCCCAAGCTAGCTTTAGTCCATGGAGACGAGAAAGAAATCCTGCCACTTCAGCACACATAACTGTATGATACGCGTGAAACATGATAATAACGGATATGAGAAAACAGGCAAGTGAAACAGATAGACTCTGGCGACCCCATTGTACGACCGAACTGCGATCACCACGTCCAACCCCATAATTTTAATCCAGTTACACACTCGCACTCTTCATCCACTCCCACACATACACACCATCCATATCCACATACACTCACGTTTGCACACGCACTCACAAACCTACATACCTACGCACCGTCATCTATGTCCCCATACACTCACGCATACGTATACACATACAGTCGTCTTTCATACTCAAACACATCAAGAACTCTCCATTTACTAAGAGAATATTTAGCGAATGAATATCGTGGAGATAACAAATTATTGGTAAGAACAAGAAATGATCTATGATTCTTAGCTTAGATATTTCGGAGTTATCCTTGTCATCCCATTGCTCTACTTGTATTATTATTTTATCGAAGACTACATTATTATGTGAGTTTTTATACAACGTTTTGTATGTAAGAATTAATTTTTGGACATCTTTTCATGATAAATATTGGCAGAGCTTCTCATAGATATTAACTGGAAGAAATAAATATCTAATTTATGGTAACAATTAAAACCGCGCAATATAACAACCAATTCAATTTGAAGTGTAAAGTTAAAATGAAATTAATTAGATCTGTACCACTTATCTAAAATCCTTGTAATAAATATTAAAGTTGTTCCTCACATCTCCCTGTTAATTTATAATGTAATCAAAACAATATGAAAGAGTTATTATTGTATTAGAAACGAAGGAAAACCCTAACACAACAAAGCAGATGATATACCACTTCATCGATGACCCAAACCAAATTACCCACAAAAATGGTAATTCGATGGTCATGCTTTTTGTTGGTTAAATTGCCGTGATAAAACTATTGCAATAAAATTTGTATCAGCAAGTAAAGATATATCCACACATCCACACATTCACACACTCACACAGGTTCTCACCTATGTATGTAAATAAAAAAGTGACTCACCCCATGTTTTGTACCAACTCCCCCTCCTCAATCTCTGGACAATTAGCCGGTCATCCTGCAGGTGTTACTGGAAAATCAATCGGAAGCAGCTGATTGGTGGTTACTAACACGAGTGATGAAAAAGTCAGAACAGGTGCAGGAAGGTAAGACGATGTAGTTGAATTAAGCCCGACTTAGGATGGAAATATCCGAGCAAATGAAAGAATGGTAAAAAGATGTTGATTTTATCCCAATTGAGTTGAACGGGTGGTGATCTTATCACCCTTAAATCAGCTATGGATTGACAATTGACGTAATAAAAAAAAATCACTAGCTAAACTTCGATGGTTATTTCACTACTCCTGCTGCATTTGTCCGCTAATCCAGAACGCAACGGTTCCGTTAACACGTCATACACGAAAACACCTCTCTTCTATATCAATCACAACAAAAAAATTTAAAACCCGTTTGGTTATATTAACCGTTTTATTGTTCCGTTCCTTCATATAAATAATTTGGGGTGATTAATGCTAACATACATAATTTATAGTTTTCTAATTTCGTTGGTTCATATTTTTTTCTTGATTTATCACAGATAATGCAAACATAAATAATTCAAATTTTTCTAAATTCTTTGGTTCATAAGTGTACTTAATGCAATCATCAATAATTTAAATTTTTCTAAATTCTTTGGTTCATATTTTACTTATTACAAACATAAACAATTTAAATTTTACTAAATTCTTTGGTTCATAATTTTACTTAATGCAATCATCAATAATTTAAATTTTTCTAAATTCTTTGGTTCATATTTTACTTATTGCAAACATAAATAATTTAAATTTTACTAAATTCTTTGGTTCTTAATTTACTTAATTAGACCTACGAATCATGTACATGCAACTCCGGTTTCTTTGTAGTTTTCAACAAAAAATTATGTTTTTTAATTAACCGTACAAAACCGAAATCTTGACCGTAATACGTGGATAAATGCAAATAAGTACTGTTAATTTATATTAAGGTTCAGGTTAATATATGTTAAGGTATATTAAGGTATTAAGGTTTTAGGTTCTTATTTTATTATTTTTGGTACATGCAATCGTTGTATCGGAAAGTTATTTTTTTATGACTATGTCACAAAGTTATATTTACCGTCTTATTCCAGTAACTCGAATGGTTGAAAACAAAATGGTTCTAATGATAAGCACAAACAGAATTTTCTTTCTCTTATTTTTTCATCAATTTCTTTACCATATTTTCACTACCGACAATCACGAATTTTATTACTAAAATTTTTCCATTTTTCTTTATGTAATTTTTCTAATCAAACTAACTATTTCGAAAAATTTTTCACAAAACAGCGAACATGAACTTGCAAAAATTTAATTCACACGCGACAACAATCAAAACGTCCAAAAAAAAATCATATTCCATTCAGAATCGAATAATGAGACTAAACCCCTGAGGCCATCTGGCGCCTAGTATTTATAGTAACACAAATGGTAGCATTAGCTGGTAGCTCGTTTTAATAGCTGAAAACCCACTAAGGAATCTGTACAACTAAATTGCATTAAAAAAATTGGAAAAGAATTACAAAAAAAATATTGATTACGAAATGATTGTAAGAATTATATATGAAAATAGCGCGATTATGTATTAATGATATTGCACAACTATTTTATGACAATTTTATAGCGATTAACGATTACAAATTGAATATAAGAAATTATATTGGGAAATATCACACAACTGTTTTATGATAATTATTAAACGGAAACCATTGTAGATGACGATTACGGATTGAGTACAAGAAGCCACGTTTAAAGGAAAAACGTAAACAAATACGAAAGCTTCGGTTAATGGAAATTTAATTAGTGTGGGAACGTGGTTCGACTCTCAATTACGAAGTTTGAATCACACTTCATTACAACACAACGTTTTTTGCAATTCCGAATCACAATGAAACAATTAAACAAAATTACTCTGTATCCAACTTTTTTACACTCTATATATAGGTAAACATTTCTTTTATCAACTTAGCATTGAGAAACTTTTCCATACGTTCTTATTTTTCACTTCTACAAAACAAAGCAAAAAGTTAAAACAGTGTGGAAAAAATATCAAAAAAAAAGATAAAACAGTGCGGAAAAATAAAACAGTGCGGAAAAATCTCACTTTTTGACAGTGTTGACAACATCGAAATACATATAAACTACGAAATACGTATAAATACGAATAAAAACTAAGCAAATGCTAGAAGAATAAATAAGCAAAAGCATTTGCTAGAAGTATGATCTTGGTCTAAAAGCATATTCTTAAAATATTGTGAATAATCAAATGCTTTTACTTCGACCTTTTGCTATCAAATTTAAGAATTCCCCTCTAAAGTATATTCTAATTACCTAGAATAATCTAGTAGCATTTGCTTTAATGTGACAACTAAAGTTGAATTTTGAAGTTTTTGTTTGTTTTTGTTGTTGCAAGTCTTTTGCTATGTTATGTAGTGCAAAGCAAATCATTATTGGTTTTGGTACTTTCTCTAATGACGGTCAAACACTGTATTTAAGAATGGGGAATCTTCGTTTCACTTGCCCAAAACATCTCTCTATTATATCCCGATTTTTCGCATGTACCGTATTGTAACACTTTTCTGTATTAGTTTTGGGGGCTTTAAATGGGGTCATTAACCGGGACCGTATTCCATACTCAGAGTTACCAAGAATAATGTACGATGGTTCACCCGTTGCAAGACAAACTTGCAATGGCGAGGTTTTTAGAACCCGGCTATCGTGTTATAAACCCGGTCATTTAGCGTCAACACTTGTGAAGATTTTTTTTGCATTGCGGGTAGCTTGTACATTTAGACTCGTGAAACCCTTTCTATTGACGTATTCATCGCCATGATATTTTGGCTTGGGAATCGCGATATATGTACAGATTATAGTTCCAATAACACCTGGAAAATTGAATTTAGCATTCCATTCGGATTTTGCGACATTTATGTCCTCTGCTGTTTTTGGGAGCTTAAAAAACTTCTCGATTTTCATCATTATTTCGTCCGGTGTACCCCACTATCCTCTTCTACACCAATTTGAAATCAAAAATCTGCCATGTACCTCAAACATATTTCCATTCTTCAAAAACAACTTGGATATTTTTTCAACATTTGCCTCGGTAAATCTGTGCAACTTTTTGTAGTCGTTAACACTATTTTCCCGTCTTTCACAATATAATTTTCTTTAACGTATTCTGATAAATTCTGCCATTTCTTTACTTTCTTAGGTTATGTCGAAATTTAAGATGCTTCAGATCATACTTAAAAAATGTTCAGAATGTTCTTGAAAAACTAAGTACATTCTAGGTTTTATTCACAAAAATTTAAGAAGCTGCTAGGGAAATTTCAATCAAGTAGCAAATGCTGAAATAAATTCTAGTACTCAAGCAAAAGCAAATACTTAAAATTTTATTCACACATTTTGCTCAAAAGTATTCTAAAATGCTAGTAAAAGCATTTGCTTAATTTTTATTCACTCCATCCAATGATTTTCAACACATGGCTTTTTATTTTTGGCATGTCCACCTGCATCCATCATCAGATGATTGTCTGGCTGGTTTGGGTTTGCTATAGAAGGAATCTTATCAGAGCTAAATGAATTACATAAGCAAAGTAGAGTTGTTGCTTACACGAAAGCATTTTTCCGACTCTGTTTCACAACGGCACCGTCCGTTGTGATGCATATGATGTCTTCATACAAGCTCAAACCATTCATATTCAAACTTTTTTCTATAAACCTGATCGTTTTGCAGATAAAAATTCACCTACTCGTATCAGTTCCAATTCCAAAATTTAATGTTCGCATTTATAAATTTATATTTAAATAGTGTCGATTTCTAGACGAAGTCCACTCATCGAAAGTCAGGCTGAATAGGAATCTTACATCTGAATCATCATCACTATCTGAATCACAGTCACTGTAGCCATTATCAGATGATTATCTGGCAGGTTTAAGTTGGTTACCGTGCAATTTTAATCATTTTAGCTTAATACTTTATTTCCCCATACAATTTGTCCATATTGTATCGCCATACCATACAACTGATATCTCAGGACCCAGAACAGCGGTTCTCTTCAACAAACGCATAAAAATATTTTTCTTAACAGAATTGATTTGCAGATGTATAAACAGCTGTGCAGATTTTGAAATCCCTCTTCCCCATAGCGGAGTTCACAAGCTCATTTTAGCACTAGATTTTTTCCAGGAGATCGGTAGGAAATGCCACCTGATAACGCAAGCAAGCTAATTTGGCATTACAAGGAAAACACTACAACCTAATAGTTGCGGTCTGTTTATAGCAAGTTTTAGCCTTGCGTACAGTCCTCAGATATGGAGAGAAATAGAGTAGTATTTATTTCCAAGCCAGGAAATAAATCTGACGAAGTCAAATCATACAAGCCAACAAGTCTTACATCTTCTCTTCTGAAAACGATGGAAAAGATGCGGGACGGCTACATTCGGCATGTATGCCTTAAACAGAACTCTCTTATCTCATGCCAACATGCAAACCTTAAGAGATTAATAAATCCGAATAAATTATGATCATCTAAATAGGCTGATAAATGGTCTCACCACTGTAGGCAACATGACTCTAACGTCGGTGAACGAATCCAGACAACTCTGGACCTCATGATGAATTAGTTCAACAAAATGGGGCTGTCTATTAATACAAAAAAACTAGTACCGTATAGTCTTTACTAACAAAAAGAGTTTAAATTTTAATCCTCCTGAGTTTAACGGTGAACGGATATACAGTTACTTAAAGAGATTAACTATTTGGGTATGATTCACAATAGCAAACTCACTTGGAAGGTCTATTGCTTTCAAAAAAGTTTCTAGGTAACTTTCGGTAACTTTCTCCTCTCCTCTCTTAAAACAATCGATCTTGAAAATTAGTTTCTGAAGATTTTTACATGGTGCATGACAGAAGAGGGTCCGATAAATCACCATCTTAACAAATTAGACTTAACTGCCTCCACAGATGCAGATTCTGCTACTTGGAGGCAGAAATGTGAATCAACACATGATAAGACTTGGAGTAGGAAATGATCCAACATACCGCTTTTGCTTTTAAGATGATGAAATACTCCCACACATTTTAGGAGCAAGAGAGCTGATCACTCCACATGTCAGGCCATGACTAAACAGTCGTCTCTCCCTTAGTCCCGCTTTTCTTTTATTCTTTATCACATGTTCATAAATCATGCGTGTACAGAAATAGAACTTTAACAATTATACCTCTTCTTTATTGAGACCAATTAAACCCACCCACCCAAAAACAGCTAGCAGCCTGAAATTAATTGAAGGCCTGAAATTTTTTTCCAACTAACATTCTAACTTATTTAAAACACTTAATAGTCTGACCGACACTAGCTTCTCCTCCTTCAACGTTTCTTTAAAGCTTCTAAATGGTTCCTTTCAAACTAGGGGCCTTGGACGTTTGTTTTGCACTGTATCCAATCGGTTAATTTGAATGTAAAGATGAAACTAAATATGATAGATAGTACTTAAAATAACAATGGCTGTTTTAAGACTTCCATGACAATTAGTTTTATAATTTAGATGTAGAAAAGATAGTATAGTTCAGGGGGTTACTTTCTATAAAAAATATTACATTTTGCTACAATTTTGAGATGAAAACGCTGCTTTTTCGTGAGTGGAAATTTGTAACGAGACGCGTTAGCCGTTTACGTCGAGTGGGACAATTTTACGAACGTTAAATATTTTTATCTCTCTTAGGAAATTCAATTTTTTCTATGATAGTATATATATATAAACGATATTTATTACTTCGGTCTAAAAGACCTAAGTATTACATTCATGAGCCAAAAATGAAATTCTTACCCCCACTTTTTTTGGCATTTCTCGACGTTTTAGGACCTACTGATTCTAAAAAAGCAAAAAAAAAATGTATGTCTGTCTGCCGGCCGTCCGTCCGGCCGTCATTACCTACGCTGCAGGGAAAACCGCTGGAGGGATTTCAAAATTTTTTTTCTAAAAATAAGTATTCCCAAGGGACAGGTCCGAAAGGACGCTGTGTTCGATAACTGTACCGAAAGTGTGTCAAAAAAATCATTATGTGTGTCACAAATAGGAAATTTTCATATTTTTGGCTTATAAAACAATAATTTTAAGTGATTACGAGTAGGAACATTAAATTTGGAGGAATCTTGATGTTCGGGATTGGTATGTGAGATCAAAAACTAGATTATTGCATTATAAGTTTGTCAAAAAAATGTTGTCAAGTGTGTCAAAAGAAAGATTTTTATTTATTTTTTTACCCAATTTTTTGGAAAAAAAAAATAAAATTAATTGTTTGTTTGAAATGAAGTTTTATTATTATTATTGAGAATTATGGCATTATAAGTTTGTCAAAATAATGTTGTCAAGTGTGTCAAAAGAAAGATTTTTATTTATTTTTTTACCCAATTTTTTGGAAAACAATAAAATTATTTGTTTGAAATGAAATTTTATTATTATTATTGAGATTTATGGCATTATAAGTTTGTCAAAAAATGTTGTAGAGTGTGTCAAAATAAAGATTTTTATTTATTTTTTACCCAATTTTTTTAGAAAATAATAAAATTAATAGCTTGTATGACATGATATTTTATTATTATTATAGAGAATAATGGCATTATAAGTTTATCAAAAAATAATGTCAACTGTGTCAAAAAATGGTTTCATTTATTTTTTTAGCCAATTTTTTGGAAAAAAAAATGTAGCTGTTTTTATGAAGTAAATGTAATTTAAAATGAAATTTGAAATGGAAATTTTTGAATTTGTTATAGTTTTTGAAATATTTTCGGAATTTTGAAAAAGTTTGTATTTTTGATTTTGTAATAATTTTTGCAATATTTATAGAATTTCGGCAAAAGTTTTAATTTTTGATTTTGTAAGAATTTTTGGAATATTTTTAGAATTTTGAAAAATTTTTAATTTTTTGATTTTATTATAATTTTTGGAATTTTGAAAAAATTTTCAGTTTTTGATTCTGTAATAATTTTTGCAATATTTTTAGAATTTTGGAAAACGTTTGAATTTTTAACAATTTTTGAAATATTATTGGAATTTAGAAAAAATTTAAATATTTGATTTTATTCTAATTTTTGGAATATTTTTGGAATTTTGAAAAAGTTTAATGTTATTTAATTTAACTATATTTTTGGAATTTTGATTATAATTTTCCGGCAACGTATTGATGTTTCGTGTTAGTTTTGTAATAAATTTTTAAACAAAGATAAAAAATACTTGTACTTTAACAAAGAGTTATGTTTGATATACATCGCTGCCCAAAACTAAAAACCATGTCCTCATAAAAGTTTTTTGCCAAAAACTATATCGAAATCCTTAACCCAGACCGAAATCCTGATATCTCAGATCTGTGAGATTTCAGCCCCTCCATATTTTTAAGTTATTAAATTTGAAATCGACAACATAACATTCAAAATTCATATTCTATTTTTTCATGGTTGCTTTATTTTGAAAACTTTGTAAAATTAGATTAAAATACCATAGCTGCTACTAGTAGTTTAATCAATGAGTGAATAATGAAGTAGTTTATTCTCAAGCAAAAGTTTAAAATTTGAGCAAGGCACGAGCGAGAATTTTAATTTGCGAGAGAATAAAATTCATTATTCACGAATCGATTACAATACTTTATTCTCTGACAAAGATTTTATTATAAACAAGAATTGTGTATTATAAAAAATAATAACATTTTCTTCAATTAAAACAATAAATCTTTATTGTTTTAATTGATAAATCAAATTTCTTAATAAAAAAACCCTGATGATAAAAAACGCCCTTCTCATACAATCAACCAAGTTCTACTAAACGAAATAATAGAATTTAAATTAAAATTTGATTTTTGAACAAAACTTATCAAAGCAATTGTGATTATAATTTGAAAATAATTTTAATGAAATCAAAACATTTTGACCAATTGGAATCATACCAATTGAATAAAATTTTCATTAGACAATAGGTTAAGTTCATTAGGCTATAGGTTAGAAAACAATACAATAATACATACTATTATTATCGAAAAAACATACAAATAAAGCTGATATAATTAAATGGAAGAGAATAAAATAGTATATTTTCCTACAAGAGATGAAAACATTGTTTTTTCGTGAGTAATCATTTGTTTTTAATGGTGGATACATTTTTAATAGGGTTTCTCAAACGAGATCCCGGATCCCGTTTACAACGGAATCCCGGGGGTAAATTTTTATCCCGTTTTCCCGGGATTTCATCCCGGGATCCCGGGTATCCCGCTAGTTTTTATTAACATTTTTTTGTACTTTTTTCAAAGATATTAAAAGTTTTCACACTCGAAAATCGAGTAGTTTTTAATTCTTTTTCCTCTGTAGTAATTAATTTCGTTCAAAATTAGGAAAATGTTTTTTTGACACATATGGCATCATGGTTTTTTTGTACGGTTTTTTGACACATATAAACACAACAAATTAAAACCAATCAAACTTAAAATAGGTAAATTTTTCTGAGAAATCTACCTAAAACTTGCGCTTCATTTCTCTTAATTAATGTTTAAAGGTTCTCTTGGACGGATGGTTCAATGGATGGCTCAATGGACGTTTCGTCACGAAAATTCGGACAAAATTGAGTGATGGAGTGAGCCATTGACAACCTAGTTTTTTGAAAAATCGTTTAAAAATTAGTATTCGTTATAAAACCTATTTAAGTTACATACCATAGTATGTAACTTAAATAGGTTTTATAACGATGAAATGATAATCTGTGATTTACGTTCTTAAAATATTTTATATCTTTTTACAGACGTTCTGTAAAAGAATATTGACATTAACTTTTAGCGTACTTACAGATTTGTTTGAACAATATATTTTGTTTTTAAATAAAAAGTGTTGTGTTATTGGTTTTCCCATAGGTTTCAAACAACATGTGTACTAAGGTGCTGATGAACGCAATTTTTTTTAGAATGTTATGTAAATAAAAGCAATAACAATACAAGCAATAATATATCACATTTCCTGTGTATTATTTTAGTAGACTGAATAAATTGTGAAACTCTATACCCCCTTAGTTCTTCTTAACGAGTTTGGCACTCAGAAGAAAATTCATATATCATTTTTTATAAAACTTAGTCAAATAATCTTCTTTGAATCTTCTGCATTCCACTCTAACTGATTCTGGTTGGCTTAATTTTTTCGACTATTTCCAGACTCTAAATAACAGTTATTTATGTACCAAGGGTTGTAAAGTTATACATTTAAGCCCGAGTGAGAGTTTGTTTGAGGCAACAACTCGCTAGAACTGAAATTAGCTTTACACATGTGGTAAACTCAATATTGTTGTGGTATACCTGGGTACATTTAACATCTTTTATACTTCTACAAGAGAGCGTAAGCAATAAAAGAGACAATAAGAGAGCGTAAAGTAATAATAAGAGGGCGTAAAGTAATAAAGAGAAGGCTACTTTTCGCATAGAGAGCGTAAAGTAATTGAAGGTGAAAAAGTAATGGTTTAGGCAAATCTAAGTAAGCGTAAAATAGTTCGTTATGTATATTTCTCACTGCGGTTTACACCCTTGGTACATAAGTACATAAATAATTATTGTTACTAAACATTTTTGTGAATAGAATTATTATTATTCAAACTGTTTTGTCTACGCAAAATATTTGATTTTTTAAATTAGATGCAAACAATTAAAAGAATGTTTTAATAATAAAATTAAATTTATTTATAAGATGTAAGATATAGGGTGGGAGGAACCGAACCCGCGGACTCCACTTTGTGTACGAGTCTACAACCTACATAGCCTTACAATTTATTTTAATCCTACGAAATAATGAATAACATGAGACAGTTATTGTTATGTTATTAAAGAATTGTTAGATCAGAACTCAACATTTAATGATCAGTAAAAACATCAAAAATGATTGAGGGTAAGCAGAGCTTAGGTTTTTACAAGAAGTGATATGCCTTCAATAACAAATGTTGTTTTGAATGCCATTAATATTAACAGACATGTTTATACCCTAGCTGCTATTGTACAACGTTTTACAATTCGAGTAACAGACATGGATTTACTAAACATCAAAATAATAGTACATTATTTAATTAGGAGCTAAAGTGACACTTTTTTTGTGTTGCGTCTATAGTTTGACGGCCGACCGTAGGGAAGCCGACAATTATAGACGATACACAAAAAGTCACTTTAGCTCCGAATTAAATACACTATTTTTTCGGCAAACGGTTAAATTTTGTATAAATATGAAATTAATATATCAAAATTTTTATAAATATGAATTTTTATCGTCATAATTATTTCCAAAAAAGAGAAAAAAACATTTAAATTTGTATGAATAAAATTTTTTTATCAAAGCAGCCTTTTCAAAATTTCATAATCCAATTAAAATATTTGTTATTTTGTTGTCATAGTTATACAATAATTCTAAATTTCATTATCCAATGAAACTGTTTGTTATGTTTTGTTGTCATAGTAACAAACAATAATTCAAAATATCATAATCCAATGAGAATCAACTTATTTTTTATTGTCATAGTTATACAAAATATACAATATGTTAGAAAAATATAACAAAATAATAAATAACAAATGCTACTTTACAGCCGCCGACGTATAAAATAAAATGGCGTTACTTTTGCAGCCAGAGGCTAAAAAATAAGACTTTAACTAACGTCCTAGCGGCAGTACGCACACCCACACACACATATACTCACCCACACACATACTCACACACGTATGCACTCATCCATGCCCATACACGCATTCATCCTACGCGATACGGCCAAACTACCATATTTAATCCCAGAAGATTAACTTGTTATCATTTTCATAACTGTGGATATGCACATTAGGAGAGGTACCACCAGTATACAGAATGTTTTGATGACGGAAACAAATTCAGGAAAGAATATCAGATGACGAAAGATCTAGTGCTCGACGGCTTGAATATAATGACTAATATTGATGGTTAATCACAGTTAGTGCATGAGAGTGGATCGTGTTTTAACTTTTGGTAACCGATTGTAATGCTTCCATGCAATAGTTCGAGCATTAGAACTTACTACAAGCTGTTCAACTGCCTCTACTAGTGTAGGCTGATCATACTTGTATAACTCAGTCCATGAATCAAGCAGTGATGTCAATATACCTCCCTGTTTGGAAATTGTTTTTAGTACAATCACATCAGGCCCACACATATGTTTAACCAACGAGATTCATATTCTCAAATGCCGAATGAATTTCGTTTTCATTCCATCATCAAATTCGGTAATGAACCCCAAAACACTTGCTTGAGTGAATATTAATAAGCCATCCATTTTTAAGTTTAATTATTTATAAGTTTTTATCAATAAGTTTTGAAATATTTATGTAAAATCCTGTTTACATGGTTCCAATTGGATTCTGGCAGACACATGTGCATGCAACAAAACTACTCTCTCATACGTACCCACATCCACACATCCATATATACACACTCTTACACCTACATACATATCCATAATCATTCATACCCACACATAGAACAAAGTTAAAATATGACTCACCCATAGCTAGTCCAGATCCCGCCTCAAGGAGCCCCTTTACACATGCATCCTCATCCAGCATATGGTTTGTGGAAGTCCGCCGGCAATACTTGTAGATATTCAGGAAATATCCTATTATTCAGCCTTCAGATGACGGAAATGTTGGGAAATTGTTTCAGCAAAACTTTTTTTGATGATCACCGAAGTAATTGTTCTTCCGGAAATATCATTAATTATTCAGCGTACAGGATGGCACCAAATGCAAAATACAAAATGGTTGATACGGAAATGTACTGCAGTATTCAGCACAGCTTCTAAATTTCATTTATCTTACAGATTTGTTTTTGTTGATCTCCTCTCTTTGAGATACTGGTTATCACCGAATTATTATTTTTGCTTCGCACAAATACAATTACGATTCTTATTGAGCAACAGTCTCTTTTATAAAGAATTATCACAGAATTTTTCATACATACGGTAATGATTTTTTAATATTTTATTTAACAGATTTTTATTGCCTAATTTTACAATATTCACTAACATAGAATTATGATAAAACGTTGGACATGCGAACAATTACGATTTATTTTCAATATTTTATTTACCAGATTTTTATTGCCTATTTTTACAATATTCGCTAACACAAAACTATGATAAACGCTCGACATGCGAACAATCATGATTTTTTTTCAATATTTTATTTAACAGTTTATTGCTTATTTTTATAATATTAGTTAACTCAAATTTATGGTAAACATTGTATATATGTACAAACAAGAGTTTTTGGTTTTTTTTTTTGTATATTTTCTTTGTTTTTATTGATTTTTATCATCAAATTAAGTTTAGTTTTTGTTATAAGTTGAACGAAACCACACCCAAAAACAAAACTCAATGTGTAAACGTCAAAAATCACAATCGACAGCAAACAGCTGTTAACCGTTTAGCACAGAATAGAATTAAGAGACAGAAGCCCTCTATCGGCTTCTATTTATAGTATATTAACGGCCGTTTGTAAACAATAACAAAACGATAAGTTTGTTTCTTGGGAACTTTTCGCTCATTAATATACCCATTAAGGAGTTTGCACATCTCTTTCATAACAAACTGAAAAAAATTATGTAAGAGATAATTACGAATTAGAGGCAAGAAACTGTGTTTAAAAAGAAGTAAAAACAACTTCGAAAGTTCATGACATTATAGTAAACGAGAAGTAACATATTGCTTGAATTATAAATCATTGCATTTTTTTTCTTGTCTTTTTGGGAAATAGAGTGATTCCAAATTAAGGAGATTGCAAAACTGTTTTTATGACGAATTTAAACAGAAATTATTGTAAGAGACGATTACGAATTGAATATAAGAAATTGGGTTTAACAACAAGGTAAAAAAATAACATCAAAAGTTCTGGTTATTATAAATTAAAACATGTGAGAAAGTAGGGCGACTCTAAACTACGGAGATGGGACAGCAGCTTCGTTACAATACATAGAGTATTAAAATATTTACTAAAACAATTTTTTTAGCCTTTCAGTCCTAATATTTTTTGTCCAGACATTGTCATTGCAAAATCTGGTAATTCTGAGAAATGTTTAAACTATTTTGACCTTAACGAGATGGCCGTCGCATATTCCATTTCTAATAAGCTTCTATATTTGAAATAATAGAAGCAAAAGCTTCCACCAGTTTAACGTCTTTCATTTTCGCAAAACAATCGCGGTAACACTTCTAAAGTCTTAATATTGAAGCTATTTTTAAACTATGACTGCTTCTATAAGCACTTTAAACAGTTACAACCGAAACTACAAAAATCCTAATGACAGCTATAACTTCTATAACCTTGTTTCTGGAGCTTTACGGAGAGGTTTTTAGATAAGTTTCCGTAAAGTTTCCTATATTAAATTAAGAAAAGTTTATGGTGAGGAGAGCTTCCATGTGGAAGTTTTATCGAAACTCCTTAGAAATAAAGTTTAACTAGCTTCCACTTAGAAGCTTTCTTGAAGCTTATTGAAGATTAAGCTGATATAACTCAAGATTGAGAAGTAAGTTTGCTAGTAGGGTTCCTAGCATCAATTTCACCTACTCTTTTGGTTCATACATAATAACCGGACCTACCCCGATTTCGATTTCCCAATTCATACATGGCTGCACAAAATTATGGCCAATTGACATGGTAACATCTCAGAAATTAATACGACCACTGCTGACGTAATAATATAGAAATAAATTCACTCGATATCAAGATCAATTTTCATCATTCAAATGATGTACTTATAACATGAAGTAAGAAAGACGTGCAATCAAATTAATTGTATTTGCTTATATATATTAGCAAACATAAATTTATGTATCAATATATATATAAATATATATATATATATATATATATATATATACATATATATATATATATATATATATATATATATATATATATATATATATATATATATATATATATATATATATATATATATATATATATATATATATATATATATATATATATATATATATATATATATATATATATATATATATATATATATATATATATATACATATATATTTTTTTTTTTTTTTTTTTTTTTTTTTTTTTCCTTATCTCCATTTAGGAGCATAGGGCGTCTACTAGACTGGACCATCTGACTCTGTTCGGGGCAATCGCTTTCAGTTCACCCCATGTGTTGCCGATTTGTTTTGCTTCAGCTAGCACCGTTTTCTTCCACGTCATGGGTGGTCTTCCAACTCTCCTTTTTCCTTGTGGATTCCACTCTAGGGACATCCTTGTTATATCTTCGACTGATTTTCTCAGTGTATGTCCTATCCATCTCCATTTTCTTTGTTTTATCTCGGTCTCAATGTCTAGCTGCTCTGTCTGCCGTAGAAGCTCCTGGTTACTGATGGTGTTTGGCCAGAAGCATTTGATCAGTCTTCTCAGGCATTTGTTCACAAACACCTGTAGTTTATTTGTGATCTTTCTTGTTTGTTTCCACGTTTCACACCCATACAGCAGTACTGACTTGACACATGCATTGAACATTCGTAGCTTTGTCTTTCTTGACAGGACGGATGCATTCCAGATCTTGTGAAGCATATTGAACGTATTTCTGGCTTTGTTGATACGCTGACTGATATCTTCTTCAGTCCCGCCTGTTTTTGCTACAGTACAACCAAGGTACACAAATTTGTCAACTTCGTCCACTTGTGTATTGTTGATGGTGATTGGTGTTATCGTTTTGGTGTTCAATCTCATAGCCTTTGTTTTCTGATATTAATGTTGAGACCGACTTCATGTGCAAGGGTTGATAGCTTCTGTATTTTCTGCTGCATGTCCGTATGTGTGTGTGTAAGTAGACAGATGTCATCTGCGTAGTCTAGATCATTGAGCCGTCTTGTTGTATTCCATTGGATTCCATTTGGACTTGCATCATCGAGCTTTCTCATGATACTATCTAGTACTATTAGGAATAGTAGCCGGGGATAGTACACAGCCTTGTCTCACTCCTCGGTGGTTGTAGTATTCATCACTTTGCTGTCCTTTGTATTGTATTCTGTTTGCAGCATCCCGGTACATTTCTTGATTAGATCCACTATTTTCTTCGGGATGCCCATTTCACAAAGTGTCTGCCATATCGCGCTCCTGTTGATTGAGTCGAAGGCGCGTTCGAAGTCCACGAAGAGGAGATACAATGGTGAATTCCATTCATTTGATTGCTCAATGATGATACGGATTGTGTTGATATGATCGGTACAGCTTCTTCCTGGTCTAAAGCCGGCTTGTTCATTTCTTAGTTTCATGTTAATTGATGGAGATATTCTTTCGAGAATGATCATTGCTAGTATTTTCATTATTGTGTTGAGCAGAGATATACCTCTCCAATTTTTGCATTCTCTTAGATCACCTTTCTTTGGGATTGTTATGGTTAAACCTTCTTTCCATTTGGTTGGTATTTTACCTTCGTTCCATACATCAGCTAATAGTGGTGTTAGAGCTTCTGCTGTTGTGTTTACATCTGCTTTGAGTAATTCTGCTGATATATTATCTGTACCAGCAGATTTGTTGTTCTTGAGTTTCTGCATGGCATCTCTAACTTCCCGTTCTGTTGGTGGATGGGTGCTAATAGTTTCGTTATAGTTGTCATCCGGAGACTGCAAGTTGTTTTCTTGTTGGTGGCAGTTGTCTTCGAAGTATTCTTTCCATCTATTTAGCTGTTGTTCATGAGTTGTGAGGGTTTGACCAGATTCATCCTTTATTGGTGGAGTGTTTGTATATTTGTTGGTGACCTTTCTCACGCATTTGTGTAGTGTGCGCATATTTCTATTAGCTGCTGCTGTTTCCGCAGTCTTGAGAATGCTTTGTGTATATTTTCTGCGATCATTCCTTGCCATCTTTTTAACTTGTTTTGCTGTACTTTCATATTTGTTGCGGATCTCGGTTGTGTTCTGGTGACACAACTTGCAACTTGAGCTGTCGACGCTCTTCAATTTTCTTCCATGTATCATCGCTAATCCATGGTTTCCGTGATTTGTCTTGGTAGCCTAGCACATCTGTAGCAGTTTTGACGTAAGCTTCTTTAACTTGTTCCCATTTTTCATCAATGCTGGTTGTTTCGTTGTTTGTAGATTGAGCTGGAGCGATTCTTTGAAGATGTTATTTGTATTTTTGTCGCTCATTCTATTGATGTTAAATTTCCTCTGACATGACTTGTTGTTTTGTTTTACAGCGGCTGGTTTAATTTTGAATGTTGCAATTACCAGTTGATGGTCGCTGTGTATGTCTGCTCCTCGTTTTGCTCTGACGTCTTGTAGTGAGGATAGAAACTTCTTATTCACCAGTACGTGATCAATTTGATTCTTGGTTCTTCCATTTGGTGATGTCCAAGTGTATTTGTGTATGTTCTTGTGTGGGAACTTGCTGCCTCCTATGAATAGTTGATTTGTGACACAACAATCGATGAGCCTTTCTCCATTATTGTTACGTGTTGATTCTAGTGCATTTTTGCCCATGACTGATTCCATTCCGGTGTTGTCGGTTCCAATTTTGGCATTGAAATCCCCTTGTATTATTTTGATGTCATTTCGGTGTGCACTAGCCAGCGTTGCTTGGAGCTGTTCGTAGAATTCATCTTTTGTCGCATCATCAGCTTCTTCGGTAGGTGCATAGCACTGTATGATCGTTGTGTTTCTAATTTTCGATTGGAATCTTGCTGTTATTATTCTGCTACTGATTGGTTTCCATTCGAGAAGTGCTTTCTTTGCGTTAGGTGTCGTTAATATTGCTACGCCTTGTTCATGTGTGTTGGATTTACCAGAGAACATCATATAGTTTCCTTCACTTGTTGTTAACTCTCCGCTGTTTTTCCATCTTACTTCACTGAGTCCTAGTATCTCGATGTTATATTCTTTCATTACTTTCTCAACTTGTGCTAACCGCGATTCAGAGTTCTGACATTCCAGTTTCCTACTCGTGTCCGGGTACGATAGCTAAGGGTCGATATTTTATTATTCCGGTTTGTTTTGCTTTGTATCTTTCTAGTATGCGTTTCTTTAATCATTTGAATTTCGGATTCACCTTTCGGATTAACGGGTGATTGGGCCATCGAATCCTAGCCAGTTTCCAGGGCTGCTGGATAAGGTATACTGGCATACCGTGGGCGAGATATTCCTGCTTCAATGTGATTCAATCGTATTTCCATATTTTTTCTGGTGAGGTTCCAAGCGGTCACCCGTTTTAAGTTCGCACCCTTCCCAGTGTTGCTTAACTTCCTTGTAAGTGATGTTGTTGACTTATATATATATATATATATATATATATATATATATATATATATATATATATATATATATATATATATATATATATATATATATATATATATATATATATATAAATATATATATATATATATATATATATATATATATATATATATATATATATATATATATATATATATATATATATATATATATATATATATATATATATATATATATATATATATATATATATATATATATATATATATATATATATATACATATATATATATATATATATATATATATATATATATATATATATATATATATATATATATATATATATATATATATATATTAAGCATGACCAGATATGTATGAACAATTATCAAACCATCTTTTTCTTCACTCCCACCGGCTAATTATGTTCCATTTGACTCGAATATGAACTATATCAAGTTTTATTGAAATCGGAAAATAATTACCCACCGCGCAGTGGCGTCGAAGATAAGAAAATTAGCAGAATAATAGGATTTTTTATTTTTATTTTATTTTATTATTTTTCTTAAAACATAATATATCTCATAATTTTGATTTTTTTTATTAAAATCTAATTACTTTACGATTCTAACGAGCCTAAGTATGTAGTAATCGATCTAAGAAAAGCGATTTATCTTAATTTTTCTTCTTACATATACGAAAATTCACTAATTCATAATAATCTTTTTTCAAAGAAAAAAATAAATTTTTATTTCCTATCGTCACTGGTTTTATTGGTAGTAAGAGTTTTCACTACAAATGAAACACCAAGCCTTAGATCAAAAAATGTCTTTTTTTATTACATATACGTTTGCTAACATGTTAGCTTGACTTTATACTTGTGTCACAGATTATTATAAGTTTTGCTGTTCACTGGTTTTATTGGTAGTAAGAGTTTTCACTACAAATGAAACACCAAGCCTTAGATCAAAAAATGTCTTTTTTTATTACATATACGTTTGCTAACATGTTAGCTTGACTTTATACTTGTGTCACAGATTATTATAAGTTTTGCTGTTCAATGTATACACCTTTGGTACGTACACTGAATCTGATCTACGCGATGAAATTTCCTATCGTCACTGGTTTTATTGGTAGTAAGAGTTTTCACTACAAATGAAACACCAAGCCTTAGATCAAAAAATGTCTTTTTTTATTACATATACGTTTGCTAACATGTTAGCGATAGGAAATTTCATCGCGTAGATCAGATTCAGTGTATGTACCAAAGGTGTATACATTGAACAGCAAAACTTATAATAATCTGTGACACAAGTATAAAGTCAAGCTAACATGTTAGCAAACGTATATGTAATAAAAAAAGACATTTTTTGATCTAAGGCTTGGTGTTTCATTTGTAGTGAAAACTCTTACTACCAATAAAACCAGTGACGATAGGAAATTTCATCACGTAGATCAGATTCAGTGTATGTACCAAAGGTGTATACATTGAACAGCAAAACTTATAATAATCTGTGACACAAGTATAAAGTCAAGCTAACATGTTAGCAAACGTATATGTAATAAAAAAAGACATTTTTTGATCTAAGGCTTGGTGTTTCATTTGTAGTGAAAACTCTTACTACCAATAAAAACAGTGACGATAGGAAATTTCATCGCATAGATCAGATTCAGTGTATGTACCAAAGGTGTATACATTGAACAGCAAAACTTATAATAATCTGTGACACAAGTATAAAGTCAAGCTAACATGTTAGCAAACGTATATGTAATAAAAAAAGACATTTTTTGATCTAAGGCTTGGTGTTTCATTTGTAGTGAAAACTCTTACTACCAATAAAACCAGTGACGATAGGAAATTTTATCGCGTAGATCAGATTCAGTGTATGTACCAAAGGTGTATACATTGAACAGCAAAACTTATAATAATCTGTGACACAAGTATAAAGTCAAGCTAACATGTTAGCAAACGTATATGTAATAAAAAAAGACATTTTTTGATCTAAGGCACGCCTTCTGAAATTTGTTGAACAGATAAACATCGGATGCTGTGGTCTATCCAAATTTGAGATCATAAACAGCCGTAATTTAATCTCCTGTATGTGATGACGACATGGGAATCGAATCAAGTTGTGGCCAATCTTTTTTTTTCCACCTTTTTCTGGTCCAGTGTTACTTGATGTCGTGTCGTAACACATGGCTTCAACTTTATCAGTAAGATCCAATTCTTCAAGACATTCATATATCGCATTCGAGATCGATAAGCCCTCCCTTCTTTGCATTATGGAACCGTTAATAACTTCTCAATATTACCAAATGTTACTATGGTTGGCAAACGATCTACTTTACCATCTTTACCATGTCCAGTTAATTCTGCTAGCAATGTATCCAAAAATAAAAATTTGTGTTACTCAAACAAAGTCTAAATCTAACATAAAAATTTATTTTTCTGAATTTTCGCAAAAATTTTTTTTTTGGATTTAAGATCGATTTCTACATACTTAGGCTCGTTGGAACCGTAAAGTAATTAGATTTTTATAAAAAATCGAAGTTATGAGATATATTATATTTTAAGATGATTATATCTGATAAACATAAAAAATCCTATTGTTCTGCTAATTTTCTTATCTTCGACGCCACTGCGGCGTGGGTAATTATTTTCTGATTTCAGTAAAACTGCATACACTTCATTTTCGAGTCAAAAGGAACATAATTAGTCGGTGGGAGGGATAAAAACAACAACTTCATAAGTTAGGTCATGTCTAATATAATATATATATATATATATATATATATATATATATATATATATATATATATATATATATATATATATATATATATATATATATATATATATATATATATATATATATATATAGATATATATATATATATATATATATATATATATATATATATATATATATATATATATATATATATATATATATATATATATATATATATATATATATATATATATATATATATATATATATATATATTTCAAATTTCATCAATTTTATATGTCTTAATGTATCAACGCTAATTATCCGGTTCCGCAAAAAAATCGAGTACCACGTTAAAGGAATGTATTGTTACCTTTGGTAGATTTTGTTACAGTTTTTATCTCTTTAGAAAAATTTTAAAGTTTCCTTGTACCTATACTAACATAATTTTAAATTTTTAATCTTAAAAGAAATATCAATACTCCAACTATTACCCGCGGAAATTTAATAAAATCAATAATTTTGTTTCATTTATGTTTTTGGTTCTTTTGTAATCTAATCCCACCCCAAATATGACCAAAAACACCAATATAAAAATGAATTAATCATAATCCTCAACCACTTTTCCAACCATGTCTAATCAATAATTCAACAACAAAAAAAGTTTAAATTAAAAAACAAAAGCTGAAAGAAGAACTCTCAAATTTGCAGACATATTTTTTAATTTTTCGTATTTAACAACAATTCCAACGTAGATAAATCAACTCAAAAGCAGCATGAATGAATAAAACAAAACGCCGAACGAAAATGCATTTTTTTACAACTTGCCATTTATTATTCAAACATCATTACACAATTTTCCATTTTGTTTTTTTTTTGTTTTGAAGTTCTTTCTTTGTTTTTTTTTGTGCAACACCGAATACTGCCACTGACCCGACCCATTTACAACTTGTGCACAATTTTCGATTTCAATTTTCTTTTTTTTCCAAATGATAAAAACTAAAATTTTTTTAAAATTTAAAAAAAAAATACCATCTCACACCTACTCGAAATTTTTAATTTCCATTCTCCACTTCAATCATTGGATTATTCGGGTTTTAAACAGAAGACATGTTGACACAAACACATATGAAATTTTTTTTTTAAAAAAATGTTTTTTTCGCAATCAAATAGAAATTAAATTTGTACAACTTCTTTTTATTTCAGTCAAGAACGGAAAAACAAACAAAATATGGAAAAATTAATTTTCTTTTACGATTATATTGTATAAATTAACAAAACATATTTACTTGTATTTAATTGCGAATCCGTAGATATATAACCTCAAAAATAGATTAAATTTTTTAATTATTTATAATTTTCACTTAATTTTCGGTTATTATCACTTTTGTTTCTTTAATTTCACTATATCTATCTTGTTTTAATTTTATTTATAATAAATTTTCATTAATTTTTATTTCATTTTCCAAAATTTTCACCATTTTTTTTTAATATTCAATTTAGATACGATTTCGATATTTTTGTTGTTGTTTTATCGATATAACTTAACCAAAATTTAAAAAATCACAAATTTTCCGGAAATTAAAAACATTTTTCACAATATAATTGAAATTAAGAAAATGAACATGGAATAGGAAAAATTTAAGATTACAATTCACAATAGATAATTTATTGTTATTTTTAGTTTTGATACAAATAAAATTGTTATCATATGAAACACAAACTTCGTCTAACATAAAACTAAACTCAATTTTCTATGTAAAATTTTCATTTAAAAAGAAAATGAAAAAAAATACAATTGTATTGGTTTGGTTTTCATTTCTTTTTTTTTGCGCTTTTAAAGAGGTAGGATTTGATTACAATACAGAAACAAAATAAGGGTTGATTTATGTAAGAATGAAAATTTGTAGAATTCAACCCTGGTTTGAGTGGTTTTTTTATGATATGTGTTGAGGGGAGATACGTTTTGATTGAAAGCGCGTGCCCTTTATACAATCATAAATCCTGTTTCGTTTTTTTTTAATTCAGTAACTTTTCTTCTTTTTCTTTTTTGTTTTTATAATAACACAAATCGATTTTACGCGACAACATTTTCGTCGTTTATGACATCGGGCGAAATAAATTGAGGATTGAGAACAGGTTTTATGTATTAAGTTTTCCATTTTCTTTTTTGTTAGTCTGTGTTTTCGCTTAAAAGTTTTAGGGATAAATTTTATATTTTTGAAGGATTTTATTCAAATTATGCGACATCTATCCGAAGAAAGTTTTTTTAACAGAATTTTTTTCTTCAGTTTAATGAAATTTCAAAATTGTCTGTAATTTTAACTATAATTTTTTCAAATAATTTATTATATTTAGTACAAAAAATATTAGTACAATATATATGTGTTTATTACTTATGGAATTATAACAGTTTAGTTTTTGATCTACTACTTTCGTTAGCTTATGATTTTTTTTGGCAGTTCTTTTTAGGGTTGCGATCTTTGCAACCGAGAAACTTTAATGTTAAAAACTTCGGTTCGACAGAAAATATTTAATTGAATTTTTCAGAACTTATAAGTTATATCGAATATTTTCATGAGAATATTGTAAATTTAGAAAATGATTCGTTTTGTTAGATTTCGAATTCGATTTAACAGTGCTGTCTGTTTTAAGCGTCTTTCAATCCGTTTGGCAACAACTTTTGATTGCTTTTTTTCTTTAAAAAACGTTATTGCTGACTATTTGAATTTCATAATAGTCATAACAATCTCTCTTGCCCATTTTATACGCACTATGATTAGGATGTTGTTAGTACTATAAGCTGGTAACTGTAGCAGACCACAACAATAATGTCTGGGAAATTGATGAGTGTTGCATATGTTAATCTTATTTTAAAATGTCAGTATTAACACTTTTTCTATTTTAGTTTTATTTTCTTTATTATAAAAACGATACAGTGTGTTAAAAGTATTGTAAAGATTCAGAGTTATATATTTTGTAATTAAATAAAATATATTGTATTGTATTCACTGTGGTTTCAGAGTTTTATATTTACTATTGTTTATTACCATTTTTGCCTGTTCTACGGATTCTGTTTCTGCAAATAATAAATTTATATATTAACAATTATAAAAACTAAAAGTTAAGAAAAAAGTGAGATAGCCAAGAATATGTAAAACAAAATTGTTAAAAAAAAATTAAGAACAAGAACAAAAAACAATATATTATATTCACTCTCAATTGTCATAAACACCGTGCGTTCCTGATAATGAAACGAGAAGCAGGAACATCCGAGGAGTTGCGGGCCTTGAGATTATAAAATGCCAACTAATCCCAGTCTGTAAGTTGGAAAGTTTCTCCTCACCCATTAAAAATGCTGAATTGGACGCAAAAATTTCATAAGAGAAGCGGACTAAAATGAACAAAGAACAGGAACTCTGTTGACCTTAAAAGTCAGAGGAAGCAAGACCATCACCCACACCACATCAAATGTAACTTTTATATTTAAAATTCAAAAATGTTTTTCACCTCAATATTTCTAATTGATCCAAACCTCCATACTTCTTCATCATAAGCCAACAATAGTGACTAAAATCTTGTTTCACGGAAATCAATCGTTGTGCCAAAGATACAAGGAATTGTCGAATAATAATAATAACTAGGAGGGTCCGGCGTGCTTCGCTACGCTTATAAATAAATTTTTGCGTAGGTAGACATTTTGTTGACGTAGAAGTAGTGATGTCAAAAAGTGGCAATGAGAAATGCTAGCATATAATTTTTAATTTTTCTTTTTAAATATATGAATGAAAAATAATCAGAACTCTAGCTGATCAGTTCGGATATATGAAAAATTAGCGACCAAATAAGTTAGAGATCAAATAAGCTTACTTGGAAACTTATTTGATCGCTAATTTTTCATATATCCCAACTGATCAGCTTGAGTTCTCATTATTTTTCATTCATATATTTAAAAAGAAAAATTAAAAATTATATCTCATTACCACTTTTTGAAATCATTGCTTCTACGTCTACAAAATGTCTACACAAAAACTTTATTTATAAACGTAGCGAAGCACGCCGTGCCCTTCTAGTAAAAATAATAATAACTGAAAATATAAGAAAAATTTGCTGTCTCTAATAATATTTAAAAACAAAGAAAAATAATACGTTTATCCCCTCCAGAACCATTTCATAAACTAAATTTTCTTATTTCGAAAATCATAAAAATAATAATAACTGAAAATATAAGAAAAATTTGCTGTCTCTAATAATATTTAAAAACAAAGAATAATAATACGTTTATCCCCTCCAAAAGCATTTCATAAACTAAATTATCTTATTTCGAAAATCATAAAAACAATAATAACTGAAAATATAAGAAAAATTTGCTGTCTTTAATAATATTTAAAAACAAAGAAAAATAATACGTTTATCCCCCCAAAAGCATTTCATAAATTAAATTTTCTAATTTTCTATAAAAATAATAATAACTGACAATATAAGAAAAATTTGCTGTCTCTAATAATATTTAAAAACAAAGAAAAATAATACGTTTATCCCCCCCAAAAGCATTTCATAAACTAAATTATCTTATATCGTTTTTGTTGTTTCGTGTTTTTTTTTCTCTCAAAGTAGGCTACAGCCCTTCAATCAATTTGTCGATCAATTAAAAACGAAAATAAACGAAATAAAATTTAGGGGATTTTTACACTAAATTTTATTTCGTTTGTTTTCGTTTTCGAATTGATTGACAAATTGATTGAAGGTCTATAGCCTGCTTATTGTTTTTGTGAAAAAAAAATATATACTTGGGCAATTCCATTTTCATATTGTATGTGGGAGGCCGTTGAATTCAAAAATACATTTTAATTCGTCTATAACTTTTTTATTTATGATCCGAAAAACCCCAAAAATCTGTCAAATCTAAGATACACTAATATCAGTTATAGCAGTGAAAATTTGAAATGAATTAAAATTCAAATAAAAAAGCCTTAGACTGTACAAAGTTTTTATTTAGCGCAGTAATATATAAGATACAATATAATAAACAATCGTTGCGCCTTGGCTCAGGCGATTGTTGAATAATAATAGTATAACTTAATCGTTGTGCTAAAGTCACTGGCAATTGGTGAATAATAACAAAAAAATGATAATAAACCAACCGTTGCAACAATGACGATAAACCACAACTAACATCTGTATCAAAAAAACAGATGGTTGTTGAATCGATGATTACAATGATTTACAACAACTTCTCTATTTAAAGGTTACTTCTCTATTCACAGATTACCACAATTAACCTTAAAATTTTTGTAATTAATTAATTATAAAATCACTTTCAATTATAAATATTCAAGTTATATTCAATAGGTATGTTCCATTTACCACATTTTCCTTTACTTTTGTACTAAATTTAGTTTTTAAGTTAACCGTATCGAATGATGTTAAAGCTGCATACTACCGCAGGAGGGATCGATTTTGATCGATTATGATCAATGTTGATCTACGGGTCTGACTACCCTGCGTACTCCAGTCCCTGCCATTGACATATGAGTTAGCGTGAGATATCACATACCACTGGCAATGGCAGGAGATGTCATTAGCCAAGATGATATCTTAGGGTGCTGGCGGACGAACTTTAATTAGTCAACGGCAGCACTTCCAGTCTTAGCTGGGCAGCGTTCCGTAGCGGTACCGCTCATTAGCTCTTCCGAGGAATCGAACCAACACGTAGTTATGTGTGGGCTTTGTGCCTCGGTTGAGGTGGTGGGCGGTGCGTCTGGGGTGCGCTGCATCAGCTGGATATTGGCATTTAGTTTTGTTTTGTTTTCTGCAAATTTCTCACAATTTGTTTTTCACTTATTATTTTGTTATTATTTCTTCATCTTATCATGAAATATTGGCATATGTCATATTTTGTAGTATGATAGGATTTTTTACTTAGTTATGCATTTTAAAATAAAACACAAAAAAATAAAAATAAACATTTTGATATATATATGGCAGTACAACCGAAAAAAAATAAGTCTGCAAGTGGTAAAGCAAATTTGCGCAATCCACCCGCCCATAAAGCGGCATGTCCACGGAATTTGCAGGGACAAAACATATATGAATCAATAAAAAATTTTAAAATACATGTTCAAAACATCTGCGGATTGAACGCTAACCATGACCACGTGCAACATCATCTTGAGCACGACAAACCGAACATTCTATTCCTTACAGAAACACAAGTTTCTGAAAATTTTCTCTTTATAGAATCGCTTAATTCCAAATATAGGCTCGAATCAGCTTTCAAACTCCATCAGGGCGTATGCGCATTCATTCATGAGAGTGTTGCGTACACGCGCTTTCCAAATTTTGAACTACACGGTGACGGCTTCAATACAATGGTTTTAAAGATTTGTCTTCCAGAAATGACTTTTTTTACAATAGCTTTATACCGGTCCCCCAACAAACGTAACCCAAACTTTTTTAATATACTGACAAAAATTATGGACGAGATTAGAGCAAAGTCCCCTAATTGTGAAGTTATCGTTACCGGTGACTTCAACGTCCACAACAAATCATGGTTGGAATTCTCCAAATCGACCGACGATGTTGACAATAGTGGAAAACTGGCAGAAATTTTTGCCGCGTCTCAGGGCCTATTCCAAATTGTTAAAAGCCCGACTTTCACTCCCCGTAATGGCGGTGATAATAGTTTTCTACTAGATCTCTATCTTACCACAATGCCAGATATTACGAGTGTCGATGTTGCGAAAGGTAGTATTGGAAATTCTGATCATTATTTAATCTCATCAGTTATCAAAACTGATTTACTTAAAACTACAGCTCCCAAACCCCGTAAAATATTTCACTACTCAAAAATGGATAAGAGTGGTCTTCAAAATTTTTTCCATGGTTTCCCTTTCGACCGTCATTGTTTTTACACTGACAATGTAAATGTTTCTGCTCAAAACTTTACAGAAACCATCCAATTTGCTATCAATAAATTTGTCCCTTTCTCCATAGTAAAACCCAAACAAAAATACTTGTATTCGAAAGCTGCCAAAACGGCACTTAGAAACAAACGTAGATCATTTAATATTTGGATTCATAACAAAACTCCCACTAATCGATCCCAATATCTAAAGGCCAACAAAATATCTAATCAGATTATCTCAAACGAAAAGTCCGAAATTGACAGAGCGAAAGCCTCAAAACTTACGTCTATGTCTGTTTCTGACAAGAGTTTCTACAGTGCCATTAATTCTTTAAATTCTGGTACAAAATTTTCTATTCCCCCTATTATTGATGGTGATTTAATCGTCAATGATCCCGCAAGAAAAGCTAACTTGTTCGCTGAACGCTTTGCTCTGAACTCCACTGTTTTGGAAACTCCTAAAGAAATACCCCAAATCCAGTCTTCAGGAGTTAATATGAATGAACTTCACTTCAAACCCAAAATAGTCGCTAAACTTTTAAAGGGGTTAAACATCAACAAAGCATCAGGAATGGACAATATTCCACCCATTATTTTAAAAACCTTTTCCAAAGAACTTGCACCAACTTTAACTAAAATATTCTACCAATCCTACAAATCTGGTATATTTCCCTCGTGCTGGAAGTTGGCAAATGTCCAGCCCGTCCCCAAAAAGGGACCAAAATCCGATATCTCAAATTATAGGCCAATAGCTTTACTATCGGTCCTATCCAAAGTCTATGAGCATTATATTAATACACATATTTCAAAATTTCTGGAAGAAAATCATTTAATATCCGACAGCCAATACGGTTTTCGAAACAAAAGATCAACTACCGATCTATTAAACTATGTAGCGCATTGTTGGAACAGCATACTTGATAAAGGTGGTGAAACATACGTTATCGCTTTAGACATCTCCAAGGCATTCGATCGAGTCTGGCATGCCAACTTAATCAACAAGCTCGTTGCGTACGGTTTTCATCCCAATGTTGTGAAGCTGATTCAAAATTTTCTATCCGACCGATACATTTCGGTCTCCTTAGACGGATATTCTTCTGAGTCTAAACTAATTAACGCTGGTGTACCCCAAGGCTCAGTATTGTCCCCAACCCTATTTTTGATTTATATCAACGAATTGTTGAAAATCACCAGCAACCCAATAAATAGTTTTGCAGATGATAGTACTCTGCACAAGTCGTTCGAGCCCCTTCCTTCAAAAGGTAAAATGCACGAACGAATTAATCCTGCCCGGAGAGACGCTGCCATAAACGTGAACAAAGACCTGAATAAAGTCGCCGACTGGGGTGACCAAAACCTTGTCAATTTCAACTCCACCAAAACACAGCTGTTGATTGTTTCCAGATTAAAGACCGAGTTCCCCAAAGATATTTTATTTAGTATGTGTGATGAACCAATAGGTGAATGTAAAAACATTCGTTTATTGGGTGTCGCAGTTTCAAATGACCTACTCTGGAACGATCATGTAATGGCGATGGCAAAAAGCGCGTCTAAAAAACTCGGCCTCCTAAATAGATGCAAAAAATTTTTCACTCCATACCAATTGCTCCATGTTTATAAGTCCTATATTCGTCCCTGTATGGAGTACTGCTGTCAAGTTTGGGGTGCTGCCTCTGTTTCCATCTTGGCCCTCTTGGACTCTGTTCAAAAGCGAGCTATACGAATTGTAGGTGATCGAACTTTGACATCAAAACTTGATTCCCTACAACATCGTCGCACTGTTGCTGACCTCGTTGTTTTTTACAAATATCGTCATCAGCAGTGCTCAGATGAAATCAGCGGCATCATGCCTCAAACTTATTCTTACCCCCGTTCCACTCGGCAATCGGCTGCCGCAACCAGTGAAACGGTAAAGATCCCGCGCTGTCATACTGGCAGATCGCAGAGAGACTTCTTTGTCCGAACTGCGTACAAATGGAATAGTTTGCCGGAACACTTAGTCTCAGGTGGTATCAACCCACAGATGTTTAAAAAAAGCGTTAATCTACACCTCAGAACGCCAGTTGTTGTGGGACCCAGGTCTAGACCTAGGTCTTAAAAGGTATTTATGTGTTGTTGTGACACATATTCTAAACCCTATTACACAACACATTTTATTAAAAAAAAAAAAAAAAAAAAAATAGTAAACCGTAGCTTCCATTCACCACCAGAGTTTTTGTCAGAACAGAATAAATTTTAATATATTTGCCCAAATGTTTATACAATTATAAAATTTCTATCATTATTTGGTAGATTACATACAGCAATATAACGATTTGAAGTTTAAGGCAAAAGCTCTATCAAAAAGAAGTTAACGAAAAGTGTTACAAAAAAATGAGACAGAAAAACCATTGAAGTAATTGGTTTGTGTGGAGAGGACGAATGATAAAAATCATATCGACAGCGTCGAAGCGGTAAAAACTTTTCAACGCAGATACGGGATCATAGCCTATAATGGTTAGTTTAAGCGACAGCGCATCCGCTGGATTGCACACAGATAATGCAGGTAAACAAAGTGATGCTCTCTATTAGCTTGGCTGTAAAATCCAAGAGCTCAGGAGATGGATTGAGGATAAACGGCATATCAACCGATCCTTCAGAGACTTGTTGGAATCGTTAGTTATTTGTTAAGGACGTTTGAAGATTGAGCAATCGGAACAAAATAAGCCCGACTTAAAGGTGGCAACATATTGCTGACTACCCTATTGTTGAGGTTTCTGTCAACGAAACTTAAAAGTGACGCCAGAGCAGTAACCAAGAAGATTTAATCTATCAATATATAAGAAAAATTTCCAATGAAGCTCCGTTGATACCAAACAATGAGATTTGGCAAACGGTCACCGTTCGATGCACAAACCACTAAACCAAGAGGGAGAGCACCACGCCTGGACGCCATCATCATTTCGAAACGAACAGTTTCGAAGTAAAAACGACAAACTTCGATAGGACGCTGAGCAAGCGCTTGTTAACTCAGCGGTGATCAGATCTATTAGTCAAGATATCTTGATTGGTTGCCATGACATCAATTAACTGTCCACACGAGAAGAACTTTGTACAACAATCCAGGATCAATTCGTATTAATCAACAGTGTGGTAAATTACATCAGAAAAACGCAATACAGAACCCAGATGGCGCTCATCAGTCTCCCAAAACGTTCAGCCCAAACTCTTATTAAAGTTGAACGATTTCGAATTGGTTGGGTGAGTTGGACTCCGAAAATGAGTTGCATCAACTGCTGCTTTAAATGTTTTGATTACGGTCACGTTTTAAAACACTGCAAAAACGAGATCGACCGAACCAGGTTGTGCTTTAACTGGCGCGGAAAATCTCCAAAAAGTGTTAAGAACCAGCAAAGCGCGTAGTATTCGAAGTTAACTGTACAACAGGAATCAGGCATCCCACAGGTAGCGTTACGTGTCCAGCGTATAAAAAAGCGCTATAGTAGTCGTTTCTGCACATAATTGTATAAGATTACCTTAAACCATTGTGAGTTGTGCAGTTCCGGATCTCCTGACGCAGACCGTGAGAGAGTAGAATCCGAATGTGGTACTTATAAGGTGAAGTACAAGACTCCAGCTAAGGTAGTGGAGCTCACTTGTACAGTTACTAGATTCGATATAGTACTCCACTGGAAGAGTTGGAAGAGGTTATCAGCCGACTAAAGAAAAATGCGTCTGGAAAGAGGCCTATTATCATCGGAGATGATTTGAGTGCTTGGACTGTGGAAGTTAAAAAAACGCTCCGAAAGGAGGAACAGGCTTTGCTAGACTTGATCAAGTGATTCTTAACGGTGGAAATGTAGACACATTTTCTAAAGCAGGCGCGGCTGAAAAGTTGATCAGATTATTGAGTAGGGTTTTTTCCAGATGAATGGCTTGGAAAGTGTCTGATGTAATTACTGAGTCCCTCTGACCCCTTAGTAATTACTGAGTCTTTAACGCAACCCAAGCAACACTAGACCAAGGAAAGAGGTTGGAAGGTGGAGGAGCTGGACATAAAAATGATGGACTATATGATCAATAGGATGGCAGTACCAAAATTCGTTGCATTGGATGGTGTAAAGCAGCTTCTAAGACCTCTTACAAAAAACTGCGATCCAAAGAATTAAGGGTATACAAGCTGTTCCAATAGTATGTCCAGTAATCGCAATATACAAATATCAGACAGGGAAGCTTGTTCAACGTAGAGTGCATGGTACCGTCTCTTCGAACGGAAATAACATGCACTCATGGAGTACCTCAAACAAATTGTTATTAGATACATTGCTAGCACGCGGAATTTAGAGGGCTAGCTTTGCTTCCATATGACTCTCGTGATGACTCAAACTTCACTGCGAATGCATTAGAGGAGGCTGTGGTGAGCTTAAAACGTGACAAGGCCCTGGTTCTGATCAAATAGAAGTAAAAGGTATACAGTAGTCCAGGAAGGTTTTAGCTCCTACTTGCTTAAAACTCTTCAATAGCTGCCTCAGATTTGGTTTATTTCCAAAGGAGCGGCAAATTGGTTGAGTTATTATAATTCCAAAAGCTTGTGATAAGGATCTTTCAGATCCCAAATCAAACCATCCAATTAAGTTACTTCCCATTCTGGGCAAAGTATTTGAAAAAGTTATAAATAATTTGCTACAAAAATGCATCGATTTAAATGGTGGGCTGTCCGATAAGCAGTATGGCTTCCGGAGTGGTCGTTTTACTGAAATTGCAGTTTGTAAACTTGCTGACCTCATTGGAGCAACCGTTGAAAAGAACTCTCTGGGCATTTTCATTGATATATCGGGCGCTTTCGATATTCTTTGGTGGATTGGTATTATGAGTTACCTTAGATCGCTAAATTGTCCTGGTAATCTCTATACTACTAGGAAACTATCTGTAAGAACGGAAGGCAATAATAAAGGATGACCACGGCTCGATGGAGAAAATCATAACGAGAGGTGCCCCGCAAGGGTATATTTTGGTCCAACTTTTTGGAAGATGGTTTTCGACACTAGTATGATGGACGGTGTTTTGGAGGCTACGTACGGTGATGATAAAGTAACTGAAATAACCGGAAACTCAAGAAAGCAGTTACAAAAAAGATGCCAACGAGCACTAGAGAATATGACTTCATGGTGCAATTTGAACAAACTAAACCTTTCAACGCACAAAAGTGTTATGCTTCAGCTGAATGGCAAGTACAATCGAGCAAGACCACCTACCATAAAAACTAACGGAATATCAATCAAAATGGTAAGCACAGTAAGATACCTTCGTGTCGACTTGGATGAGAAGCTTGGGGAGTCAAGTCATATTACACGAATATGCGACAGCTCAAAGTCCCTCTTCCACGGCTTCACAAGGTTAACACATGAATGCTGGGGTCTTGACAAACACACACTACAACAAATATATAGAACTGTAGTAGAATCAATTCAACACGTACTGCTCGGCTGGTTGGTACGAGCAATTCAGCGTTAAGCATGTTCAACAGTTATTGGGCGCTCAAAGGAATATGTTGCTCTGTATCCGAGGTTATAGAACCATATCTACAGCTTCGTTTCAGGTCATTGTGGGTTCAATCCCCATCAATCCCTATCGGCAATTTCTCAGTTCAAGTTATACAAATGATAGAAAATTATTAGACGCTCAGTACCTGGAAAACACACTGGGACGTCTCAGATACGGGCAGACATACGTATCATTTCATCAGCGACGCAATTTTTTTCTCCGAAATCCAAAAGTAGCTATAACCAGTCCTATGGATCAGTTCATCACTGGACACGGCAAGTTTAGAGAGTACCTAAAATGTGTTGGAGTAACAAACGAATGAAATTGCAGTACCTGTGATGTGAATGAAACCACATTGCACGTTCTTCAGAACTGTAAGCTATGGGGATCTCATCACATGTTTTGATGATTGTCTCTTTTGGCGTGTCCGATTTACGCAACTCGTGCGCACTAGAGCAAAATTTTTCAGTTCTTCAAATTCGGTTTATAAGTTTCACTACACCAGTGCGGTTATTCATGTTCGATTTACAAGTTTTATTGTTTATTTTAAGTTTTTTAAGATCAGTTCAGTTCAGTTACCAGTTCAGTACATAAAAACTAACAGAGTTACTTTTTTCTACTGTCAAATAGAGTGAGTTTTTTGAGAAACTGCAAATTTTGTATTTAAATAATAAATGCGAATAATGAATCAAAACCGAAAGTACCTTGTGGTAAATAAACTTTTAACAAGTTCAGATTAATCTGATGATGAAATGGAAGCAATTTGTGCAACTTACCTGGAAAAGCGGAACTAATGTAAAATTGTTAACTTCGTAGAAGTAATAGAGGTTTTTTTCAGTGGTAGTTTGTTTACACTGAGTTTTGAGTGGATCAGTTTTATGTTTTTTATAGTTTTATTCAAAATTATACACTCATGCAGTTTTTTAGCAATTAACACCAGAAAAGTGATGCAAATCGAAAACGCCATTTATCTCTTCCTCAGCTATTTTCAGCAAGACATTTGGTTATCTAGTATTTTGTCAATAATTTTTGAATGGATACAAAAGTTTGACATATTGTAAAAAACTACAAAGATCCAGGCTTTTCCCGATCAACTGCAAGGCCTGCAATCTATCGACTACGATTACAACCGCAAGTGCATAATTTATTTCACGATTCCATTTTGTACGTTAGTTTTTCGGTAAAGAGTTCTATTTTGTTAAGTCTGGTAACTGGTAAATTGTTCTTACAATGTTTCTGTACACACACGTTTTTTACCAAAAAGATTAGATTGGATTAGATTTCATTTTCTATTTCAATGTTTGATTCAAAAGCAATCTGTATAGTTAAATGCATCCTTATCGACTTAATCATCGACCCAACTCAAAATTAATTAAATGAAAAAGAAAATCCATCGATAAATATCACGTCAATAAGAATGCAAATAAATGATAAGAAAAACTATTATTAATTGCAATTAATTGCATAGTTTTTATCATGTCTGAATTGGTCTCGTTGGCTAAAGTATTGCAATTTAGTGTAAATTACTACTAGATTTTAGTTCTAGTTTCGAGACCTCTTCAAACTTATAAAATTTTTATCATAATATTTAAATTATCCAAAAATTACAAAATTAATCACTTGGTAATCCGTTAAATGTTAACCAATAGTTTTTAACTGGTTTAATTTTGTGATATGTTTTTCATCTTTGCAATATGCATGGCCGACTATTATTGTTGGGACTGTTAGAGGCTGAACAAAATCGATTTTGGCAGAGCCGAATAAGAGGATTTTACTAAATCATAAGATAATAATTCTTAAAGTTTGTTTTCTTCTAATACTTCAATAAATTTCATGATGTTGCCCACTCGCTATACAAGAATATACTATCACCATATTTCTTAAATAATACAATCAATATAATGATTCACCCATCGATAAATAATCTGATAATTCGATTTATCAACACGTCGATAAAACAATTTTTGTTATTCTAATTCTCCGTATGTTACACATAAAAAAGTACTTTAACCTAATTTAATTATAAAACAGAAGCAATCTTATACAAAATGGAATTAGATACCCTACCTTCAACTTGCGCAAAGTAACGAATAACTGTACATTTAATCTTGGCTTCAATACGAATTTTTGAAGAAATAACCAAAACTCCTGAAAGTATTCTTTTATTTCTGAGAAAACAAAATGTAAAACAAACTGAGAAAACAAAATGTTAAATACTGTCGATAATACAAATTACAGTTGCTAATGCCATTTTGAATGAAAACTTTAACGAGTTTTCTTCGATTGAAAACAAGTCAGGAGTAAAGGCTGCTAACTTTTCAGTTAAGAAAATGATGCAACACGGTTATTTCGCAGTTTCTACAAATGTTGGTGTTACTGAAAATGGATGTGGAATGGAATGTAAGCGTTCGCGCCTGTGATTGATTATGAGAGTTCAGTGAAAAGAGTGAGAGAAGCATCTGTATAATGATTAATGAATGTTAATGGGAATGTATGAAGGTATCAAGTTAGGATAAAATTAGAGGAAAAGCAGGATAGCATTATTCGCCGATTCCATATATGGAATCTTGGTACAGAACGAAGGTGAATATGAGAATAAAAGTAATTTGGAAAGTAAAAAGTACAGAAAACTAGGGAGTATTTCTTTGAAAAAACTTTATTACAAGGATCTCAAAGAAAGTATTGGAAGGATAGACCTATTGAAAAGATACGAATGAAACATGACAATTGGAAGAATTGTATAAACGTGTAAAAGATGTAGTGTGTTCAGATTGCAATTGCCCGAGTGGAACATGATTGTTGAAAAATTATAATTAGATAGAATTGGAAATAGAGATGTGTATGAGTTTATTAGAATGACTGAAATAGAAGTGCGGAAGTTTTCTGAATGAGTAAACGAGAAGTGTTGAGAAGTTCTAATATTTGGATATTTTTCTATTTTTGTCTCTTTTTGCTATATCCTGGATGCATACTAATTTCTAATTTCACATATTATTTATTTATATTTTTTTAAATTAAAATTTTATGTATTTTATGGCGATATAGTTTCAATGAATGAGGTAAGCCAAAATATTTTTAAACAAAAAGGAAAATTAAACTTCATAAAAATGTATTGACAGCGGTGGGATTCGAACCCACGCCTCCGAAGAGACTGGTGCCTTAAACCAGCGCCTTAGACCGCTCGGCCACGCTATCTTGCAAAAATTTGACATTAATGTTGCATATAAAATTTTAAGGTTGCTACTATGGAAAATATTTTATTTTAAATAGACTTTTTTGAAACTGAATGTGGTGCTTGTTAGAAACATGGAAGCATGCAAACAAGACGTTTTGAATGACGTTTCGAATAAATTTCTATCTAAACCGAGAGGTGACGGATATGGTGGAGTTGCTATACTAATTTTATGTTTATGGAAGCTATTGCTGCACAAACAGAAAATTTGGACAGAAATCTATTACTTGTGAATGTGTATGTACCCCAGTAGTGAATGCAGAGGAGAGAGAATGTGTCTTGAGAGATCTTGATTGTTTGTTTGAATGTTTGTCAAGAGGAAAAAGCTTGATCTTATAATTGGTGGTGATACGAATGCGCATGCGCAAATATGGGGATATATGAGAAACTGTGCGAGAGGGACCCGGCTAAGCGACCTCATTCAGAATGGCGAAATACTTATCCTGAATGATGGACGACCAACTAGGTAACCGAGAATGGGTGGAATAGCTAGTGGAGTCGACATTTCATTGATGTCGATTGACACTTGGAATGCTAGTGAAGAGAATTTGGGTGGAGATCATCATATGATCGAAATGATTGTAAGAGATATCAGGCTCTATCGCGATAACAGGGAACCAAAGAATGAAGAGAAATGGGTGGAACGAATGGATAAGATTCTCACTGTGAATGATTTCGTTAATGCAGAATGGCTTGAATGTGAAATTGAGAGAATGAACAAAATTTGCTTTAGAACGGTTGATATGAAAGATATTCGAGTGAAAGCTTGGTGGAATAATGAGATCTAATACAGGTATGAAAAGAAACGAGTGGCTTTACGAAACTTTAACCGGTGCATTTGCACCAAAAACAGAATATTCTGTCTAGGATGACCGCAAAATTAAAGAAAGCCATCCGTAGTGCGAAAAAGAAGTGTTGGCGTATTTATGTGTCAGAAATGATATATATGACGACAACACGGGATGTATGACACAAGTTCAATAAAGTGAGAGAAATGAAAGTAGGTGGAAGGAATGTGGTGTTGGATGACCACGAAAAAAGGGTTGATTTTATGAGAATATAATTTATTTATTTATTTATTTATTTATTTATTATAATTGGACAGCATACAGATAAAATCCAATTACATGCTGTCTCTTAATTTTAATTACAAACAACAAAGATCGATTTAAAAAAAAACAAAAAGAAATATTTAGAATTTAAAGAAAAAATTAATAATTTAAAGAAAAAATTAATAAAAATAATAAATGCTTAAGAATAAGTTATGAAATATAACATAGCTAAAAAAAAAGTAATAGTAATAATTGAGTTAAATAAAAGAATCAATTTGGAATAGCTAAAGTAAATTGAATTAATTCTAATAACTATTATTAATGTTCATAAAAAGAAAATCTTATATATATTTAACTATTTACACATAATATATAACAATTTCACCATTTGTAAATATGTATCGATTTATAAATATATATGTCGAGAGAAAAAAAAATTCATACACAATACATGCATATTATTACAAGAGAAAATGTTGAGGATTAAAATGATCATGATAATGATGTAAGGAACTTAAAGATTAGAAATATCAAAAAAGAATTAATCAGTTTATACATAATACCTAAACACCTACATATCTCCTCCCAAATGCATAGCCAAACTTACAGTTAACCATTCAAATCTCAAACAAGCAAACAAAAATTTACCACCAACACGAGAGAAGTCAAGCAAAAATCAAGTACCATTCAAAACTGTCTGAAAACAACTTTTTTTGAACACTGAAATTGATGAACAGAATAGATCAAGCTCAGAGAAAATATCATTGTGGTTCGATTGCAACCTGGACAAAGGAGATCCAAGACCAAGGTCAGTTCTTGCAATTTGAGACCGAAATAACAAGTTCGTTCGAGTTCTATACGCTGGAATACCAAAATTAATCGAAGAAAGGCTAGACGTATCTAGAATTGAATTAACTATTTTATATAAAAGCATCTCGTCAGAAATTATTCTCCTAGTCTCAAGAGAAACTAAACCAAGTTTTTGAAGTCTAACCTCATAACAAAGATACCCAGAGGATGGCACAAACTTGAAACACATAAATCGTGTAAATCTTTTAGAAACACGTTCAACGCTGTTAGAATATTCATGATAAAAGGGGCTCCATATTTGACTAGCATATTCTAAGCAAGTTCGTACATATGCATTGAAAAGAGTATTTAGCACGATTGGATTCTTAAAATCCTTACCTCGTCGAAAAATATATCCTAGATTTTTAAATCCTCTTCTCATTACATTCTCAACATGAATGTCAAATTTTAATTTATTGTCGAAAAAAACACCGAAATCCTTAACCGAGTTCACTCTATTTAAAATTAGATTCGATATGGAGTAGTCAAAAATTATTTTATTATGCTTTATCGTAAAAGAAATAATTGAACACTTATTAATATTTAGTTGTAACTTGTTAATAATGCACCATCTCTGAATTTCTTCTAGATCTTGTTGAAGCTTAATGCAGTCGTTTAGGGTAACTATCTCTTGAAATATTTTTAAGTCGTCGGCAAATAACAGATGCCTACATTTAAGACCAACCGATATATCATTAATAAAAATAATAAATAATAACGGACCAAGGGTTGAGCCTTGCGGAACTCCAGATGTTGGGGTTACCTCCATGGATGTGTGACCATTGAAATAAACATATTGAATGCGATGTGTTAAGTAAGACTCGAACCATTTAATCAAATTTGGTGAAACTCCCATCGCTGACAATTTTAACAATAAAATCAAATGAATTACCTTATCAAATGCTTTTGCAAAATCAGTGTATGCACAATCAACTTGTAGATTTTTATCAATTTTTGAAAATACGTAGTCAGAAAATTCAAGGAGATTGGTGACTGTAGATCTATGTGCAAAAAATCCATGTTGTAATGGAGAAATTTGATTTTTGATTTCACCAAAGACATGAATATGTATGACTTTTTCAAAAATTTTAGCAAATGCATTCAATATTGCTATGGGCCTATAGTTCTCTATATTGTCACGCTTACCACTTTTAAAAATAGGTACAATGTTAGATAATTTCCATTTAGTAGGAAACTGGCATTGCAATAGTGACATATTAAATAATATGCATAATGGTTTAAATAGAACATCTTTTAAATTTTTAGGGAAATAATTCGGTACACCGTCAGGTCCAGGTCCTTTATTTAATTTCAAATCATTTATTTGCGACAGAACTTCATCCTCAGAAATAGAAAAAATATTTTTATATGAGAAATTTGAACTTGTCAATGGTGGACTTGGCTCAGTAGAATAAACGGATTTAAAATATTTTGAAAAAAGTTCGCAAATATCTTCGGGTTTATTCACCCGAGTATCACCATAAAACATCGAACATGGATAGTCAAACTTAACCTTAAAAGATTTATTATAATCCCAAAACCTTTTCGGGTCAGCACTGATTGAATTTTCAAGGTTACATAGATGTATATCGAAGCACTTTTTAATTTCAGATTTGACCTCCTTCCTATATTCAGAAAACAGGTAATAATCTTGACGGTCATTGTAAATTTTATTTCTTTTCCATAATTTGTTCTTTTCCTTAATTAAAAATTTTAATCGAGCAGAGTACCAAGATGGAAACTTATTACGACAAGGTTTAGCACGAGACTGCTGTGGTATTAAGGAAAAAAGCTTATCATAGAATGTTTGAGTTGCACTATCAATGGGTAATCCATTAAAAAGCTCATTCCAATCAATAGTAGCTAATTCGAGATTTAGTCAAGTTTAACATAATTAATGGAAGGCTTGGTGAATCTGTCATGCATTTTAAGTTTACAATTAGAAACCTGAATATGCAGTGGTGGGTGATGTGGATCAATTTTAGATAAGACAGGTATGCTTGATGATACAACAATATTATAAAGATTCATATTAGTTATGACCAGATCAAGAAGCCTATTAAGATGATTGCGGGCGGAATTACATTGATTACATTTACTCAAATCCATCAATTCGACAAAAGATTGAGCAATTCTACCCTCATAGGCTAATATTTTGATGTTTGAATTGTCACTGGTATCCCATGTGATATTTGGAATATTAAAATCACCAAAAATAAGAAATTCAGTATTGGAGTTTGACAAGTTTAACTTATCAGAAATAAATTTGAAAAATTGAGAGTAATCAGCATATTTCAAGCCAATACTAATATAAACGGTACATAAAACTAAATGGTGGCCATTATTCTTATTTATTTAACCCAGACATCATCTATTAAGGGATTGTTAAAACCATTAAGTTCGTGAGCCTGAATTTGTCTATGAATCGCAATTAAAGCACCACCCTCATCCAAACGTCCGGTTGCAATCAAATTTCTATCCTTTCTATAAACATTGTATCTGTCATCAAATATCTCCGCAGAGCCAATGCCATCGTTTAACCATGTTTCAGTGAATCCAATAATATCAAAGTTGTTGCTTTCTAAAGAAAGTTTTATGTCCCAAGTTTCCGCCTGATTCCCCTACAATTCTGATAGTAAATATTCATGCTGCTATAATAAGAATTAACGGAAACTAGAGAGAAAAAAAATGTATTAGGAAAATAATTGTATATAATGCAATATATATAGCCAAGTAAAGAATTATAAGTAGATTAAAGATTCAATAAAGCTTAAAAAAGAAAATATGAAAAAAGAAAAAACAAAATATTTAAATATTTATGTGTGTATGATTAAATATTTATGTGTGTATAATTTGTAATGTCAATAATAATTTGAATGAGATTCTCCAGAATGATAATAGCTGTGTTTTATTTGCCCAACCGGCATTCGTATTGAACTGTCAAAAAACAGATTTCAAATAAAACGAACAAAAGAATTGGATTTGTACACATATTGTTTTCTAGAGGTTGGTAGAATTTGTACAGAAAATATAAATTGTAAATGTCAATAAATCAAATGTAAATGTCAAAATCCTGATCTATGAGATTTCTCAATGGATTTGCATATTTATTAGCATCAAAACAATCAACAAATGTCAAATCACAAATGCCGAATTAGAAAAAATGTAAACAAAATTCCAAATACTGACAACCTATAGATGTAAAAAATTGAAACGGTGCGCAGTTGGTGATGAACACGCGAACTAAACCGCTATTCCAGATTTTCAAAACCAACAATTTGTGAGTTTTGACATTTTGGAATTGGATACATGTAATTGTTAGTGTAATTTGGCAAATAAAACATGCCAAATGAATTTGTGGGGGATGATTAGACAACTCCAAGTCTAATTCCGCAGGAAAAAACAGGGTGAATTATAGAATGATTTAGAAATTGGGTACGGAAGCAAAACAATATTTGTTTTCTGTGCTCAGTAATGCATAGATGGAAAATGAAATACCAGACCAGATAAATGGAAAAAAAGCAGAGTGGTTACAGTACTTAAGAAGGACAAAGATCCTGAATTGGCGTCAATATATAGGGGTATATGTATATTGAATGTTTTCATAAAATTGGTGAATAGTATGTTGAAAGGAAGAATTGATAAATTTGTGAATGAGAATAACTTGTTGCCAGAAACTACGTATGGTTTCAGGAAAAACCACTCTGCAGTAGAGTGTGTGGAAAAGTTTGTATGGGAAGTGAGAAAGGATAACAGAAAGATTGTAGCGATATTTTTGGATGTTCAGAGAGCTTATGACCATGTGGTTCCGAGGAAATGGGAAAACTTTCAGATTGAGTGAGAAGGTGAATTTAGGACTGCCGCAAGGCAGTAAAATATCACCTACTCTCTTCAATATTTATACGCGGGAGGCGCACCAGATGAGCGATAGTGAACTAATCATCATGCAGTTGGCAGATGATATCGTTATCGTTGCGAAAGGGTGAATTTGAGGGTGAATTTGAGCAAGTGTTATCGTATGAAATTTCGAATGGAACCATAAAAAGTGTTAGATATTAGATTTGAGAATGATAGAATTGAACAAGTGAATGTAGTTAAGTATTTGGGTATTTAGATCGATCGGCACATGAACTTTAAGAAACACATGGAATTCCTGGCCGATGAGTGTAAGAAAAGACTGACTGGGATTAAAAGAGTGAGCAAAACGAAATGACGAGCTTACCCTGGTGTGACTGACTCACCCTGGTGTGAAAGGCTTTAGTTTCCACAAAAATTGCGTATGGAATAGAAGTGTATGGTGATGGTTTGTAGTTCGTTTTCGTAGGTTGATGAAATTTCAGAATGAATGTGTGAGAGTGGTATTGGGGGCGATAAATTCGACTTCACTCCACTGTCTTTATTCGGAAGTTGGTGATTCACCTCTTGATTATAAGAGAGAGTGGATCACAGGACGTGAGATAGTGAGAATGAAGACAAACCAAAATTAGCTAATTGAGGAAATGTTGAAAAGCTTACAGAGTCAACCCCCTTTTAAGAAAACCTATAAGGCCACCATTTTGAGCGAAAACTTTGACGAGTTTTCTTCGATTGGAAACATTTGTCGAGAGGTGAAGCCTGCAACCCTTAGTTTGATTGGAATTTTGGAAGCTTAGTAAGAATGAAGTGAATAAAACCATAGTTAAAAGACTGTGGTTAAGTCTGAAAATGACGTATCATGCATTTATGCATGTTTCGTTGTTTATACAGATGCTAGTGTAAATGGAGTAGAATAGGAGTGTTTGGTAAAACTAGAAATACGTTAATGAAAATTTTTTGATTAAAAGACTTCTTATACACTTTAATAATATTTTATTTTTCTAAATATATTTTCTGTCTCTAAGAGACCTTCTTCAGAGAATGAATTCTGATTTCTATTATTCTATTCATAATATAAATCAGAATTCATTCTCTGAAGAAGGTCTCTTAGAGACAGAAAATATATTTAGAAAAATAAAATATTATTAAAGTGTATAACAAGTCTTTTAATCAAAAAATGTTCATTAGATTAACACTTTAAGTAGTTCATCAACAGTTAAAAATTTAGAAATACGTTAGCAAAAAGGAGAAGTATGAATGAGCAAGCCATTGAAAGGAAGGATGCAAGGGATGTACTTCGGAGGTTTCAGCAAATGATCTGACATAAACGGGATTGTAAACATGAGAATAAAAGTCAAGTGAAAGGCAAAAAGTACAGAGAGCTAGTGAGTATTCCTTTGAGAAAACTTTATTTTAAGGATTTTAATAGAAGTACTAGAATGATAAGAACGATTGAAATTAAGATTGAATTTGATGTCATCTGAATGAAAATAATTTGTGTGAAAGATGTTGTATGGTGGAGGATATTGAGCATCTGATCCTGGTGCACACTAAGTATGAACAGATCAGATCGCAATTTAATACCCTCTTGAGTGGAAAACAATTGAATGAAATTATAACGTCGCCCTTTGGCCACGCGATATTAATTTTGTTTTGGTGGAGGGATGGAGCCTTGCAGTGCATTTCTTTACCTCAATTTCCTTTGTTTCTCTTATACTAACACTAACACAATTATAACTGGTAACCACATAACACACAATCACTAATTGTCTCAGAATCGAAGAAAATCCCCTTACAATACCGCCCAAACCTTCATTCAACCATTCCCAAAAGCAACTAAAAATTTAATTAAAATAATAAATAAAATTTCCAAATATTTGATTAAGACATTATAATAAATTATTATTAGGCCTATATATACATATATAAATATACATTAATTAAAATATTATTTTTAATTTTGGTTAATCGTTTCTCACCCCTTGTACTTCAATCCCAGCTGTTCCTCAATATTTCCTGGCTCCAATTCCAACCTGTTTGGCTTGGTGCGGCTTGTGTCCCAATTTTTCTTTGGTGATGGTTTTCCCCAATTTAGCACCAGAGATGTTTCTTCTTCGATTTTCCAAACTTAAAGAGACTCTTCACTCCATCATCAATTTTATTTATAGTCTCGTTTTCTAATTTCCCCAATCCATTATTTCCGGCAAGATTTCTATAATCATGTCTTGCATGATGTACACATAAAATATTCCAGACATTTTCTGTTCTAATTTATAATTTCCCTTTATTTTTATTGAAATTACCAGATATTGTTAAGGTAGATGTTGTTTTTCTTTAAAACTTTTATTCCTACAGGCATTTGATATTCTTCTTTATCGATTTCCCCTTTACTTTTTTTTAAATCAGTTTTACAAAGATCAGCTGGTGTATATGAATGTATATATAGATGTAACATGCATTGGTTTTAATTATTGTGTCTTTCAATTTATTTGTTTTTCTTTTATTTTTTGAATTATTTTATTTTATACTAATTACAACTAATACAATATAATATGATCAACACAACAATTAAATTTACGTAAACAATGTGATGTTCAATGAAATAAATTTAAATCTATCTTTATATAATACAAACATTACCGTATTTTTAATTTTACGTTAAAACAGAAACAATTATTATTTTACTATAATTACAAAATTTGCCTTTTATTTTTATTGAATGAAATACGATAATATAAAAATTCAGTTCCTGATTGAAAACGACACAACAAATAATTTTGATTTGATTTGAAACTCAATGTTTCTAACAAAAAAAATCTGCCGCGTTACAAAATCTTAAAATTAGATAGAATGGGAATTTAGGATGTGTATGAGTTTATCAGAATGAGTGGAATAGAAGTGTGAAATTAGCGGTGTGAATGAGTCGATCTAAGCATGAGAAATTGTTGTGTGGATGGTTTTATTAGGTTAAAAAAAAAAAAATCGTTTTTCTTTTCTTTTTATTATTACTTATTTAACTTTGGACATCTCACTTTTTGGTATAGCCTAATTGGATCACATATTAATTTATTTATATTTTTGGCGATTCACATGTTATGTATTTTTTATTTAATATTTGTGAATTTTTAATTGTTTGGCGATATGACTTCAATGAAGAAGCTAAGCCAATAAAATTTGGGATTTGAGGATTTGAACGTCTCGCTTAATTTACTATGTGAATTTTGAACCATCATTATTTTAAGCTGGTTGATGTTACAGTCTATTGATAGAGTATCCACTTGTTTCTTCAATTAAGGCTTTTATGAGGTCAAATTGATCAAATAAGAGACCAAGAAATGATAAACTCATTGAACTCATTGATATTCATTATTGATTGTTGATTGGTGGTCAGTACTCAGTAGTCATTAACTTCTATAAGTTTTAATTGATGGCTTACTACCAGTTGGCATTGTTCTTCCAGTTTTAATAGTTCTGGATCTTTTTAGTTCTTATTTTTAGAAGATACCAAAAAAGCTACAAAATCACAGCGTCTTGATATATGATATGAACCTACAACAGATATTATTATAAGTTATTACAATATAGTATTTTTGATAAAGTAGTCATCTACTTACTCATCAAATACGATTATAAATATACTTAATAATCAATTAAAACAATATATATAAAATAAAAAACTCATTTTTAAGGAAGAAAGTAATAAAAATAAAAGATAAGACTGGGATTCGAACTAACACATATTGTCTCGAATACCCTTTCTAATTCAACTACCATAGGTAACTTCGAGACGATACATGCTGATTACAACCTTAAATTAATTTAAATCAAAAGCCAAAAGTTTTAAGAACAAATGAACCGATTTATCATTATTACTGATAACCAAACAAATGTATAGATTCCACCCACACTTAAAATTATCGAACTAATACACTAATTTTTACGTTGTTATCATTTCTTAAAACTGTCGATTTCTTTTATTGAAGTTCTAGTATATTATATTGATAAGAATCTGTTCGTACGTTATAAATGTACATTTTGGTTTGATTCTAAGAACTCAAACGTTGATATTTTGTAGACTAGTTGTTACCTTTATTTGCATTTTCTTTGCTAAAAATTGACAATTGGTTGACAAAAGGTTATGATCATAAAATCTGAATCTAAAAACCGAAATAAAATAAGTTGGCTAAGTATACAAGAATCTCAAACTTTTTAATTAGCCAGTTAATAAAATTGAGCAGGTGTAAATAATCATAAGTGAAGTGGAGTTGGATAAAAGCTGCATTTCTGTGTTAAATATTCAATCTCATCAGATTCAATGCTTCAATATCTGACGACGATATGATTCGATGCTGTACGCAAACACTTTTACGAAATACTCTAAGCTCTGGGAAAAATATACTTACATCCTTGACAAATCTTGGCTTACTTGTCTCTCATTTGTTACTGCACATGGGGCAGAAAATGCACCTTTCAAAATTGTCCATTTCGGAAGTTTCATTTCAATTTCAAATACTTTTCATGGTTGTTCGTAGACATATTAGCATATATCCTCCATTTAGCATTTATTCTGCAACTAACCAGTTTCGAATATTCATCACGGTTTTTCGCCGTATAATAACCATGACTGCCAATTTTTATAAAATGGTCCATTACGTAAGTATTTCATTGTAGTCAAATCGTAGTCATGATCTACCTTGTGGTCTTTCACTTGATGGAGCAATTGGCGTTTATTACTGAAACAATACAATCGGATGTTTTTAAATTTCTTCTTAGCATTGGTATTCCCAGGAGGAGTTTTTCTTCTGATGTTTCATTCATTATAAAAACCTATAAATGTGGATATAACTGTTTTGAATAAACAAGTATATTAAATCGATCAAGACATTAATATATCCTTTCCTTACTGGAAAATCATAGTCGCCGGATTTTTTCATACACTGACAAATTTTTTTTTTTTAAATCGAGCTATTTAAGAGCTTTTTAAGTCGAGCTTTGACATCAAAACTTGATTCCCTACAGCATCGTCGCAGTGTTGCTGACCTCGTTTTTTTTTACAAATATCGTCATCAACAGTGCTCAGATTAAATCAGCAGCATCATGCCTCAAACTTATTCTTACCTCCTTTTCACTCGGCAATCGGCTAGCGCAAGCAGTCAAACAGTTGAGATCCTGCGCTGTCAGGCAGATCACGGAAAGACTTCTTTGTCCAAACTGCATACAAATGGAATAGTTTGCCGGAATTCATAGTCTCAGGTGGTTTCAATTCGCAGAGGTTTAAAAAACCGTTCATCAACACCTTAAGCCGGGTTCACATACAACAGAAACAGAAAAAGAAACTGAAAACTATTCAAAATTTAAAACTCTATTATCAAAATTTAAAATAATAATTAATATTATGTGACAGTTTCTGGTCATGTGACAGTTTCTGGAACAGAAACAATTTAATTGTAATTGTCTCTGCTTCAGACAAAACCGACGAATTTTCAGTTTCTGTTTCAGTTTCTAAATTCGGTTTCTGTTTCAGTTGCTGTCAAATTTGTATGAAATTCAGTTTTGGGTTCTCTTTCTGTTGTATGTGAATGCACGGCTTTGGAGCGCAAGTTGTAGTGGGACCTAGGTCTTAAAAGATATTTATGTGTTGTTGTAACACATATTGTAAACCCTATAACAACACGTTTTATTTTAAAAAAAATGTGAATTTAATTATTAAAGAATAAATCAACAATTTGACGCTTAAATAAATAAATTAACAGTTATCACTACGAAGTTTATTAATGTAACCTGTATATTAAAAACATCTCCTGAGTAAATAGCTCATCGATTTATTGCATCATTTGACATCTCATCTCATTTTCATCATCCGATCATTGCTTAGATAACACAGGAGCTACCAAAACTGGTGACCACCAACAATTGGAAATTAAAAATAAATAGAGGTAACTTTTCGATTTTTTTTAGCAGGGATTTGTTTGATTTGACGTTATGTATATATTTTTTTTTGGTGTGATGATTTTGTTAAAGGAAATTTTTGTTGTTTTGGGAACTTTATTGGACGCGATCTGCGGGTTGGTTATTGAAAACCAACACGCCACTGGATTGTTATGCACCGCAACACTTCTATACTTAGTTGCCGTTATAACTAGGCTATCCTGCACCGGATGCACGTTCTTAGAAGTTTCCGCAAGTCCACGAGAACCTGACAAAACTGTTGCATCTTCCAACCACAAAACCAATAAGGTTACTAGAGACCAGCTTATGGCACTGGTTGCAGAAGATTCTGAAGGTACAACATTTTCTTCAAATTCTCCACAATCATCCAGTTACAACTTCTTCGGCGACTACGCCACAAATTTTTCATGTAGCACGAGAATTTCCCTCTTTCTGGTCTTATGGTTCATCACTATTGAAGGGCTATTCTTGTTGGCAAACATCAAATCCCAACAAAATTCGTACGGTCATTTACTTACCATGGCATTATCACGCCCATACTGGCGTCATTGACGTCACTCTTATGATAAGCTTAAAGAGGCTATTCTAGCCCGCTTATACAGCAGCATTTCAGAGCGTATACGCAACGTACTGTGAGATATGATTCTAGTGGATAGAAAGCCCTTACAACTCTTACGAGATATAATTGCTGAATCCCAGAATTCATTTCAAAAGGAAACTCTAAGTCCTTTGGGAGGAAAAACTTTCACATGCTGTTCGCGCTGCTATCGCGGTACTAGATACTGATTTACAGAAAACAACCGTGATGCAAAAAATACGAGCCTGAGTGCAAACTTTATTCCAAGCATTCTGACTCCTCTGCCTCGTCATTTTCACAAAACTAATGTACTCTTCACATATGACTGCGTATCATCACATGTGACTGCTCAGTCATTCCCAACTCCATCTACAGGTCCTCGACACTTCTTCGAAAGAATTTGCTCGTTGATACAGGTGCTGAAGTGTCAGTTATTCCCGCAACTACTGAGGAAAAACTCTCAAGGTAACCCGACTTCTTTCTTTACGCAGCTAACGCACCTAAAGTTATCAATTACGGTACATGGTCTCTTAATTTAAACATTGGTCTCATGACGAGAGTTCTATCAGACCTTAGTTATAGTCCTATTCTCGGAGCTGATTTCCTTGTGCACATTAAAAACCGACGTCTTGCCCATTCACTAACCTCACTATTCACTTTGACTAAACTCTCCACTTCCCAAGCAAACGTTCCGAAACGGTTATGCAAATCCACCGGTTTCTAGTAATGATAAACTTCTAGCGCAGATTCGTTTCTCACTCTGATGGCAGTCAATCCATCCTAAATGATTTTCTTAAAGGCTCTGAAAAAACTAACAAGCGTGTCACTCAGTGGTCATGCCAGCGAAAACTCAGTAGGGCGACAACTCTAGCCCATCCCCCACACTCTACAAAATTGCTGTAATGTTTGATGCTTCTAACAAGACACTTGGTACCGTTGTACAACAGAAACTTAATGATTGTTTGACACACCTTAGTTTCTTTTCTTAAGTCGCACTAACGAGTCGCAACAGAAATACCGTGCTTATGATCGTGAACTCTTAGCAGCTTACTGTGCTATTAAGCATCTTCTTAAAGGTAGAATTATAAGTCTCTTCGCCGTTCATAAGCCTCTCATCTACGCTTTGTCGCAAAATTCTGCCAAAGCAAGTCCTCACCAATTTAGCTACCAAAAAGGTTTTCTGCTAGTACATTTACTGCACAAAAATTAATATAGTTAGCATGTTGCATTTATTACAAAAATATGTCATCTTATTTTGATTTTAACAATTAAGAAAATGAAGAGGCTAAAACCTCAAAGCTCTGAGATATCAAGACTTCGGTTTGGGTTAAGGAATTTTATATAGTTTTCGGCAAAGGCTTTTATGAGGACATTGTTTTTAGTTTTGGGCAGCGATATATATTAAAAAAAAATTTGTGTAAAAATACAAGACAAAAAAAAAATTATTACAAAATCAAAATTGAAACTTTTTTCAAAATTCTAAGACTATTGCAAGAATTATAACAAAATCAAAATTTCAAACTTATTTTCCAACTGTTATTCAGAAGTCGTGGAATCTGGAATAACACAAAAATTATTCTTTTTCTTAAAAAATTTTAATCTGTAACAACTTGATAAGTTGGCAGGAGTTGAAACTGGATAGAATCATATTCCATGTCCAATTTCATGATCAATTACATTTCATTTCCTAAAAATAATTATTTTTCCAAAAAATTAAGTAAAAAAATAAATGAAAATCAATCTTTTGACATACTTGACATATTTATTGATATTTATCTGACATACTTATAATACAATAACCAATTGCTTCTCGTCTCACATACCAATGCCGACCATCAAGATTTCTCTTCATTTAATTTCACTACTCGTTATCACTTAAAATAAACGTTTTTAAGCAAAAATTATGCAAATTTTCATGTTTGGGCACACTTAACGATTTTTTGACACACGTCCAGTACAATTATCGAACACATCGTCCTTTCAGCTCGTCCCTTTAAGTTAACCTTTTTATAGATTTAAAATTTTTTGAAATTACTCCTTTCTTGTAACGACGTAGGTCCTAAAATGTAGAGAGATGCCAAAAAGTAAGACTTTTACTTTTGGATCGAGAATGTAATACTTAAAATATGGAGGGGCTGAAATCTCACAGCTCTGAGATATCAAGACTTCGGTCTGGGTTAAGGATTTTGATATAGTTTTCGGCAAAAAACTTTTATGAGGACATGGTTTTTAGTTTTGGGCAGCGATGTATATCAAACATAACTCTTTGTTAAAGTACAAGTATTTTTTATCTCTGTTTAAAAATTTATTACAAAACAAACACGAAACATTAATACGTTGCCGGAAAATTATAATCAAAATTCCAAAAATATTGTAAAAATTAAATAAAATCAAACTTTTTCAAAATTCCAAAAATATTCCAAAAATTAGACTAAAATCAAATATTTAAATTTTTTCTAAATTCCAATAATATTTCAAAAATTCTTAAAAATTCAAATTTTTTCCAAAATTCTAAAAATATTGCAAAAATTATTACAAAACTAAAAATACAAACTTTTTCAAAATTCCAAAAATATTTCAAAAACAATAACAAATTCAAAAATTTCCATGTCCAATTTCATTTTAAATTACATTTACGTCATAAAAACAGCTACATTTTTTTTTTCAAAAAAATTGGCTAAAAATAAATGAAATCATTTTTTGACACACTTGACATTATTTTTTGACAAACTTATAATGCCATAATTCTCAATAATAATAATAAAACTTCATTTCAAACAAACAATTGATTTTATTTATTTTACAAAAAATTGGGTAAAAAAATAAATGAAAATCTTTCTTTTGACACACTTGACAATTTCATTTCAAAGAAACAATTTTATTTTTTTCCAAAAAATTGGGTAAAAAACTAAATAAAATCTTTTGACACACTTGACAACATTTTTTTGACAAACTTTAATGCCATAATTCTCAATAATAATAATAAACCTTCATTTCAAACAAACAATAAATTATAATTTTTTTTTTTCAAAAAATTAGGTAAAAAAATAAATAAAAATCTTTCTTTTGACACACTTGACAACATTTTTTTGACAAACTTATAATGCCATAATTCTCAATAATAATAATAAAACTTCAATTTAAACAAACAATTGATTTTATTTTTTTTCCAAAAAATTGTGTCAAAAAATAAATAAAAATCTTTCTTTTGACACACTTGACAACATTTTTTTGACAAACTTATAATTTGCAAATTTCCTTGTTTTGACACACTTGACGATTTTTTTGACACACTTCCGGTACAGTTATCGAACACATCGTCCTTTCGGCTCTTCCCATTGAGTAAACCTATTTTTAGAAAAAAAAAATTTTGAAATCCGTCCAGCGGTTTTCTAGATTTCGTCGGTTGTGACGGCCGGACGGACGGCCGACAGACAGACACACATTTTTTTTTTTTTGCTTTTTTAGAATCAGTAGGTCCTAAAACGTCGAGAAATGCCAAAAAAAAGTGGGGGTAAGAATTTCACTTTGAGCTCATGAATGTAATACTTAGGTCTTTCAGACCGAAGTAAAATGCAGAATTTACACGATAGCAAAATACAAAACCAAATTCAAGACCAATAATCCTAATCTCAAACAATTCTGATTGCGTATACACTAGGGATTGCAATCATAGGGATCATAGGGATCATAAAAATGGGTCGGGATCTCGGGATCAGACCCATTTTTATGATCCCGCAGCCTCGTGATTAATAAAAGAAAATCCCGGGATCCTGACCCATTTTTATGATCCCGCAGCCTCGTGTATAATGAAAGAAAATCCCGGGATCCCGACCCATTTTTCTGATCCCGTGATTAAAGAAATAAAATCCCTGGATTACGGAATTGTCTTATTTGACGGGCTTAATCAATGAAAACACAGAATCCTGTTATCCTGTTTTGTTGATTTGTACTTTTTTCTTTTTGTGTCACATGCAATGAGATCATATATACCACTGGCAATAGCAATGAGAAAATACTTAAGGTGTATATCTTAGGGGTGCTAGCGGATCAACTCTATTCCATCAACGCTAGCACCTTCAATTTTGTTCCACTCTACCATGAAATATTGGCTAATGCACTTGTAGCTCTTAACTATCGTTTTTTTTTAAGAATCGGGCAGTCGGGGAAATTTTCAAAATTTTTTTTTACAAATTTGGTATCAATTGAACGGGCTTGGCCGTCTCCCGAAAACTTTATGAGATTGGGGTGGTAGGACCCACTCCCACCCCTTTACACCGTCTTTAAGTGTTAGCATATAAAAATCTATATAAAATAAATGGGAAGAGATAAAAAAAATTTAATGGCACCATTATCTTTTACTCAGACCGGTGCAGCTTTTGAGTCCGAAAGTTGATTTGCAACCCCACTTCCAACCGACCCCGTGGGTGGGGTTGACACATTAAATGAGTAAAATATGTCATGTAGGTATCGTTAGAATCAGAATTTCATAACAAATACAATCCCCCATATTACCACCTGATCGGTGACATAACCATTTTTCACTGCCAAGGGGTACCCTTATCGTAGAAGAAAATATTTTTTTTGCATATCATGTTCGGTGTCTATTTCAATATAATCGGGGATGCTGAGTTCAATGATGATGATAAAAATGGGGACCGGGCTCGGGGTAGTCCAAAAAGGGGTGGAGGTTGAGTGGTTGGTTATAAAAAATATCGAAATTATCATCATAATAAAAATTTGGGTCGTCGGACTCAGGGTAGTCCAATAATGAGGGTTGGGGGGTCGGTTATACACAGTATCGAAATGATTGTCATTATTATCGATTTTTACATAATCGAGGATGCTGAGTTCAATGGTGATAGTAAAAATATTGACCGGACTCAGGGTAGTTGAATAAAGGGTGGGGGTTGGGGGTCTGGTTATGAATAGTATCAAAATTATCGTCATTATTATTGATTTCAACATTTTTGAGGACGCTGAATCCAACAGAGATGTTTAAATTGGGATCAAAAATATAAGGGTGTCACTGAAGGGTGGGAGTTTGGCTGAAAGCCGAAAATATATTATGGGTACCGATTTTGGATAAATTGAGGGTACTGAATGCAATGGTGATGCTGAAATTAGTATTCGGGGTCCAGGCAAGAAACTAGAGGATAAGATTTTTGTCTAAAATTAGGGAAATGTTCAAATATACATAATAAATATTGGTTTTTCTATAAATCGAGGATACTGAATCCAATGATGGTCTTGGAATATGCAATCAAGCAACCATAGGAGCAAAATCAGAAGCTGAAGGATGGGGTGGAGAATAAAAATATGTTCAAATATACATTATACACAATCATTATTCACTGTCATCACATTATACACAATACAATACGGTCACCATTTTGATCATCACCATTGAACTCAGCATCTTTGATTATGTTAAAATCGAAATAATGACGATAATTTTGATACTATTGATGACCAGACCCTTAACCCTCACCCCTTATTGAACTACCATGAGTCCGGTCAACATTCTTACCATCACCATTGAGCTCAGCATCCTCGATTATGTAAAAATCGATAATAATGACAATAATTTCGATACTTTGTATAACCGACCCCCAACCCCCACCTATTATTGGACTACCCTGAGTCCGGCCAAAATTTTTATTATCATAATTGAACGCAGCATCCCCGATTATGTTAAAATTGATAATGATGACGATAATTTCGATATTTTTTATAACCGACCTCCAACCCCCACCCCTTATTGAACTACCTTGAGTTCGGCCAACATTTTTACCATCACTATTGAACTCAGCATCCTCGATTATGTATAAATCGATAATAAGTACAATAATTTCGATACTTTTTATAACCGACCCCCAACCCCCATTATTGGAATACCCTGAGTCTGACCCCAATTTTTTTTATGACGATAATTTCGATATTTTTTATAACCGACCACCCAACCTTCACCCCTTTTTGGACTACCCCCTAGTCCGGCCCCCATTTTTATCATCATCATTGAACTCAGCATCCCTGATTATATTGAAATTGACACCGAACATGACATGCAATAAAAATATTTTTTCTACGATAAAGGTACCCTCTTGGGAGTAAAAAATGGTTATGTCACCGATCAGGTGGTAATATGGGAGATTGTATTTGTTATAAAATTCTGATTCTAACGATACCCCTCATGACATATTTTACTCATTTAATGTGTCAACCTCACCCACGGGGTCGGTTGGGGGTAGGGGTGCAAACCAACTTTTGGACTCAAAAGTTGCGCCGGTCTGAACAAAAGATAATGGAACCATTAAATTTTTTTTATTTCTTCCCATTTATTTTATATAGATACTAAAACTTAAAGAGGGTGTAGAGGGGTGGGGTGGGTTCTACCACCCCAATATCATAAAGTTTTTAGGAGACGGCCAAGCCCGTTTAACTGATACCAAAATCACAAAATCGAGTCAAAAATTATTCCAAAAACCAAGTTTTCTGCCCGATTCTTAAAAAAAACGATAGGTTCTACTGAGCTAGAAAAACAAAGCCAACCCATTAGTTTGCGAGTTGACGAATATCTCAGTAACAATCATAAAGGTAAGGAAAACCGAAAAATTTTGAGTACTTAAGTATTTGCAGAAGGGAAACTCTGCTTTTGTTGATGATACATCGAACATATTTATTATTCCAAGTCGAAGCTCCATAAAAGTTTTTATTGAAGATTATTGAACGTTACATCAGCAGCAGCAGACGTGGGATTTGAAACAGGTGATCCAACTACTCACACTGCAACATCATCGAGCATATATTACAACGAAAATGTAACTAAGGATAAGGTTTCAGTCGATTTAGTAGAGAATAGCAATTTGGAAGATAAACTGAAACGCAATTTAATTTACCCTTAATACCTAACTTTTTTGGTCAGAATGCAACAACATAAAATATTAAGCTGGTCACCTCAATTGGTAGAGAAATGAAAATAAGTAAACAAAGCCGTCATAGAGGACCCCATTTGCAGTGAATGTATAATAATTTATTGATCATACCATCAGGAAGTGTGGAATCGGCACGGACTTTTTCAACCTTCGGAAATATTATTTCCAAATCAACAAACAGGTTTGACGATAAATCAGTTGACGAATTATGTTTTCTAAAATATATTTCTTAAATCATTCGAAAGTGTATGGTACGGTACTGGATTTTCTTTATGTAATATTATTAAAGTTATTTTGGATTTTTGAGATCAATTAAACTCAAGTAAGTAAAGAAGTAATTGGAATATTTTCAATTCAAAGGTATGGTTTGAAGTTTCTCAGAAAAAAACTACAATTCACATTTTACGTGTTTCGGATGGGATTCGAACCTACCCTCGTCAAAGGGTAGGTACTACAAAGTATTGTCTAGAAATTTAATGCAAAAAATCCCATATAATGTAATAGCATTTCCATAATATGGAGTCTAATGACAGTGGAAAAATTCAACTTAAGTAAAACATAATTAAGTGATGAAGAAGTTTCAACTTTGAAATTGTCATCGCCTCAACGGCGTAATCGATAGCGTGTCTGCCCAAGGATTCGAGCCGGGCAAAAAATCCCATATTATTAAAGTATTATTTTGGTTCTTCAATTTTTCTTTTTAAGAAGTTGAATTAGTAAGTTAATGTTTTATGTGTTTATTCTTTTCGACACTAAAAAATGAATAATGTGTTTTTTAAATGAAAATTGTGTTTTTTCTTAATTATTTATGGGTTTCCATACATATGTTAAATCTCGGGATCCCGGGAATCCCGGGATCTAAAATTTATGAATCCCGTAGTCCCGGGATTCATAAAACACCACGGGATTGCAATCCCTAGTATATATACACTATAAACGATACTAAGTGTTCATATTTGCATCACGTGTTCCATGTAGTGTTAAATTTAATAATATGTAAAGCGAGATATTACTTCGGTCTGAAGGACCCAAAAGAGAAAATCTTCCCCACTGTTTTGGCATTTTTCTAACGATTCTAAAAAAGAAAAAAAAATGTCTGTCGTTTTTACACATTTCTAACGGAAGCTCTAATCAGCTGATTTGTTAATCGAAAATTTTATGTTGTCTTGTGTTTATGTTGTGTTTACTATAATAGTTAAATTATTAAGTAAAGTAGATACTAGATAACCTTTAGCACATTGAAGTATAAAAACAACAATAATTTTTAAAAATCAGTCAGTATTTAATGTTCTGGTTTTAATTCAAGTTAAAAATATGTCAAAAGTACAGTATAAAGTTGGTAAGTTATATAAAAAAAAATAAAATGGAATTTTATTTAAATCTGTTTACTTTTATAGCCGATATTTCACTTGCTGACTGGGGACGTAAAGAAATAGTTTTAGCTGAAAATGAAATGCCAGGATTAATGGCACTTCGTGAACTTTATGGTCCAACACAACCACTTAAAGGTGCTAAAATAGCTGGTTGCCTTCATATGACTATTCAGACAGCTGTACTTATTGAAACCTTAGTTACCCTTGGGGCTGAAGTAAGAAATTTTGTTCATTTTTAAAATTACTCAAATATATAACGGTTTTACAATATAGTTGCAAGGTTAACCAGGTTATTTCTATAGAAATCATTTAGCGATATCTTTTTTGTCAAAACTTGTGTTTCCATAAATATTTTATATAATGTAAATGACAAAAAATATGTATGAATGTAGATGAATGTAAATAGCTAAACCAAAGCACACTTGTAACTATTTGAAACTCATTCCCACTTCCATTATTCTTTCAGGTACAATGGAGTAGTTGCAATATTTTTAGTACACAGGATCATGCAGCTGCTGCAATTGCTGCAACAGGAGTTGCAGTTTATGCATGGAAAGGTGAAACCGACGAAGAGTTTATGTGGTGTATCGAACAAACCTTAATTTTTCCCGATGGCAAACCACTCAACATGATTTTAGACGATGGTGGTGATGTAACAAATCTAATACACAACAAATATCCCAACTATATCCCTAATATTATTGGAATCTCAGAAGAAACAACTACAGGTGTAACAAACCTTTACAAATTATTTAAAGAAGGTAAACTAAAGTTACCAGCAATCAATGTCAATGATTCAGTTACAAAAAGTAAATTTGATAACTTATATGGCTGTCGCGAGTCTTTGATCGACGGAATCAAAAGAGCCACAGATATTATGATTGCTGGAAAAGTGTGTTGTGTTGTTGGCTATGGTGATGTAGGAAAAGGATCTGCTCAAGCACTTCGAGGGTTTGGTGGTCGTGTTCTGATAACTGAAGTTGATCCAATTAACGCATTGCAAGCAGCTATGGAGGGATATGAGGTGACAACAATGGAGGAAGCTAGCTTGGAAGCATCAATTTTCGTTACCGCAACCGGATGTGAAAATGTTATTTCAGGTCATCATTTTCTTAACATGAAAGATGATTCAATTCTTTGCAACATTGGGCATTTTGATTGTGAGCTAGAGGTACCATGGTTAAAAAAGAATCATATTGAGAAAATTCGTATTAAACCACAAGTTGATCGTTATACTTTGTCTAATGGTCGGCATATCATTTTATTAACTGAAGGACGTTTAGTCAATTTGGGTTGTGCAACAGGGCATGCTAGTTTTGTTATGTCAAATTCTTTTTGTAATCAGGCTATTGCGCAGATTGAATTATTTACTAAGCCTGAACAGTATCCTATTGGAGTTCATAGACTTCCCAAGAAACTTGATGAATTAGTTGCAGCTTTACATCTGGATAAATTAGGGGTTAAGTTGACGAAACTGACGGATCAACAAGCTGAGTATATTAACATTCCAAAAGAAGGACCATTCAAACCTGAACATTATAGATATTAGTTAAATTGTGGTGTAAAGGTTTAACATTATATAACAAGTAGTACATTATAGTACATTAGTACATTATATAACAAGGTTGAGAAGTAAACTATTATTGACCGAGAACTTTTAGATCCTGAGGCGCGTAGCGCCGAGGGATATAATGTTCGAGTCTATAGTAGTCTTCTCAACCGAGGTATATATAGAATTTTTTAACTACTAACACTAATTATCACATTTGCTTTGATTAGATTTTGATATTAGTCATTGTCCACTTCATTTTTTAAATATCTTAAACTATCAAGTAGCCTGGAAGTTTAGTTTCATACAAATAAAACGAAACAAAGGAATGTAATTATTATTTGTTTGTGTTTTTTTGTTCATTTCAATTAAAAATAAAAGAGAAATTTGTCATTATTAACCTGGGTAATTTTTTGTTATTATTATTGACCTAAGTTTAGAAAAGTTACTTCTCATTGTGACATTCGAGTAAATAATGACGATTTCTCAAGTTAGTAGTTAAAAAAATTCTTAATTTTCTAAAACAAAAATTATATTTTTAATGATTTCAAGAAAACGATAATCTATTTACAAAGCCGTTGAAATCGTGACCTTTTGCATAAAAAAATACAGATAAGGAATTTTGTTGACTGTGAAATTGTTGACATCTGATTATTTTCAAAACTAGTTATTTGTCCGAAAATCTAACAATTCTGCTATAAATTTTAATGAAATAAAATTTTTTAAAATTCTTATACCTTGAGGTTTGTCTCCAACAAGAACGTTTGCTTACGTTTACATACAAACATTTGCTTGGTGGAGACACACCCTTTTAGCATAAAATAACGTTTGCTAACATTTATTAGTTAAGTGGGTTCGAATTGTATTGTTGAAATATTTCAGTCAAATTTTAATCCATCATGATAAAACATAAACCGTTTTCCAATCGAGTGAAATAAGTGGAATTACTGAATGGTTCACATAAACTGAATTGAATTCCGAAATTTGCATGTTCCATTAGTAATATTTAGTTTACACTGAACGCAAATTAAGCTTATGGTAGTGCTATCACAAACTCCAAATACAACCCACTAAATTTTTTGTTATTAGTATTACGACTTTAGTTTGTTATCATTCATAAAGGTGCATTAGTTGAGATAGATATATATTTCAATTATAGCGCCACTGCATAATATATACATATAAAAATATTGAAACTATTATTAAATCCTTAACAGACACAAACTAAATATTCGCGAATTCTCGATGACGGCCGGCCGTCAAAACCTACGAAAACTAGAAAACTGCTGGAAGAATTTCAAAAATTTTTGAAGTGAAAACTTGTTTAGGCGCGTTGTGCAATTTTGTATGAGGAAAAATGTATATATTCGAGTTACCATTTTTAAATCAGTAAACTATTTTGAAATATGAAATACATCTATCATTTCTTAACGTTTCAAATTGCGATGTGGATATTGCGGTCGACTGAGGTTCTATAGGTCGTGAGTTCGATTCCTAGAGTTGGTAATTTTTTTTTTAATTTTTATTAAATACCATTAAAATTATTTTTTTTATTCTTGAATTCATAAATATAATAAAAATTTCATTTTACGAATTTTAAAAAATTGACCTATAATGCAGTTTTTTAAAGTTATATTGCTACTGTCTTTTGCAATTTGCATTTGAGTTATCATGCTAAATAAATATTGAATATATATAAAATTGAACGTATGTCTGTATGTCCTTTATGCATTAATTCATTAATCAGCATGAAAATTTGGGAAGTTGTTGTGTACACTAGCCCAAAGGTAAGTGGCAAATTTCTACTATCAAAAACTGCACCTCAGGGCCCTTATAATTATCTTAAGAGATTTTGCCTAAATGTTGTAATTATTTAATTTGGTTTTTATTTAAATATCGTTTTAAACGGTAGTTTGCTTTGATCAATGTTTTTTTTTGTTGAACATAATTTTTATGAAATTAAAAATAACGTAAGAAAGAAAGTATGTATTGAAATTTAACACATCATGATGTTACAAATTTTATGATATACACCAAATATGTTGTTGTTTTTTAATGGTATGTAATACATGTTACTAAAATTAAGTGAAGACTTAATACGTGTATCTTGATACTTGATAACATCGATTATATCGATTTAAAGCTCAAAATTACGAGACGAAAATGGCACAAATTCTATTCAAAGAAGTACAGCTTATGTATGATTAAACATGGATGGCAATTATGATATATACACTAATCAAGAGTGGTGACACTTATCCGATAGTGATTTGCAAACGGCAACAATGCGCATTAATACCAATGAATTTACTTAGCTTGCCGCAGAAAGATTTGTAAAATTTAAAATTGTTGATCTATGGGTGTGACAACCACGCGTACTTTAGTCCCTGCTATTGGCATATGAGTTATCTTGAGATATCATATACCACTGGCAATAGCAGTGAAATCTCATTAGCCAAAGTGATATCTTAGGGGTGCTGGCAGATGAAGTTTTTTCAATCAACGATACCATCCCTTAGTCTTAGTTTTGGAATATTCTTTGTTGACACGCTATTTTTTTTAAATAAAATGTGTTTGGTAGTAGAAATTACAAGGTGTGTTACAACAACACATAAAAAACTTTTAAGAACAAGGTCCCACAGCAACATGCTTTCTAAGGTGTTGATAGACGCAAATTTTTCTATGATATGTTTTGATTATTTTAAATATAAAAATGTATATAATAGTTGCTTGGAATGCTGATAGATGTGAAACACAGAATAATTTGAATGATTGTAATTTAAACATTCTGAAATTTTAATTTGCAATGCTACAATAATTAGAAGATACAAAAAAACACAGCTATTTCCAAGTTTTAAGATTTCACTTCTGTCGGCAGTCCCAAGACTGCCTTCTTTTTTATCTAAAAATAAGTTTACTTAATGGTAAGATCTGCAAGAAAATGTGTTGGGTAACTGTACCAGTGTGTCAAAAAAAATCATTAATTGTATGAAAACATGCAAATTTGCATATCTTTTGCGTAAAAAAACTTCTTTTTAAGTGATAATTAGTAGTCACATTGGATGTGAGCAATTTCACGCAAGTTCAGCAAATTTTTGGGAAATTTTGACTTGACCCCTTTTAATTTTGATTTTTTTGTTTATAGATAGTCTTTCATAAATAAAAAATACGAGTTCTCTTAGAATTTTTTTTTTCGACCAGGGGTCTTCACAGGGTGCCCCTCAATTTTTTGTTATTTTGTGATGTGAGTGCATTTTGACAAGCGATTGTAGAAAAACTACTGAATCGATTTTCATAAATGATATGTCGTTCTATAAGTATTAGAACAAAGTTTTTAAAAATGTACACTGTATTTTTGGAAATAATTTTTAACGGTGTAGCATACGAAAAAAACGGTGTAATTGAAGAAAAGATGGCGCTACACCTTTTTTTTTAAACTTAATTGAAGCTTATTTTATATCTAATAACTTGTGAAAGTTTAGTACTAGCATTATTTTTTGTTTTAAAGATAAAATTCGTTGTGCATATGACTCTCGGGAATCAGTTTTTTTTGTTCTGAAGGAAAATTATAAAAATGGCGTTATAAACTAAGAGATTTTTTTTTATGTTAAATATCAAATATTTTATTATTAAATGAACTTTTTAAAATATTATAAAAATTATATATGTAGTACAATAAATAAAATAAATACAATTGTTAAAAATGATTTACTTATTTTACAAACAGAAGTTTCTTTTGAATAGGAAAACACTTCTGCAATTATTTTCTTTGTATTAGATGGCATAAAAAAATGAAATGTTTATTTATCACTTTTAGTAATCACTTGTCACTCTTATAAAAAATAATTTGACAGTCTCGACTGCAAACAAAAAAGCCGTATAAATAACTAAATCTATTTAGGAACTTTTGACTGGAGAAGCATTATGTTCGTATTATGTTATTATGGAATCATAAAATAAGAGATTGTATTTTAACATTAAATTACAAATATTTTATTATTGAATAAACTTTTTAAAATATCATACAAATTTTATATGTAGGTTAAAGAAAATAAATATAGTTATTAAAAATTATTTACTTATTTTACATTCAAAAGTTTCTTCTGAGTTGGAAAACATTTTTGCAATTATTGTCTTAGTATTGGTACAAAAAAATGCATAAATAAAAAAATCAAAAATTCTAATTTTTTCAAAAAATTTTAAAAATTTTGCAAAAATTATTTCAAAATCAAAAATACAACCATTTTTCAAAATTTAAAAAATATTTCAAAAACTATAACATATTCAAAAATTTCTATGTTCAATTACATTTTCTATGTACATTTACGTAATATTCCAAAAATTAGAATAAAATCAAATATTTAAACTTTTTATAAATTCTAATAATATTCCAAAAGTTCTTAAAATTCACAAATTCAAACCTTTTTCAAAATTCTAAAAATACTGCGAAAATTATAACGATATGAAAAATTGAAACTTTTTTCAAAATTCTAAAAATTATAATAAAATCAAAAATTTTTAATTTTTCAAAATTCTCAAAATATTCCAAAAATTCTTACAAAATAAAAATTGAAACTTTTTTCAAAATTCTAAAAATACATATAAATTCTATTTTTTTTCAAAATTCTAAAAATATTGCAAAAATTATATTATAACAAAAACAAAAATTAAAAGTTTTTCCAAAATTCTAAAAATATTGCAAAAATTATTACAAAATCAAAAATACAAACTTTTTTCAAAATTCCAAAAATAATTCAAAAACTATAACAAATTCAAAAAATTTCGATGTCCAATTTCTTTTCAATTACATTTACGTCATAAAAGCAGCTACATTTTTTTTTTCTAAAAAATTGACAAAACAAATAAATGAAATCATTTTTTGACACACTTGACATTATTTTTTGACAAACTTATAATGCCATAATTTTCAATAATAATAATAAAATTTCATGCCATATAAATAATTAATTTTATTTTTTTCCAAAAAATTGGGCAAAAAAATAAATAAAAATCTTTCTTTTGACACACTTGACAACATTTTTTTGACAAACTTATAATGCAATAATCTAGTTTTCGGTCTCACATACCAATCCCGACCATCAAGATTTCTCCGCATTCTTTGTTTCTACTCATTATCACTTAAATCTAACGTTTTTTAAGCAAAAAATATGCATTTTTGCTTGTTTTGACACACTTGACGATTTTTTCGACACACTTCCGGTACAGTTATCGAACATTCCGTCTTTTCAGCTCTTACCATTGAGTGTACCTATTTTTAGAAACCAAAATTTTTAAAATCCCTTAAGCCGTTTTCCAGATTTCGTCGGCTGTGACGGCCGGCCGGCAGAGAGACATACATTTTTTGCTTTTTTAGAATCAGTAGGTCCTAAAACGTCGAGAAATGTCAAAAAAACTGGGGGTAAGAATTTCACTTTTAGCGCATTCATGAATGTAATACTTAGGTCTTTCAGACCGAAGTAAAATGCAGAATTTACACGATAGCAAAATGCAAAACCAAATTCAAGACCAATAATCGTAATCTCAAACAATTCTGATTGCGTATATACACTATTAACGATAGTAAGTGTTCATATTTGCATCACGTGTTCCATGTAGTGTTAAATTTAATAATATGTAAAGCGAGATATTACTTCGTTCTAAAAGACCCAAAAGAGCAAATCTTCTCCCCTTTTTGGCATTTCTCTAACGATTCTAAAAAAGAAAACAAAATGTCTGTCGTTTTTACACATTTCTAACGGAAGCTCTAATCAGCTGATTTGTTAATCGAAAACTTTATGTTGTCTTGTGTTTATGTTGTGTTTACTATAGTTAAATTATTACGTAAAGTAGATAACCTTTAGCACATTGAAGTATAAAAACAAGAATAATTTTTAAAAATCAGTTAGTATTTAATGTTCTGGTTTTAATTCAAGTTAACAATATGTCAAAAGTACAGTATAAAGTTGGTAAGTTATATAAAAAAATAAAATGGAATTTTATTTAAATCTGTTTACTTTTATAGCCGATATTTCACTTGCTGACTGGGGACGTAAAGAAATAGTTTTAGCTGAAAATGAAATGCCAGGATTAATGGCACTTCGTGAACGTTATGGTCCAACACAACCACTTAAAGGTGCTAAAATAGCAGGTTGCCTTCATATGACTGTTCAGACAGCTGTACTTATTGAAACTTTAGTTACCCTTGGGGCTGAAGTAAGCCATTTTGTTCATTCTTAAAATTATTCAAATATATATCGGTTTTACAATATAGTTGCAAGGTTAACAAAGTTATTTCTATAGAAATCATTAAGCGATATCTTTTTTGTAAAAACTTGTGTTTCTATAAATATTTTATATAATATAAATGACAAAAAATATGTATGAATGTAGATGAATGTAAATAGCTAAACCAAAGCACACTTGTAACTATTTGAAACTCATTACCATTTACCACTTCCATTATTCTTTCAGGTACAATGGAGTAGTTGCAATATTTTTAGTACACAGGATCATGCAGCTGCTGCAATTGCTGCAACAGGTGTTGCAGTTTATGCATGGAAAGGTGAAACCGACGAAGAGTTTATGTGGTGTATTGAACAAACCTTAATTTTTCCTGATGGCAAACCACTTAACATGATTTTAGACGATGGTGGTGATGTAACAAATCTAATACACAACAAATATCCCAACTATATCCCTAATATTATTGGAATCTCAGAAGAAACAACTACAGGTGTAACAAACCTTTACAAATTATTTAAAGAAGGTAAACTAAAGTTACCAGCAATCAATGTCAATGATTCAGTTACAAAAAGTAAGTTTGATAACTTATATGGCTGTCGCGAGTCTTTGATCGACGGAATCAAAAGAGCCACAGATGTTATGATTGCTGGAAAAGTGTGTTGTGTTGTTGGCTATGGTGATGTAGGAAAAGGATCTGCTCAAGCACTTCGAGGGTTTGGTGGTCGTGTTCTGATAACTGAAGTTGATCCAATTAACGCATTGCAAGCAGCTATGGAGGGATATGAGGTGACAACAATGGAGGAAGCTAGCTTGGAAGCATCAATTTTTGTTACCGCAACCGGATGTGAAAATGTTATTTTAGGTCATCATTTTCTTAACATGAAAGATGATTCAATTCTTTGCAACATTGGGCATTTTGATTGTGAGCTAGACGTACCATGGATAAAAAAGAATCATATTGAGAAAATTCATATTAAACCACAAGTTGATCGTTATACTTTGTCTAATGGTCGGCATATCATTTTATTAACTGAAGGACGTTTAGTCAATTTGGGTTGTGCAACAGGGCATGCTAGTTTTGTTATGTCAAATTCTTTTTGTAATCAGGCTATTGCGCAGATTGAATTATTTACTAAGCCTGAACAGTATCCTATTGGAGTTCATAGACTTCCCAAGAAACTTGATGAATTAGTTGCAGCTTTACATCTGGATAAATTATGGGTTAAGTTGACGAAACTGACGGATCAACAAGCTGCGTATATTAACATTCCAAAAGAAGGACCATTCAAACCTGAACATTATAGATATTAGTTCAATTGTGGTGTAAAGGTTTAACATTTAAAATTTATTTTGATTTTGTAACATAAAATAAAATTCTTAATTTTCCAAAACAAAAATTATATTTTTAATGATTTCAAGAAAACGATAATCTCATAATCTATTTACAAAGCCGTTGAAATCGTGGCCTTTTGCATAAAAAATACAGATAAGGAATTTTGTTGACTGTGAAATTTTATGTTGACATCTTATTATTTTCAAAACTAGTTATTTGTCCGAAAATCTAACAATTCTGCCATAAATTTTAATGAAATAAAATTTTTTAAAATTCTTATACCTTGAGGTTTGTCTCCAACAAGAACGTTTGCTTACGTTTACATACAAACATTTGCTTGGTGGAGACACACCCTTTTAGCATAAAATAACGTTTGCTAACATTTATTAGTTAAGTGGGTTCGAATTGTATTGTTGAAATATTTCAGTCAAATTTTAATCCATCATGATAAAACATAAACCGTTTTCCAATCGAGTGAAATAAGTGGAATTACTGAATGGTTCACTTAAACTGAATTGAGTTCCGAAATTTGCATGTTCCATTAGTAATATTTAGTTTACACTGAACGCAAATTAAGCTTATGGTAGTGCTATCACAAACTCCATATACAACCCACTAAATTTTTTGTTATTAGTAGTACGATTTTAGTTTGTTATCATTCATAAAAGTGCATTAGTTGAGATAGATATATATTTCAATTATAGCGCCACTGCATAATATATACATACAAAAAAGATCGAAACTATTATTAAACCCATAACAGACACAAACTAAATATTCGCGAATTCTCGAAAACCGCTGGAAGAATTTCAAAATTTTTTGAAGTGAAAACTTCTTTAGGCGCGTTGTGCAATTTTGTATGAGGAAAAATGTATATATTCGAGTTACCATTTTTAAATCAGTAAACTATTTTTAAATATGAAATACATCAATCATTTCTTAACGTTTCAAATTGCGATGTGGATATTGCAGTCGACTGAGGTTCTATAGGTCGTGAGTTCAATTCCTAGAGTTGGTATATTTTTTTATTGTTTTTTTTTTTAATTTTTATTAAATACCATTAAAATTATTTTTTTTATTCTTGAATTCATAAATATAATAAAAATTTCTTTTTACGAATTTTAAAAAATTGATCTATAATGCAGTTTTTTAAAGTTATATTGCTACTGTCTTTTGCAATTTGCATTTGAGTCATCATGCTAAATAAATATTGAATATATATAAATTTGAACGTATGTCTGTACGTCCTTTATGCATTAATTCATTAATCAGCATGAAAATTTGGGAAGTTGTTGTGTACACTAGCCCAAAGGTAAGTGGCAAATTTTCTATTTTCAAAAGCTGCACCACAGGGTCCTTATAATTATCTTACGAGATTTTGTCTAAATTTTGTAATTATTTAATTTGGTTTTTATTTAAATATCGTTTTTAACGGTAGTTTGCTTTGATCAATGTTTTTTTGTTGAACATAATTTTTATGAAATTAAAAATAACGTAAGAAAGAAAGTATAACTTGAAACAATTACATTCGTGTATCAAAATTATATGTATTGGAATTTAACACATCATGATGTTACAAATTTTATCATCTACACCAAATATGTTGTTGGTTTGGAATGGTATGTAATACATGTTTCTAAAATTAAGTGAAGATTTAATACTTGTAACTTGATACTTGATAACATCGATTATATCGATTTAAAGCTCAAAATTACGAGACGGAAATCGCACAAATTCTATTCAAAGAAGTACAGCTTATGTATGATTAAACATGGATGGCAATTATGATATATACACTAATTAAAAATGGTGACACTTAGCCGATAGTGATTTGCAAACGGCAACAATGCGCATTAATACCAATGAATTTACTTAGCTTTCCGTTGGAAGATTTGTGAAATTTAAAACTGTTGATCTATGGGTGTGACAACCACGCATACTTTAGTCCCTGCTATTGGCATATGAGTTATCTTGAGACATCGTATACCACTGGCAATAGCAATGAAATCTCATTATCCAAAGTGATATCTTAGGGGTGCTGGCGGATGAAGTTTTTTCAATCAACGACACCATCCCTTAGTCTTAGTTTTGGAATATTCTTTGTTGACATGCTATTTTTTTTAAAATAAAATGTGTATTTTTATATGATATGTTTTGATTATTTTAAATACAAAATGTATATAATAGTTGCTTGGAATGATAAATGTGGAAGCCAGAATAATTTTAATAATTTTTTAGTATTAGCTCCGAAAAATGATTACTTTTAGAACTGTTTAGAGTCCGCAAAATTGTATTTTAGCGGCCTAGTACTTAAAGTCGTTATGACAACACTTTAGCGGATTCAAAACTTGTTTTCATTTTATATTATAATTATTTTCAAATCATAATCACAATTGCTTTGATAAGTTTTGTTCAAAAATCAAATTTTTAGGTACGCAAGAATACAAATTAAGCAATAAATTAGAAAAAAATCCTAAGAGCTAATACAAAAAAACGTTGTATGCAACACGTACGCAAATGGCTTTAGCAGACTCATCTTCATATTACAGACTCGGCTAGCGCCTCGTTCGAAAACATTACGATTCGTCCGCTAAAACCATATTTTGCGTACTTGTTACATAAACCACTTTTAATTTAAACATTCTGAAATTTTAATTTGCAATGCTACAATAATTGGATGATACAAAAAACACAGCTATTTCCAAGTTTTAAGTTTTCTTTTCTGTCGGCAGTCCCAAGGCTGCCTTCTTTTTTTCTAAAAGTAAGCTTACTCAATGGTAAGATCCGCAAGAAAATGTGTTCGGTAACTGTATCAGTGTGTCAAAAAAAATCATTAATTGTGTGAAAACATGCAAATTTGCATATTTTTTGCTTAAAAAACTTATTTTCAAGTGATAATTAGTAGTAACTTTGAATGTAGAGAAATCTTGATGGTCGGCATTGGTATGTGACACTAGAAGCTTAAGTATTGTATTATAGGTGTGTCAAAAATATCGTTAAGTGAGTCAAAAGAATGATTTGGAAACATTTCCGATTAGAAACATTTGACAAATAAAATTAACTATTTGTATGACATAAAATGTCATTGAACATGAAATTTGACATGATATATTCTGTGCACTCCCAGGGACCCCCAAATGTCTCCACTAAGCATAGTTGGAAAATATCATGTTGTTGCAGATTAAGTGTCGATATATCGATATTTTTATATCGATATTTTCGATATTTTTTTCTAATATCGTCCAGCCATAGTCATACCAACGTTTCAGGGTTTAAGATATTGGGCCATATGTATAAAACCTAGTAACTAGGTTTTTTAAGTGTTTACTAGTTTTCGTATGCGTAAAAAAGTATTCGAAACTTTACTTTACTAGCAAAAAACATCGAATTGTTTTGTTTTTGAGTGTTTGCTATGTTTGGTATGCATAAAAACCAAAATTTGCTGGATTTATGCTGGTATATACTATAATCAAACCTAGTGTCTTATTTACCACACTAAAACTATTACTAGGTTGTTAATTTATAGTTTTTAGGGTTCCGTTTTTTATACGGAACACTATTGGTGAGAGTAAAACGTGTTTTTCACATTATATCGATTATCTCGTAAACTATAAATGCTATGGACTTGAAATTTGGCATGCGTATAAAACTAGCCTGTCCACATGAAATGACGGATACAAATAAAACTAAAGTGGTTTTCGTTTGGTTTACAGGGCTGAGATGTGAGACCTTTGAGAAAATACATTTTTTTATAGATTCAAGTAGGGTATCATATGAAAGGGCTTTATTTCAGTATTCCATAAAAATTTATTTTGGAATTTTACACCTCACTCTTTTTTGTATAATTTTGAATAATGACGTTTTTTTCGCGTTTTCTTACCTCGATTAACTCCGAACCTATCTGATCGAAAATTTTCAAATGTACTTGGAATGATAGAAAAATTAGTACGTTTTTAATAAAAAATATAAAAAAGTGTCATATTTACATACTTAGATTTATTAAGGGGGTGGAAATGAGGAGGGGTAAAAACACTATTTAAAATGTGGTCAAGTGGGGTGTCATTTCAAAGAACATTTAATTTAAAAAACAAACCAATTTTTTTTAGAATTTTGCGATGCCCAGGTTTTGAGTTATAGTAAAAAAAGTGCGAATTTAGACCGTTCCCCCCCCCCTACGTTTCGACACTGATTGACAGAAAAATTTGTAAAAATTCACAGAGCTAGGTAATTTGCTAAATTTTGTACGAAAACTATAGCGAAGTCTCCAATAATTATATTTCTGTGTGTTTAGAGGACCGGGGTAGAGGGGGTGAAAAAAAACTTTTTTTTACCCAAGCGAGTGGGGTGTCATTTGATAGAGCACCTAATTTGGAATTCGTTGCAATTTTTTTTAGAATTTTGCGGTGGCCAGTTTTTGAGATATTGTCGAAAAAGTGCAAAGTCCAGACCGTTCCCCCCCATGCGTTTCGACACTGATTGACAGAAAAATTTGTAAAAATTCACAGAGTTAGGAAATTTGCTAAATTTTGTACGAAAACTATAGAGAAGTCTCCAATAATTATATTTCTGTGAGTTTAGAGGACCGGGGTAGAGGGAGTAAAAAAAACTTTTTTTGACCCAAGCGAGTGGGGTGTCATTTGAAATTCGTTGCAGTTTTTTTTAGAATTTTGCGGTGCCCAGTTTTTGAGATATTATCGAAAAAGTGCAAAGTCCAGACCGTTCCCCCCCCCCCCATGCGTTCCGACACTGATTGACAGAAAAATTTGTAAAAATTCACAGAGTTAGGAAATTTGCTAAATTTTGTACGAAAACTATAGCGAAGTTTCCAATAATTATATCTCTGTGTGTTTAGAGGACCGGGGTAGAGGGGGTAAAAAAAAACATTTTTTTACCCAAGCGAGTGGGGTGTCATTTGAAAGAACATCTAATTTAAAATTCGTTGCAATTGTTTTTAGAATTTTGCGGTGCCCAGTTTTTGAGTTATTGTGAAAAAAGTGCAAAATTCACAGCGTTCCCCCCCATACGTTACGACACTGGTAGACAGAAAATTTTGTAAAAATTCACAGAGTTGGGAAATTTGCTAAATTTTGTACGAAAACTATAGCGAAGTCTCCAATAATTATATTTCTGTGTGTTTAGAAGACCGGGGTAGAGGGGGTATAAAAAAATTTTTTTTTACCCAATCGAGTGTGGTGTCATTTGAAAGAACATCTAATTTAAAATTCGTTGCAATTTTTTTTAGAATTTTGCGTTGCCCAGTTTTTGAGTTACTGTTGGAAAAGTGCAAAATTCAGACCGTCCTCCCCTCCATACGTTTCGACACTAAATGACAGAAAAATTTGGAAAATTTCACAGAGTTAGGAAATTTGGTAAGTTTTGTATGAAAACTCCAGCACAGTTTTTGAGTTATGGATAAGAAAGGGCTAAATTCAGATCGTGCCGCCGCCTACCTTTCGACGATGACTGACTGAAAAATTTGAAAATATTCACAGAGACAGGAATATTGGTAAATTTTGAATGAAAATCATATCGAAGACTCAAATAATTATATTTCTGTGTGTTTATGGGATGAGTGTGGGGAGGGAAAAAAACCATTTTTGACCCAAATGAGTGGGGTGTCATATGAAAGAGCACTTAATTTAAGAAATGTTACAATTTTTTTAGAATTTTGCAATGCAGAGTTTTTGTGTTATTAAAAAAAAAATATTTTTAGTATGTAGCCTTTCCACACCCCTAAATTTCAACACTCGATTGACCGAAAAAATAATCAAATTTAATCCATTTACAAGCTGGTGTAATTGAATCTTTTTTAAGTTACCAAAAACATCTATGGATAATATTTAACCTAAATTAACATTTTTTTTGCCATTTTTGATCAATGTAGATTTGATTGTAATTTACTATTGACATTTACAATTTAACATTTATTTTGTTATGTGTCTATGGTCTGTAAATATAAGGACATTACAACACAACTTTTTGTCAATAATTTTTGATATTGTGTTCTTTTACATTCACGGAACCCTTGACGAGCGAATTTTATTCGCACTTGTCTGCTTTTTTCTTTTTGAGATGTGATATGAATTCGATAACAAGACTAATGAATATATTTGTTTTTTTATTCTGATTTGGAAGATGAAATATGTTTTCGTGCATGTAAATTTTACAAATTGCGTAAACCGGGTGAAGGAACAGTAAATTTTAGACACCTTTAGAAATAGTAAACTTTTAAGACATAGCAGTTTACTCTTCTTGAAATAACTGAAGCAGAATCGACCCAATCTTCAGAGTAAAGTAATTAATATTGACAACTCGGAATCAATGAGATGCAATACCTTTAACGAATGGTTTCACTTACAGACTTGTTGTTCGTTCATAATGCTTCTTACTTCTGGTTCAATGTACTTTGCACGTTTTTTTTTCCAAATTTTATGTGCTTATACGCTTTGGCTTTTAAATAATCGTTCAAGTGTCGGCGGAATGCGGAACGTGCAAAATGATTAGCAAATGAGACGGATCAAGGTTTAACGCGACCCATGCCAATAAGAAGTGATTTACGTAAAAATTTTAAGTCAAAATTGTCACATACAAAATATGCCTACATGCTGATATTTCCGAGAAAAAAAATCATAAAGTTTTAAAACTGCGTGAAAACTGTGTTTTTTTGCCTACAGTGCCCTCTAGCACTCACATCGATACTACTTCCATCACGCGGTAAGAATAAATTGAAAGTGTATATTTTGAAATAAATTTAAAAAATCGAAAAATCGATTTCAAATTTTTTAAAAATTAAAACTAAGGGAGAAAGCTACCATATGAGCAACAATAACGGCTTTCGCGCAGCCGAGCTGGCTATGATGTATGATCTAGTAATTTCCAGCACTTTCTTCCCTCACAAGAGAATTCACAAGGCAACGTGGAAATCAAATGACGGAAGAACGGAAAATCAAATCGATCACGTCATGATCTCTAAGAGACACTCCACAAGTGTAACTGACGTTCGATCATACAGAGGTGCTGATATGGACACTGATCATATGCTTGTCATCTTTAAGTACAAGTGCAAATTATCATCTACATTTAACAGACAAGCAAAAAAGACCGTGCGCTGGAACGTCGATGCATTTAAACATCCGGAAACGCTGAAAAGATATCAGGAAATAATAACACAAAACATAGAAGAGCATGACATCTCTTCTGAGATGCCATTAAACATACAAGAAGAATGGCAAACGCTTCAATCAACCATTATAGCCGCAGCACAAACTACAATCGGAAAGTGGCCATCGAAATCACACAACGAATGGTTCGACGACGAGTGCCGCCAATCCGTTGAACATAAACAAAAACTGCGAGAAAAATGGTTAACAAGGAACACCCGAAGCTCCCAAGCTGATTATCTATGCGCCAGGAAAGCCTCAGCAAAACTTCTACGTAAAAAGAAACGCGAACACATGAAGAGCTGCATTGAAGACATCAACCAACATGCGGCCATCGGAAATTCAAAAGAGTGCTTTGCCAATGCACGGAATCTGACAAAAGATTTCCACCCAAGATCTACAGCTATCAAAAATGAAAATAATGAACTTACAACAAGTGAACGTGATGTGCTGGCAGTGTGGCGATCCCACTTTCAAGACCTATTGAATAGGACGAATGAAGTTCATCCTATTCGAGCAATTGTTCCATCAACTGAGGAGATTTTTGTCCCTTACCCAGCAATAGAAAAAGTGGAAGCTGCAATTAAAAAACTGAAAAATGGCAAATCACCAGGTTTCGATGGAATTCCCGCAGAACTTTTGAAAAATGGAGGAGCAGCTCTGGTCTCACGTACACGGAGAAAAATCATATTTCATAGATTATAATTAATCTTGTCATAAATTCAGAAAAGTCGTCTTAATGTTTTTTATGGTTATTAATCAAATATTATAGACAATAAGAATTATGCATTCTTACTTAATCGTGGATTATGCCTAAAATTTTTAAAATTTTACATTGTTTTGTGACACAAAATCATAAATTAAGAAAACAAATATATTTAAGAGTTTGATGGAAATTATGACTAAATAATCATACCTAATACTTAAGCTATGATTATCAAAATCATAAACTGCATACAAATATAGTTGATTGAACATTACACATTGATTTTTTTAAATTTATTCCTAATAAAGAATAACTTATGAAATCTTTTTTACAATTCTGTAAAAACATAGTTTTTCATAGCCTTTGCTCTCTAATAATAACCTGTGCTCTTAATTTAATAAAAAGAACAGATTATTCTTAAAGAGTATAAGTAAGTTTTGCAATAATGATAATAATATTAATACTGTTCGTGCACTTGTTTGTAGTTTGTTTTAAAGTTTTTGTTTCGCAGTTCCGTGAATGTAAATATTTACTTAAAAAATTTAGTTAAATAAATTAATATTTTGAAAAAGTGAAATCAAAAAAAGGATTAAATATATATTGTGATAAGGTAAGAGTTTTATTTTTTTTCTATTGTTAAATGTGTTTCAAGCCAATACGATTAGTAAACATGTGAAAGTTTTTGTTGTTAATTGGTGTTAACTAATGTTTATAATAGCCGCGTTCGATATGACTGAAGTAACTAAAATATCCAAAAAATTGTATGCAATTGCTATTGTTTTTTTCAGTAAATTCAGTTATTTGAGTCGAGCGCACCTAAGATAGCTTGTTTGGCGGTTAGAAATATTTAAATGGTTTATAAGTTCAATATAATATCATATGTACATATTTTTCTATTTACAGGATTATTAATTTTCAACGATTTATTAACTAGTTAAAGGTATGATATTGTTTTTTAATTTTAAAACTGTAAATAATTACATCGTAACTTTGCTTTATACTAAATTTTTTAATATTACACATTTAACTGAATTTTATTGAAACCTGAGATTTTTTAGTTAATATGGACGGTATAATGCTATTCAAATTTTTCAAGAAGTATTTGAAGATAATGATGGCAATTGTCTCTTATTTGATAGTTTTATAATGTTTTCATATTTTTCTAGAATTTGTTTTAGAACTAATTTAATATTTTTTTCTGAAAATGTCATTTCTAGATGTCTCAAATCCCCACGCTGCGTTGACCAGATGCCATCATTCTGATACTACCACACAAAAATCATCGGATAACTGTGCACAACTGACATGCCTTCAGAATTCCACCATTGCTATAACTGAAGAAGATTACTACTCAACTTCTACAACTCAAGAACAATTCAAAAAAATCTCCATTTAGCGTTCAGCAATTTTAACTTTTCAAAAACAAACAACCCATTATCTACCAATTTCATGTTCAATTACATTTTATGTTATTCAAATTATTAATTTAATTTTTTTCAAAAAAATGGGCATGATTGAATTGATTTAAAAATATTATAACAAAATCAAAAATTCGAACTGTCTCCAAGATTTCGAAGTTTTAATAATATCAAAAATTCCAACTTGCTTCAAAATTTCAAAAATATTTTAAAACTTATAAATAATATAAAATCAAAAATTTAAACTTTTTTTTCAAAATTCTAAAAACAATAAAAAATTATAATAAATTCAAAAATTTAAAATATTTAAAATATTTTATAAAATTCTTAAAATATTCTAAAAATTATTATAAACTCAAAAATAGAAACTTTTTTCAAAATTCGAAAATTATTACAAAAATTATAATAAAATCAAAAATTTAAACTTTATCAAAATTTTAAAAACATTCCAAAAATTACTAGAAAATCAAAAATTGAATTTTTTTTCAAAATTCCAAAAATATTGCAAAATTTATAACAAAATCAAATATTCAAACTTTTTTCAAAATTCCAAAAATATTCAAAATTGTTATAATAAAATCAAAAATTTTAAAAACTTTCAAAATTCTCAAAATATTCCATAAATTATTACAAAATCAAAAATTGATAAATTTTTCAAAATTCCAAAAATATTGCAAAAATTATAACAAAATCAAATATAAAAACATTTTTCAAAATTACAAAAATATAAGAAATATTTAAAGTTTTAATACATGTAGAACTACAAATTGACCAAGTGTCAGCCATTGATTTCACATTGATTGGAAACAATCAATAATGACTATACAATCGTGACTTAGGATGTTAATTAGAATAGAAATGTTCCCCATTCTATGAATTCACACAAAGTATTGTCTAGAAATTTAATGCAAAAAATCCCATTTAAAGTTTTATTTTTATGTTCAAAAATTTTAAATAATTTTTCTGTATAAATAATTATACATTAGATACTGAAAAAACATATTTTTAATAAAATTAAAATTATAATGTTTTTATTCTAAAATTATGATTTTTATAGGTATAATTTATTACTAATTTACAGAAATTATCATGGTATGATATGGGAATTCATGAATAATAAGAATGATTTTGACTATCCGTAAGTATAATTTATGAATAAGCCGAGAAAATAATTCAAAAAGTATGATTACTTTTGGCATAAGTTATGCAATTAAGTCACATTTTGTGATATGTTTGTCTAGAAACTGTTCGTATAGTTTCATAAATTCTGACTAGATTTAATTAATCTATGAACAATTATTAAAGAATTTATTCTTACTTAGTCATATTTTGTGAATGTTAAGCATAATTTAGGAATTGCTATCAAAGAAATTCCTATGAATAATAGGTATAATATATGATTTTTTCATTAATCATAGAATATGAATACTAAAATCATAATTTATGAATTGCTTAATCCAGGAGCAAAATATAACTAAATTAAGAATAAGTTATGTCTATAACGAATAATATATGCAAACATTTCTCTCTGTGTATATACGATCTGATTCTTGCAATCTGGGACCAAGAAGAACTACCTGCTGAATGGAAAACAGCTCTCATTGTTCCGCTACATAAGAAAGGTGACCGTCTAAAGTGTGCGAATTATCGTGGCATCGCACTGTTGAACACAGCATATGAAATACTAGCTAATGTCGTACTTGCTCGACTCATCCCGTTCGCCGAATCTATCATCGGTGACTATCAGTGTGGTTTTCGTCCCAACCGCTCAACCACAGATCAATGTTTTACATTAAGGATGATTCTGGAAAAATGTTGGGAGTACAACATCAGCATTCACCAGCTCTACGTTGATTTCAGGCAAGCATATGATAGTATCATCCGCGACAACCTCTGGTCCGCACTCATATGCCTTGGTATCCCAGAGAAGCTTGTTTCTCTGTGCAAACTCACAACATCGGGATCAAACTGTAGAATAGTAATCAAAGGGTCAGTTTCTGATCCTTTCGATATAACATCAGGTGTTCGACAAGGTGATGCACTCGCGCCTGTACTGTTTAATTTGGCGCTGGAGTACGCGATAAGAAAAAGCCGAATTGAGACGCAAAACTGCATATATAATAAATCTAGTCAAGTTCTTGGCTACGCAGATGATATTGTGCTTCTCGGACGTAGAACGAGCGATATTAAAGATAGTCTCTCTCAGCTTGAAAGAAGTGCTAAACGACTTGGATTATGCATCAACACCGGCAAAACTAAAGTGTTAACAACATCTAAGAACATACCTCCCGGAAATCTGGATACTGGCGACTACGAAGTGGAACGCGTGGAGAACTTCAAATACCTCGGGTCTGTAATAACATCGTCAAATGACATGCAGGCAGATATCAAAGCCCGTGTCTCTGCTGCATACAGAGTTTTCTACGCATACTCAAAACATCTGCGATCAAAACATCTTTCGCGGTCGTGTAAACTCACACTTTACAAAGCATTAATTCGACCTGTGCTTACATTTGGAAGTGAAAGCTGGACACTGACTTCCTCCGATTGTAGAATTTTATCAACATTCGTGAGGAAGGTCATACGAACAATTTATGGTCCATGTAAAGTTGCTGAAAATCAGTATAGAATCCGAATGAATCACAAAATCAGACAGCTTCTTGGAGGCTGCGATGTAATCGGATTCATTAAATCTAACCGGATCAGATGGTTTGGTCATGTAGAAAGGGCTCCATTAGATAGAATGATAAAAAAAGCGTCCCAACAACAACCAGCTGGTGTTCGTCGAAGAGGAAGACCTAGACAACGCTGGCGAGATGACATCATCCAAGACCTTCGTGATATAGGATGTCGAAACTGGGGTCAACTGGTCATGGAACGAGATGATTGGAAGCTTATTGCACAGACGGCAAAATCCCTTCATGGGATGTAAATGCCAGAGAGAGAGAGAGAGAGAGAAAGCTACCCTTAAAATTTTTAACAAATATTTTTGTTATGTGAAAATCGTGAATATTTCTAACGCAATGATATTTTTTGAGAAAAATTACTACGAATAAAAAGATATACGTATTCGAGGATTACTCGATATATATGTGTTCGAGGATTTTTTTTTTGGAAAATATAGCGGTTCCAAATATCGAGAATTTCGTGATTTTTGGCTAGTCGAGTTATTTTTAAATATTCATAAATTCAGTTCTATTAAAGATAGAAACTTCTAGTTTGTTGTATTTTAAAGTTAAAAGATTTATCAGAGCTTTGCAGTTTTCAAGGATTGTACAATACCGACGTTTTATACCAGAATTTGGTTATATTGCTAACAGCCTGCATAAGCTTCCAAGAAAAGATAAAGCATTAGAATAGACCGAAAAGCAAGACGATGCGATTATGGAACTTCAATTAAGATTATGATCTGCACCAGTTCTGGTTTATCCTATGCAATCTTAAATTTATATTAAATACTGATCCCAGCAATAATGGTTTAGGAGGAGGGGACAAGAAATCGATGAAATTGATGTGAAAGACAAAGTAATACCTTATTACTCGAAGACACTGTCCAAGCGAGAAAGGAATCATTGTGCAACCCACAAAGAATTGCTGGCTTTAGTGCTATGTGTGAAACATTTCCACAAACACTTGTATTTCCATTTGAGTAGTGATCATGGAGCATTGAGTTGTTTATTACAATTTAAATACCCGGCGGGGTGGGGAGCACGATGGATCAAATGCTTACAGGCTTATGATTTTGACATTAAACATCGAACAGGAACTGCACCTGGAAATGTTAACGAACGCCAGGTAGAATGCAAGCACTGTAACCGGGCCGAAAGCTAGGAAAACATTATGGACGTGAGGCTTACGTAAGTAAAAAAGGAGAAAAACCTAGACAGTGTCATATTGGTCATAATGGAACAGCCTCTGTAAGTTCTAAGGGTACAGTTAAAGAATCCATGTTAGTAGTAGTCCCAAAAATAAAAATGCCTCAAGTTTTTAAAGAAATGTCATGGATTAACCAATGGCGGTCACCTGGGTATTAACAAAACCCTTGACAAAGTACGATGTAGATTTTAATGGTCAGGAGCATGTCGATTGGTAGTGGAGTGGTGTCGTGGAATAGCTACTGCAAAAGGACCTATACGAAGAAGCTATGGTAATATGAGGCAGTATAATATTGGAGCGCCATTTGAGAAAATTGCAATGAATGTAGCTGGACCATTTCCGGCTACTGATAGCATCAACAAATATGTGCTAGTCATAATGAATTATTTTAGCAAGTGGCCAGAGGTGTGTGTCCAATACCAATCAGGAATCAAGAACCATAACAGCTAATAAGCAATTAGATTCATACAGATCAAGAAAGGAGTTTTGAATTTACAATATTTCAAAACTATCAGAGGCTTGGAATCAATAAATCCAGAACAACTGCTTCATATCCCTATAGCTGAGTCAAAAAGTTGATTTGCATGTTATCTGTTGATCTACCACATTAAAGGGTAGATTATGGAGAAGCATTACTGTGTTGAAGCATTAGAAATTGCAGTCCAGCATATGATCACACTGTACATTAAGATCGGTTTGATTACCGAGATGTAAAAGCATTGGGATATGTGAGGTGCAAGATTCCATCTTTTTCCATGGCTTTTTTACATGAGTATATAGACAGTGCTACTGTAACTTTTTTGGCTCTTTCTGTGATATTTGATTTCCAGGTGAGTCCACCCTGGTATTCAGCACGTACATAGGTATTTTGCTAGTTCTGCAAGTGCAAGATCACTTCCCTCCAGAGCAATGGAGCCAATATCAGGGATCCTCTGCTTCCTGGTAAAAAGAATCACTTCTGTTTTAGCAGGATTATTTTCTAACCCACATTTTTGGCCCATGTCAATGTTATTGCAAGGGTAGTTGGGACTGGCTCATCTAATGTACTAATGTACTTTGATTAGAATCGCGACTTGATTATTTTATTCAACGCCAACCCCCCCAAGTTATTTGTTAAAGAAATCTAAATGGCAAGGTGACGGAGATTGACATCAAGATAAATATATGAAAGTCAAAGATGTAAAACAAAATCAAATCAAGCAAAACAAAGATTCAAATTTATTTTAAGCCCTTTGAGTCTATAAAAGCATAAAAATTCTAAAATTTTCATAAGAACTACTCTAATATAAGAACCACTCTAATATAAGAACACCTCAAACTCATCTTCTTTTCTCCCACTCTTGTGTGGCCCAAACCACATTCAATTTTTTAAGTTTTCGCACTTGAGAAGCTCTAGATTGTTTTCGAAAGCATAGTTCTTAAACAGCAAAAGTTCTTTTCGTTTATCGTTCACAAGACTGTCATTCTAACTTTACCAGACTAAAGAAAAGTTTTTCGCTAACTTTGGAGTTTTAAATCCGCTTGTGTCCTTAACATAATCAATAGCAACAAAAATAAAAGTCGGATACCAACTTATAACAGGAAAAATACTGAACCTAACAATAGCATTTCCTTATAGTTTAACTGTAACGAATACAAATTAATCCAAATATAAATATTAATGCTGAGAACTACATGTTATTTGCAAGAATTATGATAGAGCAGAGGAGTAATTCTTGTATTCAATAGTCATTAGTGATGCCAACTATTTAGTTAACACACATTTGGTTATACCCCCGGCAGCCTGTTGCACCAAGCCACGGGGCATCAATTTAGCAAAACAAATGTTTCTAGCATAATTCGATATACTCATCGCCAAGGCATACCAACGCTAGTAAGAGGAGCGTCTTCGATTATCACACATTTGTAATAAGCTAATTAAATAAGACAAAACAGAGTGTTGCTTGAGTGGTGGAACCAATGATTCATCGCAAAAATAAAAGACTGTGTAAGCCGCAGTTTCAAATCAGAAACGTAATAAAAACGATTCACGGCATGCCCACGACTAATAATAAGAGGTATGCCAACGAATTCAATCAGTTCATTTTACACCCCAAAACATTGGAAAAACGTATAGGAAAATCTCAAAAACAATACACAAATTGCCATCTGATAGCTGAAAGCAATCTACGAAAGATTACGTATCAAATCTACGCAAACCTTCAAAGCTGTTATGACAAATAGTCTATCGCCAGTTGTTCTGAAAAGAAATTGGGCTGCATCTTCACTCTTGCATGTCTGACTAATGAATGATCAAACATAAAAGGTTTCGAAGTTTTAGAAGAAATTATTACTTAAATACGGGATCTGAATAAAAATTTTTTTTCTTCAATCACACAACACAATTTATTTCACTTCCATGTAAGTTTACGAACACAAAATTATAAAATAAAATGAATATTTTAATATTGAACTTCTTCTTATAATTATTAACATAAAATTCTACAAATTTTCTAAATAAATAGATAAACTGGAAATATACACGAAGATATATAACAAATAAGTTATTTATTTGACAACTCAAAAAAGTTTGTTATTTAAATTCCTAGTAAACGCCATAGCAACAACCTAGTGCGATGTTTTTTAATACTATCATCCTAGTTTAGTTCATACTCAAACCAGTTTTTTACTATACTAGCAATTTTGTATTAAACTAGGTAGTAAAGTTTAACTAGTGTTTACTAGTTTTTATACATATCGCCCATTATTAAATGGTTTAATTTTTATTGGACGTTCTATCATTCTTGCTGTGGCACATGTTGGTGAACCAGTTCCTATAATTAACTATATAGGGCACATATGCCCGACTAGCATTTTTTCAGACATGCCCTATTATTATACGGGCCGGATCAGGATATAATAATGCAAATCATATTAGGGTATTCTATCCGCGCCCTATTACACTGAACGAAAAAATTCGGTTACTCTTCTGTGCCAACCGAATTAAATATTTCAAAAACTATAACAAATTCAAAAATTTCCATGTCCAATTTCATTTTCAATTACATTTACGTCATAAAAACAGTCACATTTTTTTCCAAAAAATTGACTAAAAAAATAAATGAAATCATTTTTTGACACACTTGACATTATTTTTTTTTTTGACAAACTTATAATGCCATAATTCTCAATAATAATAATAAAAATTCATGTCATAGAAATAATTAGTTTTGTTTTTCCAAAAAATTAGGAACAAAAATAAATAAAAATCTTTCTTTTGACACATTTGACAACATTTTTTTGACAAAATTATAATGCCATAATTCTCAATAATAATAATAAAATAAAATTTCATGTCATATAAATACTTAATTTTATTTTTTTCCCGGAAAATTGAGTAAAAAATAAATAAAAATCTTTCTTTTGACACACTTGAAAATTTTTTTTGTCAAATTTATAATGCCATAATTCTCAATAATAATAATAAAATTTCATGTCATAAATAATTAATTTTATTTTTTTTCCAAAAAATTGGGTAAAAAATAAATAAAAATCTTTCTTTTGACACACGTGACAACATTTTTTTGACAAACTAACAATGCAATAATCTGGTTTTTGATCTCACATACCAATCCCTACCATCAAGATTTCTCCAAATTCAATGTTCCTACTCGTAATCACTTAAAATGAACGTTTTTTAAGCCAAAAATATGAAAATTTGCTGTTTTTGACACACTTTATGATTTTTTGGACACACTTCCGGTACAGGTATCCAACACAGCCTCCTTTTGGACCTGTCCCTTGAGTATACCTATTTTAGAAAAAAAAATTTTTTGAAATTCCTCCCGCGGTTTTCCCAGCAGCGTAGGTAATGACAAACGGACGGCCAGCCGGCCAGCCGGCAGACAGACATACATTTTTTTTGCTTTTTTAGAATCAGGAGGTCCTAAAACGTCGGGAAATGCCAAAAAAGGTGGGGGTAAGAATTTCACTTTTGGCTCATGAATGTAATACTTAGGTCTTTCAGACCGAAGTTATAACAAGCCATTTTTAATTTTGGTTTGAAAAATTTTATTAAAATTATTTTTATTGTTTTACGTTTTTATTATACATACATACATAGTATTGGCAACAAGCAACGAAAGAGTCTCCACGTGGTGGCCAATTTGTGAAGCTCATTTGACAGCAGCGAGCCGCAGAAAATTATGTGTACCCTATAGTATGTTTATAGGTTCGTGAGTTCAAAAATCAATGGTAAATTAATTGAAAATTGTACCAAATTTTTTTGTAAAATTATTTAAAATCAGTGATTACATATTAAAATAAATAAATTCGAAAGCAGAAAGTTATTTTTAAGTCATCAATTAGCAAATAAAGGCAAGTGAGGTTATGTTGTTGTTTTGGTGGTTGATTGATTTATAGTTACATATTTTATAAAACGTAAAAATAATTAATGTGCAGGTTATATAAACGTCGTAACAAGGAGTAAATTATTATATATATATATATATATATATATATATATATATATATATATATATATATATATATATATATATATATATATATATATATATATATATATATATATATATATATATATATATATATATATATATATATATATATATATATATATATATATATATACATATATATATATATATATATATATATATATATATATATATATATATATATATATATATATATATATATATATATATATATATATATATATATATATATATATATATATATATAATATATATATATATATATATATATATATATATATATATATATATATATATATATCTGTAGGTGGGAGGTAAACTACACCAAGTCACATTTTTAAAATTTTACAGGAAACCCAAAAAACTGTTTGAAAATGGACTATTTACTATTTAAAATTGTTCTATCTCGAAAACTACACTAGTTAGGACTCAGGGCTTTTAACCTCTCGGTAGAGAACAAAATCCTGATTCTAACAGTATAAAAAAACGTATTTTGAAAAAATTGGACTTGGTGTAGTTTACCTCCCACCTACAGATATATATATATATATATATATATATATATATATATATATATATATATATATATATATATATATATATATATATATATAAATTCACAACAAAAACATAACTCCAAACTTCACATTAACCTCAAAGCTACATTGCTGCAACTTGCATGAATATTATTGCTATTGCACTATTTTTATTGAACAATATTTAATGAAATACAAGCAAAAAATTACCATGTCTTATGAAGTTCAGAAAAACATCGCAATTTAAATTACAATTTACATTAAAATTTAAATTTATTTGCAAATATCGCACCCAATTACACACAAAATATGCCCATATCTGCGGTTCGCTGCTGTCAAACCGACCGCGCCTCTAGCGGCGTGCAAATCGCCAATAGATAAATAGATTTATTATAGAAGTTTTTAACCGACTTCAAAAAAGAAGGAGGTTCTGTGTTTCACTGTAGGTTTTTTTTTAATGTATGTACACCGATTTTTCAAAAACGGCTCGTTCGATTTGGATGATTTAAATTTTATTCTATTTGGGTTCATTCCCAGAGGGTCCCATAATTTTTTCTATGATGTGAAAAATACCGTTATTCAGAAAATTAGAAAAAACCATATTTTTAATGCATTTTCGCTGATTTCGTCAAAACATATTAATCTGTTTGGATGTTTTGGGCAGTATTATATTGCTATACTTGTCAATGTTATCGTAAATAATTTTCTATCACGAGAAATATGTATGCCGTTTGTGCAAAAAATCACAAAACCATAATTAATAGATTGTCACTGATGAAAGCTTTTCCGGCATTTGAAGTTATTACTTTTAGAACGCTTTCTAGCCGACATTTGTTTTACGACTAAACTAAAAATAAAAAAATAAAAAAACTTTAAAAAAAAAATAGAACCGACTTCAGAAAAAACAAAAGAGGCACAAAAAAGGGAAAAATAACTCAATTGTTGCTTTTAGAAACAAAAATACGTTACATTTTGACTAATTTAATTTAATTATACCTTACTATAGACAAAAAATTACGCTATTATACAAAGTTACTATATTAAAAAGGTTACTTTTTATTATAATTATTATAGTTATTATAGTTGTTATAGCAGTTATTATATTTTAAAAGTACAAAACTGTTCGCAGTCGGTACCACATTGACGAAAAACAGACTAATATGTCTCGGGCTTGGCACCGATTTCCAACAGTTTTGTACTACAAATAACTTTTAAAATATAATAACTAATAAAACAACTATAATAATTATAATAAAAAGTAACTATTTTAATATAGTAACTTTGTATAATAGCGAAATTTTTTTGTCTATAGTAAGGTATAATTAAATTAAATTAATCAAAATGTAACGTATTGTAACGTTTCTTAGCCGAGTTACAATTACATATTTAGTTCGATCACTAAATCAGAAAATTTAAAACGCAATGGATTTTCCAAACGTTATAATTTTATTCGTTTAAGATTTTACAATAAAAATATTTCTCCTATTACTATTCCCCTTTTAGTTCTTCTTGTACTAACAATATTTTACCACTTATAATTCTTTTATACTTGTTCACAATATCACTTTTAACTTTCTACTTATAACACTGTTAATTTTACTTCGCCTTTATCACTGCTAAATTTTTTATACTTTTTGTATCGCTAACAATTTTATACTAATTCTATCGCTTACAAATTTATACTAATCCTATCCTCGAAGAACACCTCTTATTTATACTACATGAAATAGCCCCGATATTACTGCAATATTCTAGAACACACCTTTTTTTCCTTCCTTTATCAACCATAAGACGATCTTCAAATATTGGCACCTAGGTGTGACATCTATTCTTTTGTTTTGTTTCTTGTTTTATTTACCAATTTTTAGTTCGTTAACCAATCCTTATTCAAGAAAACAAATACTTCCTATTAAATGTTTACTTTGGTTACGTTGATTTGGCTTTATTGATTTTCACATTTCTTTTAGAAGAATTTTCTCGAAGGTAATTCTCTAACGAGAATTTTCTTGAAGATTTTCTATTGTTGTTGTGTTCTATCGTCTTCCATAATCGTCACAGTATTTTTGTTTCTAAAAGCAACAACTGAGTTATTTTTCACTTTTTTGTGCCTCTTTTGTTTTTTCTGAAGTCGGTTCTATTTTTTTTTTTTTAAGTTTTTTTTTATATCGTTTTAAATTTCAGCATGTATCATTATTAACCGATATTTTATTTAAATAAATCTTATCATCACTAATTACACTAGATTACAAATTTTGATCTTTTTTTGTCTCCCTGACTAAAATAAAATTTTTCTTGTAGATTTGACCTGCTGACCACGAATATCATATTCATTTTTTTGGTTAGCTCTTGTTTTTGAGATATTCGCGGTTGAATTTTAATAGTTATAAAGAGAACTCGTCAAACTCAGAAATATGCTATTATTTTGTAAATCTCTTTTGATCGAAAAATTTTTCGCTTCTTTTCATTAAAAACTTCTCACTTCACCGCTTCACAATTACAGAATTTGAGTGCTGGTGTAATCTCTTTGAACAAACTGGCCAAGTCCTGTTTCTAAAAGTGGTGCTCCATTTATGGTTTTTGTAAAATTTAGTGTTAACGAAACACGATCAAAAGAGATGTACAAAATAATAGTAGATTTTTATACAAGTGGTGAAAACGTCTCTTCTTGCGTGACTGAACGGTTTAAGAACGGAATAAGTTCAGGAACGCAAAAACGTTTTTACCACGCGTAGAAAACGCTATTTTTTCTACGCTTGTAAATATAAATGGTAATATTTACCAATTCATCTACTAAAAACTTACAACACGATATATCTAAATTTGACTGTGTAAAAAATAAACAAGATTGTATTTATATAATAGCATTTTTACCAGTGTAAAATAATATTATTGTGTTCGCCTACAGATGGAATAATAACAAGCAACAATAACAATAATAACATTATTTTACACTGGTAAAAATGCTATATATAAATACAATCTTGTTTATTTTTTACACAGTCAAATTTAGATATGTCGTTTTGTAAGTTTTTAGTAGATGAATTTGACAATATGAATAATGAAAATAGTTCATATATTTTCTCTAAAAACTTTTACAGATATTACAGATATATTTTTACCGACTGGAAGTCATCGTTTAAAGTATAAATTGTAGGTAAAATTTCAATTAAAAACAAATATAAATAAATTTTTTAATAAAATTTATTTAGTTATTTAATAAATTTTTTTTATTTTTGTTTTGGCGGAAAGAATTCAGAGAATATATTTTATATCTGACAGTTAATCATCGGAGGAAAAAATTATACGGTATATCTGATACAAATTTATATTCAATCAAATATTCATTCCGTTAAATAACCACCACCTTTAGGCGACCACCGAAACTTATTTACTTTCAGTCCTAGTGACTGAAAAAATTTTCAGTCACTACTTAGAAAAAGTTTCCCTTTCACATAGGTTTTACTATATTAAAATAACGAAGTAGAAAAAAGCATATTTCTGAGTTTGAAGAGTTTTCTATATAAAATTCAACCGCTTTAATGAGTTTTCTACTATTTGAACATCTGGATTTTTGGACTTTTGATTAATTTCTTTAACTTAAAAATATTACTTTCATAAGGAAATGCGGATGTTGCCCATAAGGGGCCAAATCGGCGTACAGATTCACATAAATGAATAGCACTATGCTTATGCAAGTTAAATGTTGCTACAGTATCATCGTTCTTTAATTGAGTTTCTGCCACAAATTGATAAATATCCAATTCGCATTGATTCAAAGCGGTTTGAGAAATATTATCTTGTAACAGTACGTAAAAACAGCGTATCAACAGAACAAATGGATTTAAACGATCTTTATCTAACGCTAACCTTTCAAACACGGAAAACTATAGTACAAAGTCTTTGATAACCATTCTGCTGCTTTCCATTTACTTCTCTGTACACGATATACGATTCAAAAATCAAAACGATACATTAATCTACCAAAATTTGGTTTTTACCATAGGAAACGATCAAAATGGAAATGCATTACATTAATACAAAATAAAATAATCTGAAATTCCTATTTAAACGATTCAAAACGATAGGATATTGCACTAAAATTCGACTTTTACGATAAGAAACGATTAAAACGGGTAGGAATTAACAGAAAATAAAATAATGTGAAATATCCCATTGAAAACGATTCAGAAGGATAGGATGTTCTACCAAAAAAACGGTGGGAAACGATTAAAGCGATACAAACATTCTATCGGGGAAAAATGATACAGCCCACCCCTTTTCATTCAAAAACCGCATAGGAAGCTCTATCGGTTTCTATCGTCTTCTATCATTTTTTTTACAAGGAATCAGTTGTAGGAAAAGCCGAATCCAGTTCGGATCTGAACACTAATATAATGCTAGTTGGGTAACCGCATTTATTTCTCAGAATAAACGCTTCTGGGAACTACCAAAGGCTGCATGATAAGTAAGCAAACCCTATGGATTGATTTGAAGAAACTCCAGACAGAATTCACCATGCCGACCGATGCCGATGAGACTATATCTCTATCTACCTTCCGAAGGCAGTGAAGCTAATATAATATCGTGCATTGAGGCCAACACGTCAAACATATATGCAGATGATCACTCATTGTAAATGATGCAAGAACTATAGTACTTCAGAAATGGAAATATTGAATATTGCACGCCATTTCAAACTGATATTTCTAAAGGTTTTATAATTTGTTCTTCTCCTGTTTCTAAAACTAGGAAATTGGGGAGGCCATTTGTCCAATACGAATTTCAGATACCGATCAGAAAATAAGTGTTTTTTTCAGACACAGTCCAGTTAAACACTCTGTTGGACATGAAATCGGAGATAAATGTGACATCCAGCCCTTTTTGTTATTAATTACCAGCCTCTCCAGGACAGCTTGGTTAGCTTGAAAGGTTTAGAGGAATCCGCCTTGTTAGCGTATGTGTCTCGAGTTACAGTCTATTTAATGTTGACACTTGCAATGCTATTTTCTGACCCTTAGATAGACGGTTTTAATACGGTTTATTTTGTTACCACAAGTAGCGGAGAAAACCAAAAATACATCTACGCAGAGAAACGTAGACAAGGCAAATTACACCTGGAGGTTGCCTGGTATCCAGGTGGATCCGTTTGTGCCTGGCCGATTTTAATTGACCCCCAGCCAGGCTTATAATCAGCAAGAGATGCACTACACCTTGATCCACCTGGATGATTACTTAACAAAAGTGCTAATAAGAATATGATGTAAATAAAGATGGATCAACATGTGAAAAGATATGTGCTGATACCTTTCAGTACTTTTCTCTCATTTTTAACAAAGACTAAAGCGCCGTTGACCACTAGAAATTGATCAGATATTACTTGAAAAAAAATATTGCGACGCTGATGCATAGGCTGACTTCACCACAGCTCTGGAAACATAGTGTTCTGGATATATAATGAGCTAATATCCATCAAATATTTTAATTAAAAGCTAACCAATGTTACAGATTTCGCGTAGTTCTAATTATAAAAATATTAAAGAAAGCAGTAGTATCACATCAAAAATAAATTCTATTGTACGAGAAAAAGTAAAAAAAAATTTAAACCGGAAGTGGCAAACAGGAAGTTGGGATGCAGAACTGTTGTGAACCGTACTATATGGTTATGTATCAAGTTTCATCTAATTCGATTATCAGGTACAGATGTTATTGAGCTTTAAAAAAAACAGGTGTATGTGACAGCCCCCACTACTTGGTTCACTATCGCTTAAAAACTAATCAGTTCATTACCATACATAGTTGCATCTTTTTCCAAAGTGTCATCAAAATTTATTCACAAACGAATGCTGTGTGCTCCCAACTAACATTGAAAAAATTGTGACCCATTAAACAGGTGTTCGGGAGGACCCCCGCCACTTACTTCAATATTGTTCAAAAACTAATCAGTTCTTTGTTATTTAAGTCTCCATCTTTTTTCTAATTGTCATTAAAATAAATTAATGCATGACGTCTGTACGCTCCCAACAAACTTTAAAAACAAAGTGTGAAAAGTCAGCATTTGTATGGTAGACCCCCCGCCACTTTGATCAATGTGTCTCAAAAGATGGTAATTATCTTTTCACACTAATTGATACTCACACTAATTGATACTTTCATAAGTTTCATCATAATCACTTCGTTATTAGGCTGTAGTGTGCATAAACACACTGAAAAGAATTGAAAATTTACAAAAAAAATCATGTTACCGGAAGTGAAAAACTGGAAGTTGGGATGCAGAACTATTGCGAACCGTACTAAATGCTCATGTACCAAGTTTCATCCAATTCGATTATCAGGTACAGGTGTTATTAAGCTTTCAAAAAAACAGGTGTATGGGACACCCCCCACCACTTTGTTCACTATCGCTCAAAGACTAATCAGCATTACATGTTTGCACTTTTTTCCAAAGTGTCATCAAAATTCATTAACGAACGAATGCTGTGTGCTCCCAACAACCACTGAAAAAATTGTGACACAGTAAACAGCTGTTCGGGAGGCCCCGTACCACTTAGCCTAATATTCTCCGAAAACTAATCAGTTCTTGGTCATTTAAGTTTCCATCTTTTTTCAAAGTGTCATTAGAATTTATTAATGAATGAAGTCTGTATGCTCCCAACAAACTTAAAAAACAAAGTGTGAAAATTCAGCAGTTGTATGGTTGACCACCCGCCACTTTGATCAATGTGTCCCAAAAGATGGTAATTCTTTTTTCAAACTAATGGAACCCATTTCCATAAGTTTCATCATAATCAATTCGTTATTGTAGGCTGTAGTATGCATAAACCAGCGTTGGTTAAAAACACTGTTTTTTTTCTAAAAAAACAAAAAAACTGTTTTTTTTGTTTAAAACGCGTTTTTTATTGTTTAAAACAGTTTTTTTTGTTTTTTTTGTGTTTTTTTTGTTTTTTTTGTGTTTTTTTTGTTTTTTTTGTGTTTATTTTGTTTTGAATATGTTTTATGCTACGAATATTCGTTTTTGTTAGTTTTAAATGAAAATATGTAATTGGAGTGAATAAACTTCAAAGAAATTAAGTATCCTAAATATTCTCAGATTATTAAAGATTTTCAAGATTTCCATGATTCTCTAGGTTATCTGAAAATTTTTTTAAATTTTAATGACGTTTAAGGTGCTAAAAGGTTTCTTAAGATTATCAAATGTATTAAAAACGGTAAAACACGACAGTGCACAACAGTTATATTGAATAGCAAATAAGCAGCATTGCAATATTTAAAAAAAAACAATTTTTGTTTAAAACATTGTTTTTTTTAAAAAAAACAATTTGTTTTAAACACTGTTTTAAACAGTGTTTAAAACAAAAGTGTTTAAAACAAACCAACTCTGGCATAAACACACTGAAAAACTTCAAAAAAGTACAAACAAAATTTTTTTCCGGAAGTGAAAAACCGGAAGTAGGGATGCAGAACTATTGTGAACCGTACTAAATGCTTATGTACCAAGTTTCATCCAATTGGATTATCAGGTACAGATGTTATTGAGCTTTCAAAAAAACAGGTATATGGGACACCCCCCCACCATTTTGTTCACTATCGCTCAAAACTAATCAGTTCCTTGCCATACATGTTTGCATCTTTTTCCTAAGTGTCATCAAAATTCGTTCACAAACGAATGCTGTGTGTTCCCAACAAACATTGAAAAAAGTGTAACACATTAAACAGGTGTTCGGGAGGACCTCCAACACTTATTCCAATATTGTCCAAAAACTAATTTGCCCAACAAACTTTAAAAACAAAGTGTGAAAAGTCAGCATTTGTATGGTAAACCCCCCGCCACTTTGATCAATGTGTTCCAAAAGATGATAAATATTTTCTTACACTAATTGAACCCTTTTCCATAAGTTTCATCATCACTTCGTTATTGTAGGCTGTAGTGTGCATAAACACACTGAAAAAACTTCAAAAAAGTACAAAAAAAAATTTTTACCGGAAGTGAAAAACCGGAAGTTGGAATGCAGAACTATTTTGAACCGTACTACATACTCATATACCGAGTTTCATCCAATTCGCTTATCAGGTACAGATATTATTGAGATTTCAAAAAAACAGGTGCTCCAGGGACCCCACACCATTTTGTTCACTATCGCTCAAAAACTAATCAGTTCCTTGTCATACATGTTTGCATCTTTTTCCAAAGTTTCATCAAAATTCATTCAAGAATGAATGTTTTATGCTCCCAACAAGCATAAAAACTTTGTGGAAAAAACCACCTGTTGTATGGTGGACCACCAAACCCTTTATCCAATATGCTCCAAAAGCTGATAAAAGCTTTCTCAAGTTATTTAAAAGCTTTTACCAACGTTTCATGAAAATCGATCGGTATCTGTAGGCTACAGTAGGGATAAACACCTGAAAAAAAAAATTTAACCGGAAGTGATAAACCGGCAGTTGGTATGCAGAAATATTGGAAACAGTGCTAAAACCTTATATACCAAGTTTCAATAAGATCATAGTCCGGGATCAGAAGTTATTCAAGATTTAAACTAAGAGGTGTTCGGGAGACCCCCCGCCATTTTGTGAATCCAGATCTTCAGATCCAGAAATGAATCCAGATCTTCCATTTTCAAGTGAACCTGTATCATTTGCCAAAGTTTCATCAAGATCCTATGCAGAAAACTCACCCAACCACCAACCCACCCACGCACACACAGCCGTACACCAAAATTTTTTTGGCTATTTAGATAGAGGATGGTCCAAAACAAAAGATAAAATAAAATTTGGGGTATGTAAGATTTAAAAAAAAAAAAAAAAAAAAAAAAAGAGCTCTTATACCGACGATGGTCGTTGAGCTCTTTAATTAACTATTATTTTATGAATATTAATTAGCTGTCTATGTAAAGGAAAGAAAGGGGAAAGAAGTAATAAATAAATAAAAATAACAAAACAATTTAAAATTGTGGTGAAGTAAATAAAAAATTGCAACTAGCTTTCATTCCACAGCTAAACTTAAACAAAAACACAATTCGTACAACGTTATATCATCAAACCATTATCATTAACATATCCATGACAACCAAAAACAATTTCACCATTTTAATTTAAAGAAAATGTTTATATTATTTTCGACATAACTTTTCAAACATAGTTTTGCCAAAATTAACTGTTTAACTCAAAATTATTGTATTCTAAAATATGGCAAAGAAAGGAGCAGTACAGCAACTCCAAGCTGAAATAAATTCAGATGATGATTTTGAAAAATTCATGGATAAACCTGGACTACTTGGTAAGAAACTGTATCATTTTAATATTATAACTTTTAACTATACCTTACCATATTATAGTTATGGATGTCTATACGGAATGGTGTGGCCCGTGCTTAGGAATGCTTGGAAGTTTGAAAAAAATTAAATTAGAACTTGGGGGAGATAATTTACACTTAGCAATTGTAATAAATAATTTTTGTTTTGATTGTTGTTGTCATGAACGTAATGTTTTAAATTTATTTTAGTGCAAGTCGGATCACATCAGCTTTCTAGAGAGATTTCGAAATAAAAGTGAGCCAACATGGTTATTTGGAAGTGTAAGCTAATTAGAATTATACTTTTTATATTTTAATTTGGTATATACGGATGAGCGACTTGATTAGATCTGGTTTAGCAGTTAGATTTTAACTCTAGGGCAAATGTTATCAGATCAGCTTAAAAATGTAAAACACTAACATAGTCTAAAAACTGTAAAAATATATTCATGTGGACTGGTGAGTTGATGTGTGGTTAGAAACGTATGTACACTTATACCCTACACATATGGAGCGATTATGAGTGAAATGTTGTGCTTAGTTTGAGTTTAGATGAGACCGAATAAATAATAATTTGCCAAATCCTATCTGGATCAACATAACGAGAAACTTAAAAGTTCCTACGGGGGCAGAATTACACAAAGTAGTGGAAAATCTTCTGAAAATCGGTTCCATTTTTTAAATACAAAATGCAACTTTCATTGTTTATTTATCTTATCGACACGTTCAAAGTTCTTACATTTGTTTTTTATTTTCAGCATAAAAAGATTGTTAATTGTCTATTCGGAACTAATGTTCCAGAACTAATGGCATTGATAGAAGCAGAATTAATTTTTGATGAACGATATCGCAATAAAGAAATAGAACGAACATTTTACGAATGGAGAGAACTGACAGCGGTTGAACAAGAAAGAGAAAACGCTCGTCTAGCAATTGAAGAAGAAAGATCACGGGAAGAACGTGCTTTAGAAACACAAAAAAAAAATAATTATATTGAATTTGTTACGGATATGATAACCGAACGACAAGCTGACGCTGGTGTAACCTTCATATTACCGAATTATGCGAAAGTGAAAGATTTTTTCAAAAAATTAACTGAGCCTGCTGATAAATGTGGTCTTATAATGAAGGATCGTCGAATGATTCAAATAAAGCCAGAGGACTTAGAAATTATTCATTATGAGTGTGAAAATCCAATGCATGATGCTATCTATAAAGATTTATTTAATGAAGAAATTTTAGCAATTTTTTGGAAAACGCACGACAATGAGCTGCGTGATGTGATTGAATGTTTAGGATTGTTTGTTGATTCTGTCTGCATAGCGCAACCGTTAATGGATGATTTTGGTAATCCAGATCCGGTATTGAAAATGCCACCTATATTTAAACCGTATAAAATAGAAGCAGATGCGAGTTTGTTCGTGGAGGAGTTGAAGAATAATCTTATTACCAACGACAACAAAAGTAATGACCATGTTGAAGAAGTTGCAAGTCAAACTGAACCGCATGTTGCGTTCGCAGGTTTCGAAAATACTTCAAACGAAGAATTAACAAACGAGGTTAAAGCAGAATCTCAAGAAGAAAACACTGCTTCTGAGCAGCAGGAAAATCCTGATTCTGAGCAGCAGGTAAATCCTGATTCTGAGCAGCAGAAAAATCCTGCTTCTGAGCAACAGGAACCAACTGAAACAAATGAAGCCACCGCAGGAGAAGGATCAATAAACGATCCAGCAGAAATTGACTCACAGGGAAGAAGATTGAGTCAAATAACTGAACCAATTGTTGACTTAGGTAATGGTCGAGTTTTACTGAATGTTCTACCAATTTATTGTGCTCGAAATAAACGTGCTAACTCTGCTATAATTTATCTTTATTTTCGTAATGTAAGCATTTGTTTGAATATAATTGTAAATTAATTAAGATTTAAACTAATATTTAATTTTAGCTTACTGATCATTTCCTCCCACCGGATCCTGTTCCAGAACCTCAGCATGTATGTGTTGTATTTGATGCATTTAAAAGAAAAGATGTTATGACTGTATTTGAAAAGTTTCCTGGAGCTGTTTTAGCTTATGGTTTCTTCAACAGTATGAATCCAGACACTGCGGTTTGCTTGGCTAAAAATATTGATTTGTATTCAGAGCTAAAACCAACAATGTAAGAATCTTGTTTCAATTTTTAAGGAAACTATATTTCCAATTTATATTTCAGAGAAGATAAAATGATTATAAAAGTGGCTAAAGTTACTAGTCATGCATTGCTAGCATTTGCTGGTTTAGGACCAACATATGTAAGTTTTAGTACAAAAGAAGGATTCGAAGAATGTTCTAAATACTTTCCAAAAGATTATAATGAAGAAGAGGAAGAGGATGAAAACGCAAGCGTTGGAAGTAATTCAAGTAAAAAGAAGAAGAAAAAGAGGAGGAGCAAAATTGAAGGGGAAGAAGTGGTACCTGGTACCATTGATACAATTGGTGAAGAGCTTGAAGTTGTTGAAGAGGTTGAAAACGAAGAAGCTCCTGCTTCTGCAGAAGGAGAAGAAGTTGTTGCTGCATAGTTACCAAGTAAAAATTATTTGTTATTTAGTTAATGTTTGAAGTAGGGATTTTTTAGTATATAAAGTAAATAGATAAAGCGAAATATTGTTTTTTATGTTTCAAAAAGATTTGTATGTAAATTATTTTGTTCGTTAAAATATTTTACCTAAAATTTGATGGACCAATACCGATACCGATGGACCAACACCAATATCGAAAACCAAACAATATTTTTAAAAAACATGGATTATATACGATCAATTGATATAGTTGATTGAATATTGTTTAAGTCACTATCACTAATAGTCGTCTAATGCGGATATTAGCCAATCCATCAACTTGTTCAAGTTTAACTTATAAAAACCGATTGTTCGCAGTCCTGCCAGAACTTCTACCAAATTCCTTAAAAACTCCTTAAAGTCTTTCCCCATGACAATAACATCGTTTAGACGTTTCTTCAATCTTTAAAACATAGCATTAACATGCTATAATATATAACCTAACTCCAACACTGGATTCGGTTAAGTCTAGATTTTTTTCTGCGACTTGCATTTGCTAGTAGAGTTTTGTAAATACAATGCAAAAACCATCCAAGTGTTTGAACGGTGGTAATCTCATCCTTGGTGTCTTGTTAAGGTTTCTAATTATAAATTCGTTATGCGGTTGGTCGCCTATATTGTTTACCACAACTCACAACCTGTCTGACCTAGAACCACCTTCCAATTATCCCCAAATGATCATTTCTGTTCCATTACAAAGTTTAAGCTTACATTATATAGAAGCTTACATTATATATGATGATGGATGATGGATGATTGCGGCATTGTTGCATTCCCCTGTGGATAGTGATTGTCGCATTCTTCTTTGTAATTTTTTTCATATTGAATTCAACAGTTTGTAAAATATCTTCACTAAATTGTCCAGATGCAATAACATTGGCTAATGCTGTCCTTCTTAAATATTGAAGGCCAACTATAATGTCAATTCCAACTCCTCCTTCCAAAACAAACTCTCAACCCAATTCAAAATTCATTTTTATCTCTAACATTCTGAATATAACTCCAATCTACAGTTATCCTTTACTATTGGAAATGCATTGTTAAATGCTATAATAATACATTGTGAATGTGTCTTTATGGCATGACTTTACATATTTTTGACGTTTTCTAACTTCACATTCATTCTCTTTTTTACAACAAGAAGCGTTGTACAATTTCGTGAATTGTAATTATAAAACTCAATAAAACAATTATAACGTGTATAATTCTTTTCCTTTAATAAATTCAAAAAGGTTATGTGCCCAGTGCAATAAAAAGAAAAGAATTAGTATATTTTTTATAAGAAGCTGAATCGCCGTATTCATAAAAAAAAATATATATAAAAATGAGTAATGAAGAAATCCATCATCATTTTATGCATCGTTTAAACGATAAGAATTTCAAGTTATGGAAATTGAATGTTTTTTCCATGTTGAAAGGTCAGGGATTACTGGACATAGCAAATGGAACAAGTAAACTTGATGTAACGGTTTCTGATGAACTGCAACAGCAATGGAATAAAAAGGATGGTAAGGCAATGTCAATTTTAATATCTTCAATTGAAAAAGAGCAAGCCAATCATATTTTGAATTGCAAAAATGCGCACGAGGTTTTAAAAAAATTAGAGAACATTCACGAAAAGAAAAGTAAGGTTAGAATCATGAGTTTATACGAAGAATATTTTTCGTTAAAAATGCAAGACGATGAATCTGTGACGTCATATGTTTCAAAAGTTACAACATTAGCAGGCGATATTGAAAGTCAAGGTGAGAAATTATCTGATACTATTAAAATGGTTAGGATCATTAGTAGCCTAACATCAAAATTTAAAAATTTTAAAACTGTATGGTACAATATCAAAGAAGGCCGTACATTGGATAATTTATTGGCCAGATTACAACTTGAAGAAGATCAATTTAAAATATCAGACAAAGATGAAATTACACAGGCAGCGTTTAATTCTAGAATTGATAAAACTAAACGTAAACTATCAATTGCTGAAAGAAAGAAGATAACTAAATGTAATTTTTGCCATAAATTTGGGCATTGGAAAAAGGAATGCAGAAATAAAAGTAATAGCAAAACTGAGGTAACCAAAAGCAAATCAGATGAAATGGCTTTTGTAGCACCAATTAATGACGTCATATCAGCAGCGTATAATGATGTCTGGATTGCAGATTCAGGTGCAACAGCACACATGTCTTCAAGAAAAGAATGGTTTTCTGAATTGAATCTAATAAATGATAATCGTTTTGTACAAATAGCTAATAATGAAAAACTATCAATCTCAGGTTATGGCACAATTAATATTAATGCTTTTGTTAATGGTAAATGGGAACCACGAATTTTAACAAATGTTCAATATGTACCAGAGCTAAAACAAAATTTGTTTTCTACCGGTTCAACCACTTCAAAAGGCTATTCAATGTTAATTCGAAGCAAAGACTGTGAAATTCATGATAATAATGGTATAATTGTAGCAACTGGACTACGAGATTTGAGAAATCAATTTAGAATGTTGTTTAATGTTAGACGAGAAGAACAAGCAAATACAGCAAAAATGGTATCACTGCAACAATGGCATTGTAGACTCGGTCACATAAATGTAGCAACAATTAAAAATATGGTGAAAGAGAATTTAGCAAATGGGTTAGAGTTATCAGATTTTAAAGAATTTTACTGTGAAGAATGCAAATATGGTAAAATGCAAAGGTCAACTCATAAATCATCATTGAAACGTATTGCTGAAAAATGTAAATATATTCATATGGACTTATGTGGACCAATGAATGAAACTGGAATTGGTGGTGTTCGCTATGTTATGTTGCTCAAGGATGAAAGCACTAACTTCAGGTATGCATATTTTATTTCTAATAAATCTGAAGTACCTGATAAATTAAAATTTTTCTTTTTAATGATACGCAACATAACTGGCCAACAAGTTAAATATATAAGGTGTGATAATGGTTCTGAATTCATAAACAAAGATGTCATGATGTTATTGTCAAATAATGGAATTGTTCTTGAAAAAATTTCACCATATACACCAGAACAAAACGGTTTTATTGAACACGATAATAGAACTATAATTGAATCAGCAAGAACTATGTTGTTAGCAAGTGGTTTAAACAAATGTTTGTGGCCTGAAGCAGTCAGAACGTCTATTTATGTGTTTAATAGATCATCATCTAGAAGCAGTTCAACAACAACACCATATGAAAGCTGGTTTGGTGAAAAACCTTATTTAGGTCATGTTAAGGTTTTTGGTACGGAATGCATGGTTCATATTCCAAAACAATTATGGAGAAAAAAATGGGATGCAAAAGCGAAAAAAATGTTTTTAGTTGGATACGAACCATCATCTAAAAATTATCGTTTATATGATCAAGAAAAAAATAAAGTAATAATAAGTTGTGATGTTGTTTTCAACGAAATTATTAAAATCCCAATAGTATTTGAAGATGATGATAAAAACGACATATATACAAATATTAATGACAACGAAACAAATCTATCAAAAATATTAGAAGAATCTGAATCATTAAATTTAAATGATAACGATGTTGCTGAAGAATCAGTTCGAAATCACGAATATAAACTAAGAACAAAAATAAACAAACCTGCTAGGTATAGAAATGAAATGGGTAACTCAGCAATAATTATTGAACCAAATGATTATGATGAAGCTATTAATTCTGAATATGGAAATGAATGGAAAGTTGCAATGAATGATGAATTAGAGTCTTTAAAAAATAATGAAACTTGGAAATTGGTAGAAAAACCTGATGGTAAAAATATTGTGAGCTGTAAATGGGTTTACAAGCTTAAGAGAAATCCATATAGCAATGAATCAAAGTTTAAAGCTCGACTTGTAGCAAAAGGTTATTCACAGCAATCAGGAGTCGACTACAATAAAACTTTTTCACCAGTCGTACGATATGATTCTATAAGAACTATTCTAGCAATAGCAGCAGTTGAAGATATGGAAATGATACAATTCGATATAAAAACAGCTTTTCTGTATGGTGAATTAAAAGAAGAGGTATTTATGGAAATACTAAAAGGCTATGAAATGGTCAATAATAATTTAATCTGTTTATTAAGAAAAAGTTTGTATGGGTTAAAGCAGTCATCAAGAGTTTGGAACTCTAAATTTACAAATTTCTTAAAGAAGTGTTGCATGATACAATCTTCAGCAGATTCTTGTGTTTTTATTGGTAAAATAGAAGAAGATAAAGTCATTCTTCTATTATATGTGGATGATGGTTTAATTTTATCGTCAACTAAAAAGGGCATCAATTTCATAATTCAACAATTAAATGAAAATTTTGAAATTACATACGGTGAAGAAAACTATTATGTTGGAATGGAAATTAACCGAGATAGAAAAAATAAAATAATAGAAATAACACAACAGTCATATATACAAAAATTATTACAAAAATTTAATATGACAGAGGCAAAAGTTATATCAACTCCGGCAGATATAAATGTAATTTTATCAAAGTCAACTGATGATGATAATGTTAATTTTCCGTTCAGGCAAGCAGTTGAATCATTGATGTTCGCAGCAACAGTTTCGAGGCCGGATATATCTTATGCGGTAGGAGAGATCAGCAAATTTTTAGAAAATCCAAATGAAAGTCATGTCTCAGCACTTAAACGAATTTTAAGATATTTAAAGAAAACTACAAATATGTGTATAAGGTATAATGGAACATCAGATGAAATAAAATTTGAAGGGTTTACAGATGCAGATTTTGCACGTGATATTGATACTCGAAGATCAACTACAGGATATGTCTTTTTAATCAATGGAAGCGCAATAACTTGGAGAAGTACTCGTCAGAAAACAGTAGCTTTGTCCACTACGGAAGCGGAATGTATGGCTGCATGCGAGGGATCTAAAGAAGCTGTATGGTTGCAACAATTGTTACAAGATGTTGGTTATAAACAAAAATTTGCAGCAATATTAAACGTAGATAACCAAGGTGCAATTAGATTAATCGAAAATCCAGAACTGCATCACAGAACCAAACATATCGATATAAGGTTAAGATTCATCCGTGAGTTAACTGAATCTGACACTATATTAATCAAATACATTAATACAAATGAGCAGCGAGCTGATATGCTTACAAAACCTTTAAGCAATAAAAGTTTTCAACATAATTTGTCGTTGCTGGAATTGTTAGAATTTAAACAATGAGTGGGAGTATTGGAAATGCATTGTTAAATGCTATAATAATACATTGTGAATGTGTCTTTATGGCATGACTTTACATATTTTTGACGTTTTCTAACTTCACATTCATTCTCTTTTTTACAACAAGAAGCGTTGTACAATTTCGTGAATTGTAATTATAAAACTCAATAAAACAATTATAACGTGTATAATTCTTTTCCTTTAATAAATTCACAAAATTTACACCTTTCTTTCAACCACTATGGATCCAATCCTCTTTCACCAACCGATACGGCAAAACAATAATATTATTCTTCTAAGTCACTTTCGGTTCAAAAATAAATTAATTCACTTCGATTACAAATTTTGTTTTTATTTATTATGGAAATAATTTAACAATTTTAATATATTTTCAACCAGTACCCTATTTCACCAAACTTACAAATTTGTAATTTCATACAAATTTTCACAAATTTTGTTAAAATTTGTATGAAATTACAAATTTGTAAGTTTGGTGAAATAGGGTACAGGTACAATTTTCAGTTTTAATATTATTAATTTCATCACTTGTATCAAAATGTTTCTTCTTTGAGTTAAAAATATATATTCAGCCCTCCGATCGAACAAATGATCGAGCATAAATAGTAAAATTCTCCATCACTTGTTTCTTCTTAAAAATTCGCCATATCATCTCAATAAAAAAATGCAAATCAAATCATTTCCATATATCATCTCAATAAACAATTTTTCTACAACTACAGACAATAATTCCACCCTCCATAAATTTGAACAACCGTATTATAACTGCATATAATACTATGACTATAATACTATGACTACTATGACTACAAACCAAAAGTTTCATCATTTATGTGAAAGAAACATGTTTTATTGAGCGTGCACAGTACATTAAAATAATAAAAAAATCACATCAATGTAGTTTGCTACTAACTTCACTTCGTTGAATATTACGTCAAACTGGACCATACAGCCAACAGAAATAAAATGAATTTATAAGTCAAACTGTATACGTTACTTTATAGCTGGTACTTCTTGCTATAGTATGTACTATTTAAAATTATCCTTCACATAAATTGCCATTTATAATATTTGAAATGAAAGTTTCTTCAGAAAATCTTAATTGAACATTTGATCCATAAGTTGTGAGATTCAGTAATGAGAGAATCTTCTTTAAATATTTTTGATACTTAAGCACTAAAAATTTTTTCAAAAAATCAAAATAAAGTTGCACCAAAAGAACTTAATTGATGGCAACTTAAACTGTTATTATCTTTAGATCAAGAACCACAATCTCCAGCTGTTTCATCAAATTTTAATATCAGTTTATTATAAATTTTCATATATAATATCACGAGTCGCCAAATAATAGTCGATTATTTTTCATAATCATTGTCATGTCATTTGAGGTTTTTTAAATTTTTAACCTCAAATGGCATGAGTGGTAATGTTGAAAAATAATCGACTAATAATTTGGCGACGAGTTGTATTTAGCAGACAATTTAACGAACAGAAAAAGTAACATTATTTCATACAACATAATCCTTTGTTGTCATTTTTTCTTCTAACAAAATTAAATATTATTTCATCTTAGTAGGCGCGGCGCATAAATGTTATAAATTTGTAATTTATTTTTGACAAATAAACATAAACATGCAATCATTTATGAATGAAAACAGATATTTTTATTATTTGCAAATTGCATTTTTAGATACTTTTGTATTATTGAATAATTTGTAGAAAAAATTTTATTTAGAAACTAATAATTATCTTTTAAACAAAATTATAATTAAAAAAAATTATCTCATTAAGAAAAAAAAATTATCTCATTAACTCTTGTTTTAAATTAATATATTAAGTAGGCCGAAAATTTTCACTATAATTCGCTGTTCCTTCCCAACAGAGAAAAATAATCGACATAATTCATTTTGATTTGTTAAAAAATAGTAAATGTAGCGTTTTTATTGGACCTTATCGAAACTTTATTTAGTGAGTTGAACTGTCTATTTAATATTACATTTACATTTCATATGATAAAATCTTTAAGTGAGCAAAATAGATAGTACATGAATAGATATTACGAAAAACTCGCCTGCTATATCTAAAATTTACAACGATTTTTAATTTGAATGTTCGCCATAAAGCCGTGCATTCACATAAAACAGAAACAGAAACCGAATTTCATACAAATTTGACAGCAACAGAAACAGAAACCTAATTTAGAAACAGAAACAGAAACTGAAAATTCGTCTGTTTTGACTGGACCAGAAACAATTAAAATTTAATTGTTTCTGGTCCAGAAACTGTCACGTGACCATATTATTTTAAATTTATGTAACGGGATTGTACATTATTTTAAGAAATAAATATTTAGTCAAAAATAATTTACGTTGAATTTAGCTCGAATTTTTTTGATGGATATTATTATGTGCGATAACGAAAAAAATAAATTTCTTCTTCACTATACATTACAAAATTGTGTTATTTTTTTATTTATATGAATGAAAAATAAAATGCACAGTTTATGGAATTACAATATTTTTTTTATATTAATATAATTTTTTCAATTTTAATTGGGTTAAATATATATATTTTAATTTTGGCATATATAATATAATATCACAGCTGCCATCTTAAAATTCGGTTTCTGTTTCTGTTTTATTATTCACCACCGTCAACCAAATTAGAAACAGAAACAGAAACTGAAAATTTTCAGTTTCTGTTTCTGTTTTATGTGAATGCCCGGCTTAACTTCTATTACAATTCGCTCCGAAAACACATAACCAATTTTATTGTAAAATGTAAGCATAAACTTAGCAACACAAAAAGCGTAAACAACCAAAATAAAATAGCCAATAGTATTGATTGACACCTGAATTCAAAACATTTTGACATTTAAAAGTTGTTTTTTTCATGATAAACGAGTGCGTTTAATATTATTTTTAGTTCAGAAAAATCATGATTTTTTTATCACTATGTCTGTACCGAAAACGACTAATTGATATTATTGTGTGTCGCAACTGAAGCAATTAACTGAGGAAATGTTAAAATATTATTGACTGACTTGTAGCACACATAAATGATGATTTAAAGGCCGGAACCAAAATAGACCGTCGTTACAATATGTTCACATTTAATAATTCAGTCAATGATCTGTCTGGACGAGTTTCACTTTAAGTCTTAGTCTAATCGATTTTTTTTTGTATGGCCGATCAGCCCCGTTTTTATATGGCTGATCAGCTGTTCCAGCTTATCGACCATATTGGCTTACCCAAGTTCTTGTTTGAAATTTTAATATTCAATTTATATTAGTAATTTTTAAATTGTTTGATTATGGATGAGCGAGCATAATTATGCGTCAAAAATATTATTTAAATAATAAATTTTTGTGTGAAAAATTAATTCAATAAATTTATTTTTTAAATTATTATATTTTATAATGTTTCCATTAAAAACACTTGACTTGAATAGGAGTCGAAACCCAGGTCCTCCAAATTCAACCCCAGCTTGCTAACTACTAGACCACACAGCATAACCAGTGCTGAAATCTTTTCTATTTCCTAAATCATATATATGTGTTTGAGCACGAAGATGTCGGTACGGGCTGTATTGTTGAGCTTCAGTTTCTATATGACATTTCTAATTCGTCGATGGATGATAGTTTCGTTATATTTGCTATCTAAAGACTGGACATTTTTTTCATTTTCTCCGCAGCTGCCTTCAGAGTATTCTGTACATCAATTAAGCTGAATTGTTCATGTGAAACAGTCTTGAGAGTGTCTTGTGTATATCTTTTTCTGCCATCATTCCTGACCATCTTTTGCACTTGTTTAATTGTACTCTTATATTTCTTTGAATTTCTGTTTTGTTCTGGTGACATAACACGTTGAGCTGACGAAGCTCTTAGGTTTTCTGCCAAATATCATTACTAATCTATGATTCAATAATTTTCTTGACATTTAAACAGATCTCTAGCGATTTTTTGTTACTTGATGGGTTGAGTTGCATTCTTGCGTTTTCCAGTGTATTTGTTTCCGGAAAACCCGGCTTTTTTGAATTTATTTACTTATTTATTATACAAGATCCATTCATACATTCATTAACTTAAATATTGAATTCAGTAAAATAATATAGAAATAAACAGAAAAAAATGTGGATCAATTAGAGTAATCGTTAATTATTTTGTTTTTAACCCGAGGAGATTGAAAACTTCTGTTTATGTATAATTCTGTAGTTTGAATTCGGAAATCCGAGCTAGTGGCGTTATTCCTCACACCCTCATCAATATCCCGCGTGAACCAAGGCTCAGTTTTAGGAGTGATTAATCGATTTGGAATAAACCGACGCATTCCGTCTTTTATGATTTCAGTTATTCTTATTTTTTTTTTAATAAGAAGTGTTGTGTAGTAGGAATTACAAAATGTGTCACAACAACACATAGATACCTTTTAAGACGTAGGTCCCACAACAACATGCGTCATGAGGTATAGGTGGGCGCTTTTTTTAAATCTTTGTGGATTGAAGGCACTCGAGACTATTGGTTCGGGCAAAGCATTCCATGTGAACGATGTACGCACAAAGAAATCCCTTTGCATTCTATTACTATGACAGTGAGTAATCTCGACAGTACGACCGCCCGCACAAACCGATTGACGAGTTAAACGGGAAAAAACATATGTCTGAGGCATTATGGACCTGATTTCATCCGAGCACTGCTGGTGATGATATTTATAAAAAACAACGAGATCAGCAACAGTGCGACGATGTTGTAGGGAATCAAGATCTAACGTTAAATCTCGATCACCAACAATTCGTATAGCTCGCTTTTGAACAGAGTCCAAAAGAGCCAGGATAGTAACAGATGCAGCGCCCCAAACTTGACAACAATACTCCATACAGGGACGAATATAGGACTTATAAATGTGGAGTAATTGATGCGAAGTAAAATAGTTTTTACATCTATTGAGGAGGCCGAGTTTTCTTGACGCGCTCTTTGCCATGGCCATTATATGATCGTTCCAGAGTAAGTCATTGGATATTGTGACTCCTAATAAACGAATGATTTCACATTCGTCTATTTGGTCGTCACACATATTAATTGAAATATCGTTGGGAAACTGGGTCTTTGATCTGGAAACAATCAATAGCTGTGTTTTGGTCGAATTAAAATTGACCAACTTTTTGTCACCCCAATCGGCGACTTTTTTTTAGGTCCTCGTTTACATTTATGGCAACGTCTCTCCGGACGAGATTTATTCGTTCATGCATTTTACCCTTTGAAGATAGGGGGACGAATGACTTGTGCAGTATACTATCATCTGCAAAACTATTTATTGGGTTACTGGTGATTTGCAACAGTTCGTTGATATAAATTAAAAATAAAGTGGGAGATAAAACTGAGCCTTGGGGTACACCAGCGGTTATTAATTTAGACTCAGAAGAAAAGCCATCTATAGATACCGAGATGTATCGGTTAGACAGAAAATTTTGAACCAACTTCACGACTGCGGGATGAAAACCGTACGCAACGAGCTTGTTGATCAGGTTGGCATGCCAGATTCGATCAAATGCTTTTGAGATGTCTAATGCGATTACGTACGTTTCACCACCTTTCTCAAGTATGCTATTCCAAAGATGTTCTACATAGTTCAATAGATCGGTTGTTGATCTTTTGTTTCTAAAACCGTATTGGCTGTCAGATATCAAATGGTTGACCTCCACTAATTTGGATATGTGTGAATTAATATATTGCTCGTATATTTTAGACAGGACTGGAAGTAAGGCTATTGGTCTATAATTTGAAATATCACATTTCGTTCCTTTTTTTGGGACAGACAGGACATTGGCCAACTTCCAGCAGGATGGATAAATACCAGATTTATAGGATTTATAAAATATTTTGGTGAGGGTTGGTGCAAGTTCTTTTGAAAATGTTTTTAGAATAACAGGAGGAATGTTGTCCAGACCAGAAGCTTTGTTGTTGTTTAACCCCCTTAAAAGTTTTTCGACAATTTTGGGTTTGAAATGTAATTGTTTCATATTAACTCTTGAAGACTGGATTTGGGGTATTTCTTTAGGAGTTTCTAAAACTGTTGAATTTGAAGCAAAGCGTTCCGCGAACAATGTAGCTTTCCTTGCAGGGTCAGTAATGATTGAGTCACCATCAATGATAGGAGGGATAGAAGATTTAGTACCACAATTTAAAGAATTAATGGCACTGTAAAAACTTTTGTCAGAAATTGACATACTCGAAAGTTTTGCCGCTTTCGCTCTGTCAATCTCTGCCTTTTCGTTTTCAATTATCTGGTTTGATATTTTGTTGGCCTTTAAATATTGGGATATTTTACGGGGCTTGGGAACTCTAGTTTGTAGCAAATCAGTTTTGATAATTGATGTGATTAGATAATGGTCAGAATTTCCAATACTACCCTTATCGACATCGGCACTCGTAATATCTGGCATAGATGTGAGATAAAGGTCTAAGAGAAAACTTTTATCACCGCCATTACGAGGAGTGAAAGTTGGGCTTTTTACAATCTGCGTCAGGTCGTGCGATGCAGTAAATATTTCTGCCTGCCTTCCATTGTTGTCGTCGTCGGTCATTTTGGAAAATTCTAACCACGATTTGTTGTGGACGTTGAAGTCACCGGTAACGATAACCTCACAACTTTGAAATTGTGCTCTAATTTCGTCGACAACATCAGTCAAGAGATTAAAAAAAATGGGATTATGTTTGTTTGGGGACCGGTATAGAGCTATTGTGAAAAAAGAAATTTCAGGTAGACAAACCTTTAATACTACTGTGCTGTAGCCATCACCATGTACTTCATAATTTGGAAAGCGTTTATATGCAACACTCTCATGAATGTATGCACTATTGCACATACACCTTGATGGAGTTTAAAAGCTGATTCAAGCCTATATTTAGGATTTAGTGTTACGTCATAGGGATAGTTTTCAGAAACTTATGTTTCTGTAAGAAAAAGAATATGCGGTTGGTCGTGCCCGAGATGATGTTGCACGGCGTCCCGGTTGGCATTCAATCCATCAATCCACAAATATTTTGAATGTGTATTTTAAAATTTTTTTTACCAAATGTGATAGTCATTTGATCAAAATATAATTTGTTTTAAAAATGGGTAACTAAACAATAAATCCTAACATATAATAAAATATGACATAGGCCAATATTTCATGATAGGATGTAAGAAATAATAAACAGATGTAAACAAAATTTTTTAAAAATTTGAAAGGTTACTAAAATATTTATCCATATTGTTCCCACGAGTTTAGCCGCAATAAAGGTCACCAACAGGCTCGTCTATACCTGTTAGAAGTCTATATACAACTGGGGACGACAGGTGCCCAGAGGATGGTACTTTTGTGGTTTGACCCTGCAAGAGTCCTCTCTAGTGTGTACCCACCAGGGGTGCTAATAAGGGAGCACCTTCCCGCGACCCGGGCGGCTAAGCCAAGGTCTCCGTTCCCGCTAGACATGACAACAGGTTTACGGTTTGCAATAGCAGGCTAGAGCCCACTATAGCTCAGGTACCTCGGGTTCGCCAAGTCCCGTATCACGGTCTAATCAGACCAGTGACCCCTGAGGAGATAGATTATTGCCGGTGTGCTAGGATCTTGATCAACACAACAAATAGTTTTCCGTGGTGTTTCATCATAAAAGGTTCTCAGTCCCTCCCAGTCAGCGCGATTATAATTCCAAACGCGACGAGGATTTGCTTTAATTGGTGTCGGTGATGTAAATTGCACTCTTGCTGATATTAGTAAATGGTCCGATGTTCCGAGGGGTTGTTCAAATTTTGTCTTCGTAGTATCTGGTTCGTTTGTCAAAAACAGATCCAGCAAATTATTGTTATGATGTGAATTATCTGGGATTCTAGTGGGACACTCTATTATTTGCGTCAGTCAAACCGTGATAATTCGCGAATATCAGTTCGGCTTGTCTTCCTAAGTCGTCAGTGCGCGATGAATACTTAAGCAATTCTTTATTATGAATATTAAAATCTTTCTAGAATGTCCAGTTTTGCTTTGGGGTAGTCCGTGGTAATCTTTTCGAAATGGAATCGAAAAATGGACATCCAGGGGGGGAATTCGGGGATCTGTATAATCCTATTATAAACATAGTTTCATCAACATCTGAGATCTTCAGTGCTAGAGAATTATGGTGCTTAGAGTTCAACTCGTAAGCCTTAATTCTCATACATGAAAGTGAATTTCGAACAAATACACAGACACTATGCTTGTTATAAAAGGAATGTTCCAATTCGTAGTTAGATATCCGGTATTTCGAGATCCAATTTCGATGCTTTGCCACTGACAATTGTTTCGGTAAGAAACAATATGTCAGGTTTATTTTTATCGATGTAGTGATGAACCTCGTTTAGATTCGAATTGAGACCTCTTATGTTGGTGAAGTCAATGCTAAGCTTTTGGTGCACTCTGCTGCCATTTTGTTGAGACAAAGACTTACCCTTTGACATTGTAGGTATAGATACTAATATTCGGCCAGGCCTAAATTTCAACACTACACAACACAAAAAAATGGGTTTCTCTGTCACAAAAACATGATAGCAGGTTTCATGCAACAGTAGCACGATAAAGGAAAAATAAAAAAAATGGGGACACAAAAGACACTAACTAAATTGAAGAGTACAGATAAAGGGTTAAATTCGAAATTCTTACTAATAACCAAAACGAAATTTTACATTTCTTGTTACCAGGCAATACAAAACAAATTTATGCTTCAAAATAATAAATTTATTACATCAAAGCAATAAAACTTAAAATTTTACCTGCCTACCGCCTGGCAACAGTAAATATAAAACACCAAATAATTTTTTAATAAAAAACAATCTCACCAATTATATAATTATACGTCTCCTATCTCCACTACGATTTTATTTTATTATAACACTAATACACTTATACACGCTTTTCAATAACACTAATACACACTCAGTGAATTTTATCTTATTTTACCTTTGCTCTGTCTCTATAAAATACATGCAAAAATAAAATAACACAAAATACAATTTATTTTTAGGGTTCCGTTTTTTATACGGAACACTATTGGTGAGAGTAAAACGAGTTTTTCACATTATATCGATTATCTCGTAAACTATAAATGCTATGAACTTTAAATTACAGAAGGTGTGTATAAGGTTCGTATAAGGTGCGTATAGGTGCGTATAAAACTAATCTGTTCACATGAAATGACGGATACAAATAAAACTAAAGTTGTTTTCGTTTGGTTTACAGGGGTACGATGAGAAAATACATTTTTTTTAGATTCAAGTAGGGTATCATATGAAAGGGCTTCATCTCAGTATTTCTTAAAAGTTTATTTTAGAATTTTACATCTCACCATTTTTCGTATAATTTTGAATAATGACGTTTTTTTCGTGTTTTCTTACCTCGATTAGCTCCGAACCTAACTGATTGAAAATTTTCAAATGTATTTAGAATGATAGAACAATTAGTACGTTTTTAATAAAACATATATAAAAATATCATATTCTCATAATTAGATTTATTAAGGGGGTGGAAATGAGGAGGGGTAAAATCACTATTTAAAATGTGGTCAAGTGGGGTGTCATTTGAAAGAGCACTGTATTTAGAAAACATAGCAGTTTTTCTTAGAATTTTGCGATGCACAGTTTTTGAGTTATTGTCAAAAAAGTGCAACTTCCAAACCGTAAACCAGGCGCCAATCACTTAATCAAACCATTTACATACGAAAAAATCTTACGAAAATATTTTAAATAATAACAATTTTATTTTTAGTGTAAAAAATAAATAAATTAACATTTGAGTTATATATATATACATAAAATTAGAATTATATAAATTAAAGCATCGAAGGGCGTACAAATCGCAAACGTACAAAACCAGCTTGGTAGCCAATTGCATAATATTTACAGCTATTAAAATTAGGATTATATTTAATCTGTGTCATTTTTGATATGGGATAATTTTGAAGCGATGCTCGACGATGTGATTTTACATTTAATTCGCGAATTCCGGCCTGTATAGGTATAGAAAAATCACAAAACACAAGACCATAATCTTCAGTATACGTATAAGATCCTTTTTCTTCTCCAGAAATTGCTTTTGTCTCACCTGATTGATTTAAATCAACTTTCGATTTATCTAAACTGATAGTATCAGTAAAACCATACATCTGAATAAAATAAATAGAATTAAATATAAAAGTTACTAATTTCACTAGTGTCCGGTTTACCAATTTTTGTCTCTTGTTCTCTTTTCTTACTACATTAGCATATAAATCTTTGGCACAATAACCAACAATATCACCAGATTCTGTACATCCTAGATAACAATTTATCCAGTCGTTTAATGATATATCAATTACCGGTGAATTTATTGTCTGATAAACCATGTTTTTAAAACCAATATCAAACGGTTGCCATAGTGATATCGTGTTGCGTTCTAAATATTTAATAAACGTAAATAAATAGCATATTTTTATTATAACGTTATATTTATTCATACCCAAGCATAATCCTTCATCCATTCCAATTGTATAGCTCGGCCAATGTATGGACCAACCCCCACACAATATAAAACTTTTACATAAACTGGTTGATATTGCGATCGGATGGCTGTGACTTGTTAAATCAAACATTTTCAAAAACCGTTCACAACCGGCAACCAAATATTTTGAATTCTTTATATGATATATATCTAATACTGATATTACGGTTGTAAACGGTTTAAACGTTTTTATCGGCATTATGGTGAGTTTATTTTTTATTTCCCGTTTTAATAATTTCGATTCTGTGTTTAGGTCCCATATACAAATCCAGCCTGATGTAAAACCTGCAACTAGTAGAGAATGCCCCTTTTCTTTTGTCCATGATAATTTACATATTTTAGAATTGATTGATGAAATCTGATTTAAACCACTTGAAAGACGAACTGAAGGTTCTAATTCGAGTAGTTTTGTGTTTTGTTTTTCATCTATGTTTAAAGGCAACGAGTAAAGAAATACATCGCCGATCATTGAAGAAATTGCTAGCAAGCCTATTCGTTGGTCTGGAATGTAACCACCACTTGGGCAAAATTTCATACTTAAAATTGGGCCATGATCGAATACAAAAGCATACTTGAATATTGGTACTATTTCAAATTTTTTACTTCTGTAAAACAAAACAATGCGTTGTTATAGACGAAAACCAACGGTTACATTATATAAAATCAACTTACATATCATTCGAAATTTTCCCACAATTCCAAATCTGTATAATACATTTCGCCGAATCATCTGTTATTCTGTTAACTTCACTGAAATTATTTTTGCATGTAACAGCTAAATACTGATTATCTTTATAGTCTTTTGGAAATGGTGCCCACTCCATTACTGTTATTGGACCACCGCAGTATAATACAAACGAATCATGAGTGGTTTCAGCTTCAAATAAATTTAATTTCTTCCAATTAATTTTATCATTATCTTTGATGGTGTTAAAATTTTGATAATATTTAGTCGGAATTTTAGACATAAATTGTACGGATGTTTTAGTTAGTGGAATATAATCTTTGGAAAGATTAAAATCAAGATAATTCTTTATTCCCGATTGCAATGAAAGGTAGAGTGGTGATGTTGAGAAATTTTCTTTAATGCTAAAAATAAATAAGTATTTAGTATTTTTGTATTTAAGTTTTTATAGATAACCTAACACTTACAAAGATTTGAACCAAACCATGGCCGGCGAATAAAATATATTTCTTCCAGTTTCTTTAATTTTAAGACTATATTCCTTCAACAAATGATGACAAGAAAATGTTTCTTTATATGAATCACTTTTACTCGAGGAAGAGGGACCTAGTTTTCGAATAATAACCTTTTTTTTGACATTGTCTCGATCATCATAATCACTTTCATCGGGTTCTTGATTTTCATTTTTGTAACAATTTTCATCTTCATCTTCATCCACTCCTTCACTTTCATAACTTTCTGATGAATATTCGTCTACACTTGCCTCCGATCCACTTTCTAATATCATCATTGTTTTTTTAACTTCATCAGTATGGGTTTCTTGAACATGGTTCTTCATAGTTTTCTCGCTTGTAGTGTTAAATTTACAACTTTTACAAAAATAACCAAAATTGCCTTTTTTTGAACAACTATATAAATGTTGTATCATTGTCTTTTCATTGTCTGTTTCAAAATCACATGTATTAAAATTACATTTAGTGATATTGGACTGAGCCAATTCTTTACGAACTCTTACAATGGAACCACCAGTTACTTTTTTAGGCTTTCTCTCTACGTAATGCTGTAAATAAAGAAAAATTAGTTATTGTATTCATTTAACTTGAGGAAAAGGTATGAGAGCTAATTTCTGCAAGTAAGAGTAACTAGATATTGAGAGATTTCAATTCAAGGTCAATTCATAACATTGGTGACAGTGGTAGAAAGGTAAGTTTCTAAAATCAATTAATTCCACTAAAAGTTTCAGAATTAAAGGAGAAACAAAAACCAACACGATTACCAAAGTGAGCTGGTAGTGTTTTAAGTGGTGATACAGTTCCATTGCAAGGCGAAAAACATTATATGGCAAAAACAAACACCATCTTCCAATTTCAAACTACAATTAATGATAATCATGCAACAAATAAGTTTGAAAACATTTGAACAAACAGAACCCTGTTCAGCAAGTAACAAAACAAGTAAAAGAAAAAACCAAATGATCTGAAAGTGTGAGCAAAAGTAGCAACAGGAACAAACTCAAAAACTCAAAAATGTTAGGTATATCACAAAACTGAAACTCAGGAAAACGATATTGCTGATCCAATACAATTACACCGGCACACAAAAAAAAACAAAGTGGTCTAAACTTTGGGCGCCACCTATCTACGGGCATGTTTTTCGACCTGCGGAATACGAATTTCAAGCCAGTTTTAGCCGCCCACCCTCCAATTTCGAATTGCGGAAAACCGTGAAAAATAGCGAAAATTGGATGTTTCGGTAAAAAAAAAATTTGGGGATCTAAGACAAGCTCAATTTTCATGTATTTCAATCTCGTGAATACAAAAAACGTATTAAATAGAGCTTACAAGATTTTTTTTCAATTTATTTTGAGTGTTTTTTGAGTGTTTGAGATTTTTTGAGTGTTTGCTGAAGACTATCAAGTTGATCACAGCACACGAAGGATTCTAATGGAGGACTTTTACGTTGATGATGTGATGACTGGGGCCAACTCAATTGACGAAGCAATACATATTAAAGCAAACCTGGTTATTAAATGCGTATTCTCAGCAAGTTTTAAACTACGCAAGTGGTGTTCCAACGACCAGATGGTTTTAAAGGATCTCCAAAAGGAAGACTGTGAGATACAGCCGCTAGATTTAACAGATCACACGAGCTTAAAGAGCCTAGGTATAGAATGGTTCCCTGTTGAAGACGTATTTTTATTTAATTTAGATTTAGATATTCACTAACTAAAAGAAGATTTCTATCTGAAGCTTCGCGAATTTTGGACCCAATTCTCCTGTTATAATATTATTATTATTGCTTGCTCCTGTTATAATATTAAATAAAACACTATTTCAAAACCTTTGGTTGCAAAAATTCGAGTGGGACCAAAGGTTGCCACCAGATATCATACAAAAATGGGAGTATCATCGGAATAAATTAGCAGATATCTCTCTTATTAAAACTCCTAGATGGATGCATACCGAACTAATACCTGTTCAATTACATGGCTTTTCTGACGCAACAGAAAAGTCTTTCGCTGCAGCAATATATATATAAGGGTTTGTATAAATGGCGCAATGGTGAATGGCGCACAAATCTCGTTGAGTAAAACCAAAGTAACGCCAATACAACAAATTTCAATTCCTCGCTTAGAACTTTGTGCAGCAGTACTTTTTACAAAACTTATGAAGCGTGTAAAAGAATATTTGAAGAACCTTACACAAGCAGAAACATTTTATTGGAGTGATTCATCCATCATATTGCACTGGCTTTCTTCACACCCCAGAAAATAGAAGACGTTTGTGGCTAGCTGTGTGTCTGAAATTTTGACCCATAGTGCTAGAAATGAGTGGCATCATATCGTATCTGCAGATAACCCGGCCGATTTAGCGTCGCGCGGTGTAATTCCTTCGGTATAAGCGAGTTCCCAGTTATGATGGCACGGACCGGCTTGGTTTAAAGAACAAATTGAATGACCATGTGAAATGCCAATATTTAGTGCATTCAATGAAAAGAGCTGGAAAGGAAAAGGTTCAGTCTTATCTTGTGGCAACAACGGAATCAATTACCATGTTACTAATCGAACGGTTCTCATCTTATTCAAAATGCTGCGTATAAATGGCCTTTATTAAGCGTTTTGTTGACAACACAAGAAAGGGAAAGAAAGATCGGATGTTACAGCCTTCTTTTCATTAAAGCTGTTCAACACCAGCTCTTTCATTAGACCGTTCATTAAGATTGGAGTAGATTACGCAGGTCCTATATTGCTAAGGCAAGCTAAAGGACGTGGTCAAAAAATATTTAAGGCCTATATTTGTCTGTTCGTCTGCATGAGTACGAAAGCGATACATATTGAAATAGCCAACGATGCCTCAGCCAATCCATTTTTAGCAGCTCTACGAAGATTCTGTGGAAGGCGAGGCTTGTGCACTGATATTTATAGTGACAATTAGAGCCGTAATTTTATTGGAGCTCGCAACGAAATGAAGGAATGGTTTGATATGCTCAATTCCTCAATTAATCCTATTTCTTTTTCTCTTTTAAAGGATCATATACTTGGCACTTTATTTCACCAGGCACCCCACATTTTGGTGGATTGTGGGAAGCGGTAATTAAATCTACTAAATTCCACCTAAAACGGGTCATTGGCGATAATCGACTGACATACGAAAAAATGCCAACACTACTAATTCAAATTGAGGCAATACGTACGGCAAATGTAATTCAAACTAATTAAAATTGAGGCAATTCGCACCAAATATCTGGTGCTGTACAAATGGATGATGTAGAGATGCTGACACCAGCTTACTTTTTAATTGGACATCCATTAACACATCCTACCTGAACCATCATTAACTGACATTAAACAATCCAAACTCTCAAGATGGCAACTGATCCAAAAAATTACTGGGCTTGGTGGTATCGAGAGTATTTGACGACACTCTAGTCAAAGCAAAAGTGGCATCAATTAAAAAAAAACATTTGCGTAGGTGACATAGTATTGATAAACGAACCCAATTTGCCTCCGACTAAATGGTTATTAGGAAATGTCATTGACACATATGCGGGTGATGATAACCTAGTACGAGTTGTGTCAGTGAAGACTAAAAACGGTGTTATCAAAACATATATTCACAGATTAAACGTTCTACCAATAATTGAACCTGACACTTCAAGGCCGGCGGAATGCATAACTCAAAATGATTCATAAATCAGATGATTCAATCATCAAACTTATACCTACAGCATTTGAGCAAAAATTTAAATCATTATGTATAATTAATTTTGGTATGTATTATTATTTTCTCTAAATAGAAGAGAAATTGTGCCGTTAATTAATTTTCTTTTATTTGTATTAAAATCAGTTTTTTTTGGTTCTTTAATCAGTTGTGCAATAAATGTATAGTTAAATGTAACTTTAGAAAAATTAAAAATAATAAATTGTTATTCCTAGTTAAATTGGTGTTTCAGTGTAACAAATAAAATATTTTAAGTGATTAGTTGAAATTTTACAGTAGTATCCCAAAATATGTAAATTCTGTTGTACGAGAAAAAATAAAAAAAATATTTACTGGAAGTGACAAACCGGAAGTTGGAATGCAGAACTGTTACAAATCATATTCTTAGCATATATACCAAGTTCAATAAAAATCAGTCAGGAATTGATGTTATTGAAGTTTCAAATAAACAGGTGCTCGTGAGGCATCACTTATACTAATATCGTCCAAAAACTAATTAATTCTTTGTCATTCAAATCTCCATCATTTATGATAGTATCATCAAAATTGGTTAATGAACGAAGTCTGTATGCTCCCAACAAACTTAAAAAACAAAGTGTGAAAAGTCAGCAGTTGTGTTGTGCCGTCGTGGACCCCTCGCCACTTTGATCAATGTATACCAAAAGTTGATCATTATCTGCTCACACTAATTGAAACCATTTTCATAAGTTTCATAATAATCACTTCATACAGTTGGAATAAACTGTACAATAGGGATAAACACCTGGAAAAAAACTTTTTACCCGAAAGAGACCAACCGGAAGTTGGTATTCAGAAATATTGGAAATAGTACTAAGACCGTATATACAAAGTCTCAATAAGATCGAAAGCCGGGCTTAGAAGTTATTGAAGATTTTAACTTACAGGATTTCGAGAGACCCCTACCATTTTGCCCAATTTTGAAATGAATCCAGATCTTCCATTTTCAAGTGAAACTGTTTCATTTTCCAAAGTTTCGTCAAGATCCATATGCAGGGATGTCAAACCCACCGATTAAAGCGCATGATAGAGTTATAAGAAAGGTTCGATTCTTCGAGTAAGCAATAACGTGGCATCATCAATGAATACTCCATAGATAAGATTGAGGGCTACCGTTGACTGAATAGAGTTCATCCACCGGCATCCCTAACATATTACCTTGGCTAGTGATATCTCACTGCTATTACCAGTGGTATGTGATATTTCACGTTAGCTCGTATGTCAATAGCAGAGACTGGAGTTATTTATTATTATTTTCAAATTTGGATAGGATCCAGTAAGTGACACTCACACAATCACCATTTAGCGATCGATTCAGTGATCTCACTCAAAACACAGGAGTGTGAAAATTGCATCCATTGCAATATTTTTCGTCAAGTTCCTATTGAAGGGAGAGGTACTATGGTTCAAAAAGCACAGTTTTTACAACGCTTTACTCGACTAAAAACAGCTTCTTTACTGCCTCTTGACTCCTTGTCGCCGTTCAAACTCAATTGATAAAGCGCTAGACTAGTAACCTAAGGACACCGAGTACGATTCCAGACGGAAACCAGTTTTTTCTATACTTTGCTATATATTTTTCAGATCTTGTCGAGAATTAATCATATTCTGAAGGTTTAGTAAAAGAAAACGATCAACAGAGATTTCTGAGGATTTTCAAAGCTATTGAGTTATAAGTGTGCTATTCAATGGCTCAATGCGCTTGGGTAAGCAAATTTGGTTTGATTCATAAAAACTCGAGACATCAAGATCTCGAAAAATATAAAATATGAACTGTAGCCCATTTGCGCAAGTAGGAAGGTATTTTATAGCTTAAGGCCTTAAGAAATCAATGGTAAGAGACAGACAAACCACAAAATATAACTTATAGGATGGTTTTCTAACTAATAAGGATTACATTATTTTTTTTAAATGGAAACCTTAAACAGTTTATTACATTTTAAGGTGGAAGGTGTTTCATTCCCGTCAAGAGCTTAGAAAAATGTCAGTGATACCAAGCGGCAAGCACCAATATGAAATATCTGAGTCGAAAATTCTATCGACGATTCAAAAGCAGTTAATTAAAATTATTAAGAAATACATATATTTAAAACCTAAGTTTGATATATAGTTCACTAGATTAAATGGATTTTTGTGAGCAATCAAACTCATTTTTTGTTTTAATAAAAAGTGTTGTGTTATAGGAATACAATATGTGTCACAACAGCACATAGATACCGTTTAAGACCACTGTCTCATAACAACATGTGTTCTGAGGTGTTGATTTTTTCCTCCGAGACTATTTGTAATTTTTTTGATTTACGGGTGTGATAGCCCTCTCGTATTCCAGTGCCCTGCTACTGAAATACGAGTTAACGTGAGATATACCATGCCACTGACAATAGCAGTGAGATATCACTAGCCAAGGTGAATTCTTAGGGATGCATGCGGATGGACTCTATTCAGTACTACTGGTTGAATTATTACTATTTTTTTTTCAATTCGAAATTATATTTGGGTTTCTCTCAATAAATCTTGACAGGGAGAGGTGAAAAGAAAAGATCACGGTTTTGATTCTACCCCACAATAATTCAGATATTGTTGACTCTGAAAAATTACTTTTATAATCGATAGTGCAAGTACTTGTTTTGGTACAATCCTAGTTTATCCCCCAAATAAATTAGCGTTTTTTTTTCAGATAAATAGAAATATTATGTCCTCTGCATCCTAATTATGCAAAAAACAAATTTGCGGAAATGAGGGGTTCAAAAGTTATAAAGGATCAAACTTTCAATTTTACCTTGGTCCCCCCTTTGGTTTTTTTTAGTTTTTTTTTTCCTTATTTTTATTTATTATTTATTTATATTTTATCACACACTAAAATTTTAAAATTTAAAAAAAATACCTTGGTCCCCCTTTGATTTTTTAGAAGTAACTTGGTTTGATTTTTGATTTTTTTTTTGACTCGCTTTTGCGACCTGGCACAACTTCGATCAAAAATAGCAACGCCCTTCCCCGCGCTCCCCCCCGTTCCCTCCCCGCGCTCCCCCCCCCGTTCCCTCTCCGCGTCCCCTGCGCCGTCCGCTTACTTTTATTGGGAACTTTTGGGGCGTTGGGGCGACGCGGGGAGGAGGGTGGGGTCGAGCTTTTGCTATTTTTGATCGAAGTTGTGCAAGGTCGCAGAATTGAGTCAAAAAAAAAAGCAAAAATCAAATCAAGTTACTTCTAAAAAATCAAAGGGGGGACCCAAGGTAAAGTTGAAAGTTTGATCCTTTATAACTTTTAACCCCCTCATTTCCGCAAATTTTTTTTTCATAATTAGGATGCAGAAGACCTAATCTTTCTATTTATCTGAAAAAAAAACGCAAAATTATTTGGGGGGATAAACTAGGAATGTTCCCTTGTTTTTGTGTCGGCGGCAGCTGCAGTGAAGAGTACTTTTCACTCACTGGCGCTTTACAAAACAGATAAATTTTAGTCAAACTGTTTTAAATAGTTATTTACAAATTTTTGAACCCGGTTGGAGAGTTTAATAACTTTCAAAGTTTACTAAATCAAATTTAAATAAAAAATAATAACAAAAATGATTCCGTCAATTTTCATGCCTCACAGGTCGGTAAAGGCTTGAAACCACATACAACGGAAACAGAAACCGAAACCGAATTTCAAACAAATTTTACAGAAACCGAATTTTTATCTGTCAAATTTGTATGAAATTCGGTTTCTGTTTCTGTTTCCGTTGTATGTGAATGCCCGGCTTAAGTAAAAAGGTTTGCGAAGTAAATGAAAGACAGTAATAGCTCGTTTCTTAAGTTTTAAAAAGTCGAACAAAAGCCGTATTCCATATCAATATAACCATTTGTCAATAAAATTTTACATAATTCTCACCATTTTAGCTAATTCGTTTTGCAAAAGGGTTAGGCGAGCTCATGTCACAAAACTATATTATATTATATATTACATACGAATCGAGTATATGTCTAAAAAAAATTTAGCCGACAACCACTTATAAACCGTCACAAATCAATGCCATTATCTTTTTCCTTTGCTCAGGGGCCCCGGCAGATCTCTAGAATATATTATTAAAGCAAGTAAAAAAAAATATATTTTTTTTATAAAACGGCGAGTCGGGGAATCGAACTCATGTCATAACATAACACATTACATAATACCGTGTAAATAATTAAGCGGTGTTTTAACACTATCCTCCAAATGTTTAATGCTTCTATAATGCACTTAAGTTTAAAATAAGGAAAAAAAATTTAGAAAGAATAAAATAAAATTAGAGAAATCCTTTGCAGATACTTTTTTTTTAATTATTATAGATCTACAAACTCATACGTTATGTATTATTTTCTAAAAGATAATTAAGGTCTTCGGATAAAAAATACAAAAAAGATTTTAGCGAGTGTCTGATTATTACAAGATTAAATTCTCAAATGCAGTGATTAATTAACTGTTCTGATTTTCACAGTCAAGATTATGATATAATAGTTAAATCATTTGGCTCCGACTGTTTTCATTGAATTAGTTCTTTTAGGTAGATTTCATATAAAGATCTACCTGAATTTTATTTCCGGTTGTATTTGTGTTTTATTGATTTAGAATTGCTTGATCAGTTTGATTGTTTAGACTGTTTTCGCTATCGCAGCCATCTTTCTTCTTTCCATGTAAAAACGTTGCGACTTGCGAGCTGATTAGTTTGCACCACATTCAGAATACAATCGAATTCGCTAATACAATCGAATTGTGAGATTTGTATAAGTTATTTTTGTCTATCATTGATCTGGAATATTCAAAACGAAAAAGAAGTCATGAAGGGATCGCAAAGAGATATCAGATTTTGTTTATTTGTATTATTTTTAATTTTTGATCTATGGGTGTGACAACCCCATACCACTGATACCATGTGATATCTTAGAGGTGCTAAATGTAGTACATTCAATCTTATGGAATATTCCATGATGATGGCATTCTTTTACGTGCTCGAAGAAACGAACCCTCATATAACTATATCTGAACTTTAATAATTGAGGAAGACAGTGTGTCACATGATCAAACAATATGCCTCTACCTAGATTATTAGTAACGTAATGTTAGTTTTGTTTCTGTACATGGTCTTAAAAATTCGATTTTTATCTCTTACTTTAGGTTTATTTTCTCCATCCAATCACAAAATATTGACGGGTCAGTTTTGGTTATGTGATAGGATATATTGTTTAGTTATCCATTCTTGAAATAAAAACATAAAAACATAAAAATGCTAAAAATGCAAAATTATTTTCTACCACAAAATGTAATTCCAACTACACAGCACATTTTATTTTAAAAAAATATCAGTTTTCCTTAATGTACTGAATATTAAAAAAAACATTGTAAAACAATACTTACATCTTCGAGACTACTCTCACCTATACACTTTTTAATCTTGTTTAAGGCTCTGAAAAGAAATAAAAATAGGTTATTTTGGGAACGGAAAATTAAAAAACAATAATTTCTTACTTCTTCACAGACTTTCTTTTCACCCGTCCAGATTCGCTCAAATCAACGACACTTTTGCTATCATCATCAGTAATTATTTTTTCTTTTAATTCCTCTTCCAAACGCTGGCGCTTTAATTCAGGACAGGATTTATTGTAATGATAATTAATGGTTATTTCTCTCACTGACATTTTACAATATTCACAAGTAACATTTAATTCCTCTTCAGTTTTACCACAAATAGCTTCATGAGTTAATAAACCTAGGGCTGATTTTCGTTTTACGATACCGCAAATAGAACAAGAAACTATTGTGATTTGATTTAGTTTCATCCAATTGATCATCCAATTTACTTTGAAATTGAAATCCAGTAAATCCATTGGTTGCTCAACGCCATCTACCCAAGCCAATCCATTATGTTTTATTAAATGAGAATTCCATCTCTTTTTGGGTATTACTTCTTTACAATTTCCACAAATAAATTTATTGATTTTAGCAATATCTGGTTTACTGAATACATTAGTTACAACAACTCGTTTCCTTTTTTTTTGCACTTCATCTTTGGCTTCTGCATGAGTACTGGATGAAATCTCTTTTAAACCCAATCCAGGTTTAATTGAAACTAATGTATTTTGTTCAGAAACGCCACAAAACTCTTCATCAGAATCTGAATAGTCAAATTTCTTGCGTTCATTCAAATCTGTTATTAATTTTGTCGGTTTTACATTTTTACTTGATCCAATTGAATCGTTAAATTTTCTTTTTCTACTTTTCTTTTCTAATTTTTCTTGGTTATCTACATCTACTTTGCTCTTATCAACTGATTTTGATTTCCTTTTCTTTTTCTTAACTCTAGTGTCAATTGGAGTACTGTCTGCTGCACTTGTATTTTGTGTATGTTTACTTTCTGTACTACATTCATTAATCGAATTTGATTCATTTGCTTCAAAAAAATTGTCATAAGAGTCATCAATCACATCAATTTTGAGAGTGTTACTATCAGATTTATTTGATAACTCTCCGATAACATCCGTTGAATCAGCAAGCTTAGATGAGTTCGATAGTAACCGAGATTTTTTTCTTTTTTTAAGAGTTTCTTTATTGTTGAGGAAATTTGTACTTTCAACTGTTTTTTTCTGTTTTTCTTCATATATATTTCGAAAATTGATTTTTTCCGTTTTTTCTTGAATTATGTTTTGATTTTCACCTACATCGAAAACTTCTTGAATGGAGTGGTCGCTTGAATTGATTGTTTCAATTGGTGAATCGATGCTGGTGGATTTATTAGCTATTGGAATGACTTCCTGGTTATTTTTTTTTATTTCGTCAAATTTAACATTCTTAATTTTAGACATGAAGAGTTTTCGATCGCTCTTTATTCTAATTTTCGGCACCACTGCAGCTTGATCTGTAATAATTTTTTCTTCTGGAATTTCCATGCTTGATATTTTATTAACTATCTCATTTCCGTTTATATGTTCTGAATCTTGAATTTCGTTAATATTTTTACAGCTAGCGGATGGAAGAAATTCAAAGGTTTCGTTTTCATTTGCTGGTGGCATTTCCAAATCGTGGTTTTTTTGACTGTCTACTAATGTTAAATTATTTGAAATGCATTTTTCATTTGTTGGTAATTGTGGAAGTGAAACTTGGTTAACTATTTCTTGTTCTGTCTCTGTTATCGAAGCCTCAGTTATACTTTTTTCTTTCAAGGGTAATATACTGAGTAAAGAAATTACATCACTATTCTGTTGGTCCGGTCCGATTGATATAATTTCAGTTATTCTATTAGTTTTCTCTTTTGCTTCAGATAATGTTGTCTGATTTGTATTTTGGTTATTATTTATACTAAATTCTAAGTTTACCTCTGCTTTATCCTTGAAATCTTCCACATTATTACACTTATCACTTATTTCAATTGTTTTTGATAGTAAATTATGTAGGGGCACAACTGTTACAAAAGTTTTTGGTTCTCTTACATCAATGACACTCTCTGTATTTGCTACATATGGTTCTATAGGTTTCATTTCCACAAGATTTTCGGTATTCTCTGCTTGAAGTTCTTCAGGCAATTTCAGATCATCTGCAATTTTTGGGTCATTTTTCAATTGTTCGGTGATATTGGGTTGATTTACGGTTTCGTTGGTTTGTTGCACGGTTGGTCGATGTGTTGTCTAATTTAAATAAAAAGAACTGATTATAATATAAGAACTGAATTTAAAAAATTATGGTGCAAATTATGAAACTTTTTGCAATCCATACAATTTTAGAGCGATCTAATTTCGAACCAATGAGAAAATTTTTAAACTTTAAAAAAGTTTATCATTCTCATCAGGGCTAGCCGACTAGATTAACTCTACCAAAAAATGTCAACGCTAATGTATATAAACTAAAACTTAGGTTACAACTCTAGCGAAGTGTAAAAACAAAAAATTTTACATAAACATACATTTAATAAATTCAGAGAATTTATAAACCAGATAAATTAATTGACTAAACCTGGGATGGGAGATTTTCCATCGGGGTGATGTTATTTATATCACAAATAATTTACTGAATTAATTACTGATTATAATTTTGTTTGGTGTTGTAATATTTGGAGCAAATATTCAACTTTATTGTGAATGTCGATTCGATGTCAATTTCAAATCGACAACAATTTAGATTGTGAATGTCGATTGTGAATCGATGTTTGTCGATATGACGCCATATTTGAGTCGATGTAATTTTATTTGGCATTTACAGATAATTGTGAAGAGAAGTAAACAAATTTTAAAAATTTTAAACAATTCCAAGATCTCTAACTCGTAATTTATTTTCATCTTCCTCAAACTCATAAAACAGATCTATTGAGTTTATCATCATAGGATTTACTAATCGGAAACAATTTACTAATGAATCTTTTTTTTAACAATTTATTAAGTAATTAATGCGCGTGTATTATTAGCCGTCATTACATGATCGTAGCATAATATACTATTTTAATATGGTAATAAATTGTAGTCGATTCGATTTAGTTACATAATACAAAATTAAAATTTGCAGGACTCGTCTCTACAATCGTCTCGACAATCGACTCGACAATCGCAATATGGGTGAATGATAACATCCTTCTGAATCGATTCACTCTCAATCGTTACACTTTGAACTGTAGATACAATCTAACTACATCGCAAGACATGTATTTTGAGTGCCTGCATAGTGTTACTTTCAAAGAATTTAATGAGTGCATTAACATCCTCTCCTCTAATTAATAGTTTGTCGAATGGAATTTTAAATTAGGCATGAAGTCAGAAAACCACAGCATTCCCATTCTGATAAATTATTCTCGAAAATTTAAAGATAAATAAAAAAATAGTGATTTTAAAGCCCACATTGGGTGGGTTGGTGATGTAGTTGGTTAGTTAACAAATGGGATCTTTAAAGAAATCAATAAATTATGACTAGAATATTCAACATTTAATTTGTTTGAAACTTGGTATATGAAGTTTTTGTAATGTTTCTAATGATTAATGGATCGCGTACACATTTCTTTTTCAAAAAAGATGAAAAAAACAGACCAAAGACAAAGATATGTAAACGCCTGTGTGCGAATAAGACAAAACAAAATCACTTTTTTTAAAAAAGATGTCAATCGTGTCTATTTCGCTAATTTTTTTACCGATGTTATCCGAAAATAAATAATAAAATGCCCTTAACCTAACAAATTTTATTTTATGAAATATAATTCCGAAAATTTTTTGTTTAATTTTGTGTAAAATAAAATAAGTTTTTGTTTTATTTATTTTTTTTTGAGAATCGATCATATAAATCATAATTATCGAGAAACAAAATTTATTTTAGGTTTGTATCATAGTGTGTATAATTTTTTTTAACTAACACATGTTTAAAAAATTTATTTTTCATCATCGTTTAAAAAAGACATGTGTACGCGATCCATTACCCTACTAACTTCCGGTTTTGTCACTACCGGTTAATGATTTTTTCATTTTATTTAAAACTACAGTTACAATTACAACTACAACCTACAATTATGAAGTAATTTTTATGCAACTTTTTAAAGGTTTCAATAAATACGAGTAGATAGCAATTAAAATTTGGGATACAGTGAACAAAAAACGGGCACAAAATCATCATCATGGTGGATGATTTTGTGCCCGTTTTTTGTCATTATGTTTTAACCGATGAATTTTAAGCCGATGAAATAATAGATGAATTAATAAAACTATATTAGACAGCTTGAAGGGAAAGTCTCACGAGTACCTGTTTAGTTAAACACTCAATAACATCAGTTCCAAAACCGATTTCGATAAAACTTGATAAAAAATAGTTTATTACAGTTTTTAACTTTTCAACTTCCGGTTCATAAGTTCCGGTAAATAAAATATTGGGTGGATTAAACTGCATGAAAAAAAGAAAGATACCTAGGTTCATGTTTGATGATTTTTTTGTGCTTCTTTTAGTGCAGATTTACAAGGATTCTGTTCAACACAACAACCATTTTACCAGCGTTTTTGTATTTGTAATTTCAAATCCGACATGGCTTGACTTTGAGTGTTGCAGTTAATGTAAATTTAACTGTAATTGTTTAACTTTTGTCTTATGCCTATTGTAAACATAGTTTCATCAACAACTGAGATCTTCAATGTGAACAAAGCATGCGATTTTAATCGAAAGCCAACAATTCTTACCCACTCGGTGTCAGGTATTATATTTTCCACGTAATACTGAACCTCATTTATGATTGTTAGTGAGATCAATGCTAAGTAGATAACCCTGTAACATCTGATTGCGAAAGTGAATTGTGATGCAATAGTAGTACAATTACAATTTTTAATAAGTACAAATAATTAATAGGATCAAGCGGCTCGCTATATAAACGTGTAAAAAGATTGTTTCTGGTGACCTTAAGATGCAGAACGAACCCATTCACGAAAATTTGGGTTGGGCGAACGGCTAACACCCAATTTCCGTAAAAAAATTATTGTCATGAATTCTGTACACAGGCCTCGGAATATCTCGGAATCATTATTGGAACGACCTCGGAAACTGTACCCGGACTACGATTTAAAAATAGGAACCTGGAACGTGCTAAGCCTGGAGATCTCCTAAAACTCACTCAACAAGTCGAGAGCTACACACTGGATATAGTGGCATTACAAGAACTAAGATGGCCAGGCAGTGGAATCTATGAAACAGCGAAAGGATACACTCTGTATTATTGCGGTCATCAAAACGGAGGAGAATTTGGAGTTGGCTTTCTTATACACCGTCGCGTGAATCAGCATGTTATCGACTTCTGCCCAATTAATATGCGGTTATGCACACTGAGAATCCGCACGCAAAAATTCAATGTCACGATCGTCAATGTTCATGCACCTACTGAAGATAAAGCAGATGATATTAAAGACCTGTTCTTCCTAGAACTTGAAGAAGTCATCAATAACATCCCACGGCACGATATAAAAATCGTGGTAGGTGACTTTAATGCTCAAATCGGTAGGATTGCAAACTTAAAACACATGTCGACCCTAACAGCTTGGATCACCCCAGCAACAATAACGGTTTTCGCGCAGCCGAGATGGCTATGATGTATGATCTAGTAATTTCCAGCACTTTCTTCCCTCTCAAGAGAATTCACAAGGCAACATGGAAATCAAATGACGGAAGAACGGAAAATCAAATCGATCACGTCATGATCTCTAAGAGACACTCTACAAGTATAACTGACGTTCGATCACACAGAGGTGCTGATATGGACTCCGATCATATGCTTGTAATCTTTAAGTACAAGTGCAAATTATTATCTAGATTTAACAGACAAGCAAAACAGACCGTGCGCTGGAATGTCGAAGCATTTAAACATTCGGGAACGCTGAATAGATATCAGGAAATAATAACACAAAACATAGAAGAGCATGACATCTCTTCTGAAATGCCATTGAACATACAAGAAGAATGGCAAACGCTTCAATAAACCATTATAGCCGCAGCACAAACAACAATCGGAAAACGATCACCGAAATCACACAACGAATGGTTTGCCGAGTACCGCCAATGCGTTGAACATAAACAAAAACTGAAAGCCTCAGCAAAACTTCTACGTAAAAAGAAACGCGAACACAGGAAGAGCTGCATCGAAAACATCAACCAACATGTGCCAACGGAAATTCAAAAAGAGTGCTTTGCCAATGCACGGAATCTGACAAAAGATTTCCACCCAAGATCTACAGCCATCAAAAATGAACATAATGAACTTACAATAAGTGAACGTGATGTGCTGGCAGTGTGGCGATCCCACTTTCAAGACCTACTGAATAGGACGAATGAAGTTCATCCTATTCGAGCAATTGCTCCATCAACTGAGGAGATTTTTGTCCCTTACCCAGCAATAGAAGAAGTGGAAGCTGCCATTAAAAAACTGAAAAATGGCAAATCACCAGGTTTCGATGGAATGCCCGCAGAACTTCTGAAAAATGGAGGAGTAGTTCTGGTCTCACGTATATACGATCTGATTCTTGCAATCTGGGGCCAAGAAGAACTACCTGCTGAATGGAAAACAGCTCTAATTGTTCCGCTACATAAAAAAGGTGACTGTCTAAAGTGTGCACATTATCGTGGCATCGCACTGTTGAATACTGCATACAAAATACTAGCTAATGTCGTACTTGCTCGACTCATCCCGTTCGCCGAATCTATCATCGATGACTATCAGTGTGGTTTTCGTCCCAACCGCTCAACTACAGATCAATGTTTTACATTAAGGTAAATGTTGGGAGCATAACATCGGCATTCACCAGCTCTACGTTGATTTCAGGCAAGCATATGATAGTATCATCCGCGTCAACCTCTGGTCCGCACTCATATGCCTTGGTATCCCAGAGAAACTTGTTTCTCTGTGCAAACTCACAACATCGGGATTAAATTGTAGAATAGTAATTGAAGGGTCAGTTTCTGATCCTTTCGATATAACATTAGGTGTTCGACAAGGTGATGCACTCGCGCCCGTACTATTTAATTTGGCGCTAGAGTACGCGATAAGAAAAAGCCGAATTGAGACACAAAACGGCATATATAAAAAATCTAGTCAGGTTATTGGCTACGCAGATGATATTGTGCTTCTCGGACGTAGAACAAGCGATATTAAGAATAGTCTCTCTCAGCTTGAAAGAAATGCTAAACGGCTTGGATTATGCATCAACACCGGCGAAACTAAAGTGTTAACAACATCTAAGAACATACCTAAGAACATACTATTGGAAATCTGGATACTGGCGACTATGAAGTGGAACGCGTGGAAAACTTCAAATACCTCGGGTCTGTAATAACATCGTCAAATGACATGCAGGCAGATATCAAAGCCCGTGTCTCTGCCTCATACAGAGTTTTATACGTATACTCAAAACTTTTGCGATCAAAACATCTTTCGCGGTCGTACAATTTATGGTCCATGTAAAGTTGCTGAAAATCAGTATAGAATCCGAATGAATCATGAAATCAGACAGCTTCTTGGAGGCTGCGATGTAATCGGATTCATTAAATCCAACCGGATTAGATGGTTTGGACATGTAGAAAGGGCTTCATTGGATAGAATGAGAAAAAAAGCGTCCCAACAACAACCAGCTGGTGTCCGTCGAAGAGGAAGACCTAGACAACGCTGGTGTGATGACATCATCCAAGACCTTCGTGATATAGGATGTCGAAACTGGGGTCAACTGGTCATGGAACGAGATGATTGGAGGCTGGTGGCACCGACGACAAAATCCCTCCATGTGATGTAAACGCCAGAGAGAGAGAGAAGTAATTAATAGAAGAAACGAGTTTTAGCATAACCAACTATTTACAATAACCATCAAAATTTGCACGAACAAAACTAAAATTGGATAATAATCCAGTTATTGGCATATTTCTTGATCAAATGACGCACTGTCTTCCTTAATAATTCTTCGAGTAAGATATAACGTGTAATCAGCAAGGAATATTCCATAACTAAGATTGGGAGGTGCTATGTCAATAACAGAGACTGCAGTACGCGGGGTTGTCACAGTCGTAGAACAAAAATAAAAAAAATTTACAAATTAAACAAACCGATCCCTTCATGCGGTGATTAAAATTAAAATTTAATTATTACTTCGGTCTGAAAGACCTAAGTATTACATTCATGAGCTCAAAGTGAAATTCTTACCCCCACTTTTTTTGACATTTCTCGACATTTTAGGATCTCCTGATTCTAAAAAAGCAAAAATGTATGTCTGTCTGCCGGCCGGCCGGCCGTCCGCCGTCATTGCCTACGCTGCAGGGAAAACCGCTGGAGGGATTTCAAAAATTTTTTTTTCTAAAAATAGGTATACTCAAGGGACAGGTCCGAAAGGACGCTGCTGTGTTCGATAACTGTACCGAAAGTGTGTCAAAAAATCATTATGTGTGTCAAAAATAGCAAATTTTCATACTTTTGGCTTAAAAAACGTTCATTTTAAGTGATTACGAGTAGGAACATTAAATTTGGAGAAATATTGATGGTAGAGATCGGTATGTGAGATCAAAAACTAGATTATTGCATTATAAGTTTGTCAAAAAAATGTTGTCAAGTGTGTCAAAAGAAAGATTTTTATTTATTTTTTTACCCAATTTTTTGGAAAAAAAATAAATTTAATTGTTTGTTTGAAATGAGATTTTATTATTATCATTAAGAATTATGGCATTATAAGTTTGTCACAAAAATGTTGTCAAGTGTGTCAAAAGAAAGATTTTTATTTATTTTTTTACCTAATGTTATGGAAAAAAAATAAAATTAATTGTTTATTTGAAATGAGATTTTATTATTATTATTGAGAATTATGGCATTATAAGTTTGTCAAAAAAATGTTGTCAAGTGTGTCAAAAATGTGTGATTTTAAAATTATTACAAAATAATTACAAAATCAAGTGTTTTTGATTTTGTAATAATTTTTGCATTATTTTTAGAATTTCGGTAAAAGTTTTAATTTTTGATTTCGTAACAATTTTTGGAATATTTTTAGAATTTTGAAAAATTTTAAATTTTTGATTTTATTATAATTTTGAAAAAAGTTTTAATTTTTGATTTTGTAATAATTTTTGCAATAGTTTTAGAATTTTGGAAAAGTTTGAATTTTTAAGAATTTTTGGAATATTATCGGAATTTAGAAAAAGTTTAAATATTTGATTTCATTCTAGTTTTTGGAATATTGAAAAAGTTTGATTTTATTTAATTTAACATTATTTTTGGAATTTTGATTATAATTTTCCGGCAACATATTGATATTTCGTGTTAGTTTTGTAATAAGTTTTTAAACAGATATCAAAAATACTTGTACTTTAACAAAGAGTTATGTTTGATATACATCGCTGCCCAAAACTAAAAACCATGTCCTCGTGAAAGTTGTTCGCCGAAAACTATGTCAAAATCCTTTACCCAGACCGAAGTCTTGATATCTCAGAGCTGTGAGATTTCAGACCCTCCCCTCCAAAATTAGCATACTTTTTGCTTAAAAAACGCTCATTCTAAGTGATTACGAGTAGTAACATTGAATGTGGAGAAATCTTGATGGTTGGCATTGGTATGTGAGACCAGGACCTTTATTATTGTATTATAAGTTCTGACACACTCAAGTTGTTGCAGATTAAATGTCGTTTTTAAAAAAATTGTAATTATGAGGGCGATATTTCTTTTGTAATCTTGTTGTGCGATTCCACGACTTCTAAATAACAGGAACAGTTAGAAAACAATTTTAAATTTTTGATTTTGTTAGAATTTATGAATTAAGAAAAAGAAGAAGCTTAGAATTTTGAGCTTTTAAGCTTAGAATTTTGAAAAAGTTTAAATATTCGATTTTCTTATAATTTTTGGAATATTTTTAAATTTTGAAAAAAAAATTAAATTTTTGATTTTATCATAATTTTTAAAAATTTAGGATTTTTGAAAAAAGTGTGAACTGTTCATTTTGTAATTCTTGAATATATTTGGAATTTTGAAGAAAGTCGGCATTTTGGATTTTATTATAATATTTGGAATTTTTTTAAATCAACTCAATCAGGCTTCTTTTTTCCGGCAATGTATTTATATTTCGTGTTAGTTTTGTAATAAACTTCTACACAGAGTTTGATGTTTAATATATATAGCGCTGGCCAAAACGAAAAACAATGTCATCGTGCAAACCTTTTGGTGAAAACTATATAAAAATTCTTAACACAAACCGAAGTCTTGATATCTCAAAGCCTTGAGATTTCAGCCCCTCCATATTTTAGGCATTGGTTTGTAGGTTAACTATCTTATAATTTATTGATTTCATAGAGTTAGTTACATTTTTGTTTTAATTGTTGAATTGTTTGTATACAACTGAGAGATAGGAAGTTTTTTGAGAATGAATAATAAAAATGATAATAACAATTTGCAAATTAATACATCACACTTGTTATTAAAATCAATTAACTGTTATACTCCGCTCCGACTCATAACATAATGGTGTTCTATAGAGATAGATTGATCACTGATTTTAGAAATGAATAATTTTGGAACTAAATGTTTAGAAAAGTAACAAGTCACAACCATATAAAAATAGAGCTCTCTTGGATCTAAGAAGTCATACGTTAAAATCAGATCATCTCCGGGTAGAAAATTTCTGAAAAGCCGACCGTTTGAAAACATTGGCTTTTTACAAAACTATTAACGGTATTTTTTTATTTTTAGGTTCAGTTTCCGACATCGTCGCCAACATGGTGTTAAAGATAAATCAAATCTATTGAATTACGTTGTGCAATTCAATACTTAATATATTGAATAAGAAGTAATAATCCTTACCTCATTGTTTCTCCCTTCGTTTAGCGTTGAATCACCTAAACTAGTTTTACGAGTACATTTTTTTTTTAGCGGAACATTTGCAGAAAAATAAGATTTAGAATAAATTTCTGAGCTCTTTTCCTTTTCTGTTTCATCTTTTTTTATAATTTCAGATTGGTTTCCATGTTTATCTTGTACCAATGGGCTCATATCCTTTTTAGATCTCCGCCTTCGTTTCGGTAGCGGCAACTCATCTAAAGTTTTGGTCAACAATAACGCATCAGTATTTACGCTTAAAGATGTCTCCGTCGTTTTTATATTTATATTACTTTCTGTTTTGGAAGTTGAGTTTACTTCGAATAAATAATCATCACATTCATAATCCAGAAATTTCTTGGACTTGCATATTTTTCTTCCACTCCGTCGTATTGTATGAGATTCATCATTTATAGGAGATTCAATGGTCGGTATTTGTTTCTCTTTAGAACTATTCAATTTTATTGAATCGATGGAGTTTTTCGAATTTCTTTTGGATTGTGAAGTTTTGGGTTGTGGAGGAACTAAAGCATTTTCATCTGCAATATTCGATAGTGTAAGAGACTTATCAATATTTTTCTTTGAGGAAGAATTCGATTTCTTTCTTTTAGATCTTGCTGGATATTCAATCAGAATTTCTTGATCTGAGATTTCGTTAACAATATCTTTTGATTCAGGTTTCGCTATGCAAGTATCATTTTCACCAGAAGTCTGTGATACATTTGTAGATTTTAACTGGAAGTTCATCTCATTTTGGTCTCTTGGTGTCTCATCAAAACTGGAATTACCTTTCGTTTCGCTCATGCTAATTCCAAAATCGATGGAATTTTTCGAATTTTTTCTAGATTTTGAAGCTTTGGGTTGTGGAGGATCCAAAATACTTGCATCTATAATATTCGACTCTAGAAGTGACACATCAACGTTTTTCTTTGAGAAAGATTTCGATTTCTTTCTTTTAGATCTTACTGAATTTATAATTCGATTTTCTTGAACTGATATTTCGTTAACAATATCTTTTGATTCAGGTTTCGTTACACAAGTTTCATTCTCAACAAAAGTTTGTAGTGCTTCTGTAGATTTTAACTCCAAGTCCGCCACAATCGGGTCTCTTAATGTCTCATCAGAACTGGCATGAACTTTCGTTTCGCTCATGCTAATACCACAATCGATGGAGTTTTTCGAATTTCTTCTGCTTTTTGAAGCTTTGGGCTGTGGAGGATCCAAAACACTTGCATCTATAATATTCGACTCTGGAAGTGACTCATCAATATTTTGCTTTGAGAAAGATTTCGATGTCTTACTTTTAGATCTTACTGGATTTATAATTAGATTTTCTTGAACTGGTATTTCGATAACAATATCTTTTGACTCCAGTTTCGTTACACAAGTTTCATTCTTACCAGATGTTTGTAATACTTTTGTAGATTTTAACTGCAAGTTCGCCTCATTTGGGTCTCTTGGTGTGTCATCAAAACTGAAATTATCTTTCGTTTCGCTCATGCTAATACCACAATCGGTTGAGTTTTTCGAATTTCTTCTAGATTTTGAAGCTTTGGGTTGTGGAGGATCCAAAACACTTGCATCTATAATATTCGACTCTAGAAGTAACTCATCAATATTTTGCTTTGAGAAAGATTTCGATGTCTTTCTTTTAAATCTTACTGGATTTATAATTAGATTTTCTTGAACAATATCTTTTGATTTAGGTTTCGTTACACAAGTTTCATTCTCACCAGCAGTTTGTAGTACTTTTGTAGATTTTAACTGCAAGTTTACCTCAATCGGGTCTCTTGGTGTCTCATCAAAACTGAAATTATCTTTCGTTTCACTCATGCTAATAGCTAAATCGATGGAATTTTTCGAATTTCTTCTAGATTTTGAAGGTTTGGGTTGGAGAGGATCCACAACACTTGCACCTGCAATATTCGACTTTGAAAGTGACTCATCAACATATTTCTTTGAAAAAGATTTCGATTTCTTTCTTTTAGATCTTACTGGATTTACATTTTCTTGAACTGATGTTTCGTCAACAATATCTTTTGATTCAGGTTTCGTTGCACAAATTTCATTCTCACCAGAAGTTTGTATTACTTCTGTAGATTTTATCTGCAATTTCGCCTCCTTTTGGTCTCTTGATATCTCATCAAAACTGAAAATATTTTTCGTTTCGCTCATGCTAATACCACAATCGATTGAGTTTCTCGAATTTCTTCTGGATTTTGAAGCTTTGGGTTGTGGAGGATCCAAAACACTTGCATCTATAATATTCGACTCTGGAAGTGACTCATCAACATTTTTCTTTGAGAAAGATTTCGATTTCTTTCTTTTAGATCTTTCTGAATTTATAATTAGATTTTCTTGAAATGATATTTCGTTAACAATATCTTTTGATTCAGGTTTCGTTACACAAGTTTCATTCTCACCAGAAGTTTGTAATACTTTGGTACATTTTAACTGGAAGTTCGCCTCAATCGGGTCTCTTGATGTCTCATCAAAACTGAAATTATCTTTCGTTTCGCTCATGCTAATAGCTAAATCGATGGAGTTTTTCGATTTTCTTCTGCTTTTTGAAGCTTTGGGTTGTGGAGGAGCCAAAACACTTGCATCTATAATATTCGGCTCTGGAAGTGACTCATCCATAATTTTTTTTGAGAAAGATTTCGAATTCTTTGTTTGAACTGATATTTTGTTAACGATATCTTTTGATTCAGGTTTCGTTAAACAAATTTCATTCTCACCAGAAGTTTGTAGTGCTTCTGTAAATTTTACCTGGAAGTCCGCCACAATTGGGTGTCTTGGTGTCTCATCAGAACTGGCATGAACTTTCGTTTCGCTCATGCTAATAGCTAAGTCGATGTAGTTTTTCGATTTTCTTCTGCTTTTTGAAGCTTTGGGTTGTGGAGGATCCAAAACACTTGAATCTATAATATTCGACTCTGGAAGTGACTCATCAAAATTTTGCTTTGAAAAAGATTTCGATGTCTTTCTTTTAGATCTTACTGGATTTATAATTAGATTTTCTTGAACTGGTGTTTCGTTAACAATATCTTTTGATTCCAGTTTCGTTACACAAGTTTTATTCTCACCAGAAGTTTGTAATACTTTTGTAGATTTTAACTGCAAGTTCGTCTCATTTGGATCTCTTGGTGTGTCATCAAAACTGAAATTATCTTTCGTTTCGCTCATGCTAATACCACAATCGATTGAGTTTTTCGAATTTCTTCTGGCTTTTGAAGCTTTGGGTTGCAAAACACTTGCATCTATAATATTCGACTCTGGAAGTGACTCATCAACATTTTTCTTTGAGAAAGATTTCGATTTCTTTCTTTTAGATCTTTCTGAATTTATAATTAGACTTTCTTGAACTGATACGTTAACAATATCTTTTGATTCAAGTTTCGTTACACAAGTTTGTAATACATTTGTAGATTTTAACAGAAAGTTCGCTTCATTTGGGTCTCTTGGTGTTTCATCAAATCTGAAATTATCGTTTGTTTCGCTCATGCTAATACCACAATCGAAGGAGTTTTTCGAATTTCTTCTGAATTTTGTAGCATTGGGTTGTGGGGAATCCAAAATACTTGTATCTATAATATTCGACTCTGGAAGTGACTCGTCAATATTCTTCTTTGAGAAAGATTTCGATTTCTTTCTTTTAGATCTTGGTTGATTTATAATTAGATTTTCTTGAACTGATATTTCGTTAACAATATCTTTTGATTCAGGTTTCGTTACACAAGTTTCATTCTCACCAGATGTTTGTAATACTTTGGTACATTTTAACTGGAAGTTCGCCTCAATCGGGTCTTTTGATGTCTTATCAAAACTGAAATTATCTTTCGTTTCGCTCATGCTAATAGCTAAATCGATGGAGTTTTTCGATTTTCTTCTGCTTTTTGAAGCTTTGGGTTGTGGAGGATCCAAAACACTTGCATCTATAATATTCGACTCTGGAAGTGACTCATCAATAATTTTCTTTGAGAAAGATGTCGAATTGTTTCTTTTAGATCTTGCTGGATTTATAATTAGATTTTTTTGAACTGATATTTCGTTAACGATATCTTTTGATTCAGGTTTCGTTACACAAGTTTTATTCTCACCAGAAGTTTGTAGTACTTCTGTAGATTTTACCTGGAAGTCCGCCACAATCGGGTGTCTTGGTGTCTCATCAAAACTGAAATCATCTTTCGTTTCGCTCATGCTAATAGCTAAATCGATGGAGTTTTTCGATTTTCTTCTGCTTTTTGAAGATTTGGGTTGTGGAGGATCCAAAACACTTGCATCTATAATATTCGACTCTGGAAGTGACTCATTAATAATTTTCTTTGAGAAAGATTTCGAATTCTTTCTTTTAGATCTTGCTGGATTTATAATTAGATTTTCTTGAACTGATTTAACTTTATCAAACTCTTTTGATTCAGGTTTCATTATAAAACTATCATTCTCGTTAGGGTCAATCCGGTCTCTTGATGCTTCTTTAAAACTGAAATGATTTTTCATTTCGCTGATGGTAATATCAGAATCGATGGAGTTTTTCGAATTTCTTCTAGATTGAGAAGCTTTGGCTTGTGGAGGGTGCAAAACATTTGCATCTGCAATATTGGATTCTGTAAGCGGTTCATCAATATTTTTATTTTTTTTATTCGAGAAAGATTTTAATCTTTTTCTTTTAGATTTTGTCGGATTTACAATTAAAATTTCTTGAACCAATTTATCTATAACAACATTTTTTGAGTCGTACTTCGTTACAATAGTATCGTTTTTCCCAGAAGTTTGTGACACCTTTGTAGCAGATTCTAATTGTACGTTGGCGTGAATGAGCTCTCTTGGAGTTTCATTAAAACTGAAAGGATCGTTCCTTTCGCTGATACTAACACCAGATTGTTCTTGGTTTTCTGTAACTGTTGATTCTTGATGAAATGAGTCAATTACAACTTCATTCACAATATCAGGAATTTCAATCGATTCATCAATAACTAAATTATATCCAGATTCCTCATTAAGCATAAATGAACTATCTTGAACCAACGTTGGTGATAAATTTGATGATAAGCTTGAAACTTTTCTTCTTAAGAGAGTCTCATTACTTGCAAATGTATTTGGTAATATAGTGTGTACATCTAATGCTGCATCTTGATTCTTAGATGAAGCTATATTTTCTGATAGTGGTACTGTTGCAGATATTTCGCTTTCATAATCAGTTGTACCAAAGTTACTATCGACATGGTTTTCCGTAACATTCAAATTTTCATTCAAAATCTTATCAGAAAATCTACAAATATTTTCATCATTATTTTCACTTTTTTGGATTGGTACATCATCGTCTCGATTATAAGGTTGAACATCATAACAGGTGTCACTAAAAGCTAGTTGGCGTTCTTTTTGAATTTCTTCCAAAGATATGTCAATATCCATGGTAACAGAGACGTCGTGATGCGGTGATTTAATAACAAACACAGAATTGCATATCGGTTCTTTCTCTTTTATATCCGGAATAAACGGACTTCCGTGATCAGTAACAGCTTCAAGCTCTGTATTAACGCGTTTTATTTCTTCCAAAGTTGATAATTTTTTTGTCCAATCTGATTTAAGTTCTACATTCCGATCTAGACCTTTATCTCTTGGCTTTACTTTTCTAATTTTTGTAATATTTGGAGTAAACTTACTTCTTATAGTTCTCGGTGCAACGCTTGGTTTTATGTCTATATCGGTATTTCCAACTACAGACTCTATCGGAGCTGACTGTTTTTCTTCTTTCACATTTCCTAGCACAACATCTTCGGTTTTAAAATAAACTGGCTCCGGTTTAAGATCCACTGAATGAGTCGGTTCTGATTTGCATTTCTCTATTTTAATTTTAACATTATCAAAACTTTCTTCGATAAATGTAATATCATCATCACTTAATGTATTTGTTATTTCCTCTTCCTTGACATTTTTCAAAAGAGCCCCTAATATTTTTTTCAGTTTCTTATTTTCCATTTCTAATTGTGACATTTTATTTTTCTTAATTTGTTTTGATCTACTTGAAATCGGGTTTATAGTTTTAGCTCGATTAGGATCGTCGTCGACCGTTTCTAATTTAGGGAATAAAACCGATTCATGTTTTATATTCATAATTTGTTTTTGTTCGTCGTCTGGCATCGGTATAGTAGAAATGATGTTATTGATGTCTTCAGTTGGCAAGTTTGATGTTGATGGTGTCTCGACTGTAATTTTAGAATTCAAAATGTGTAATTTGTTTGCAAAAGGATTTATGTTCCTAATTTCGCTAAACGCTTTCTCATTTAATATTAGAGGCTCGTGCTTGATAAAGTTTGATGTCGATGGTGTCTCGACTGTACTTTTAGAATTCAAAATGTGTAATTTGTTTGCAAAAGGATTTATGTTCCTAATTTCGCTAAACGCTTTCTCATTTAATATTAGAGGCTCGTGCTTGATAAAGTTTGATGTCGATGGTGTCTCGACTGTAATTTTAGAATTTAAAATGTGTAACTTGTTTGCAAACGGATTTATGTTCCTTATTTCGCTAAACGCATTCTCATTTGTTAGTAGAGGCTCGTGCTGGATAATGGGGCTCTTACGTGTGGTATTCAATTGTGATGGTTTAGGTGGTGTATTTTTATGTAAAAGTTCCATATTTTCTTCTACAGTTCTTACAGCTTCCTTCTGTGTTTGTAATAAAACAATACTTTTATTACTTGGGCATAACTTTCCACCTACATTGATTATTGGTAGTTTCCGTAGAGGTGTGCTGTTTAAACTATGAACAGGGTTTTGTAAACTATTTGTAATATTCTGAGGTGTGGCTACATACAAGATTTTTAAATTAGAATCATGCAAAGTTTTACACTCATTTGTTGAATTCAAAGAATTCGATTGATTTCCAATATTAAACTGTCTGAGAAATAAATTTGATAAATTTGGCTCATAAACAGGTTTAATATCTGACGGGTTGTCCAGTGCATTGCTCTTATTTTGAACAACAATATTCTGTGGCTTGTGTATTCGTTTTATAACGGCGTTTGGCAATCTTTGTTTTAAATTCATCAAATCTAAGTCACTCACAAGATTATTGGCGTATATTTGTTTAAGATTCTTTGGAGAAATAGAATGTGATATCAAGTATTGTTCATTTGCAACTATTTTTACTTTATTTTCAGGTATATTGGTCTTAGGATCCAATATGTTTCCAACTTTCACAATATTTTGATTATGTTGCTGTAGATTACTTGTCGATGTTACATCATTTCTTTTTGACCAACCCCTAAAATCATTATTATTTATTACAATAGAATTTATATTATTATTCTTTAAATTCCCATCTGGTAAAACAGCATTTCCATTTCGATTGATAACTTTAATTACCGTATAATTGCTTTTGATCGGATTAGGGGATGGATTAACCATCACATTTTTCACTAATATATTCTTATTTGATCCATCCAAGTTGGTTTGATTTATTTTTAATTGTGTTCCTGGTGGTTTATCGTTATGCACAACAAAATAACTTTTAGGTTTCGGAGTTTCTTGATGTGGTGAAAAATTTGGTAGTCTAGCATTAGTTAACGGAGTACTACAACTCATACTTTCTGCTTTTGACATAAACTCTGGAGTCGAAGGTGTATTATTAATATAATTGAAATTTGTCGGCAATGGTGATGTAATAATATTTTGCGATGATGTAACAACGGATGCATTTGCAATTGGAGTACTTTCTCTATTCATCTTGATTGATATTTTCTTTTTTATATTTCTTATATCAAAGTCATTTGTTTGTTTTTCCTCTAATTTTTCTTCTAATCGCTTTTTTGTTCGATTAGATGTCGACCTTTTCTTTCTTGAACCGCCTCCTGTACTCTTCGGCTTGATGGTTTGCATAATTTGGATATTTCGATGTACTGGTGAATTTATTAAGTTATCTGAAAAAAAATTGTTACGGTAACAGTGTATCTCTAGGTTTAACATTGCAATCAGAAGTTCGATTCTCGATCGAAATTTAATTTTTTTTTTCCTAAAAATATTCACATAGCAATTAATTTTTTATATATTTACCAGATTGTTTGGCTAAAGCATCAGTAATTTTAGCATCTAATCCATAATGTTTCAGTTTTGAGGGATCCAAGACAAACATATTTTTTATAACTCTATTCATGGATCCGTCAGCAGCCGGAGGCATGACAGGCTGTATTTTAGGTTCATTTTTACTGCTGGTCCCAATTTCTTTATCGAATTTGGAAGAATTATTTGATGTTTTAGATTTTTCCATGTTTGAAATTTAGTTTTTTATGCTAAATTTTATGCGCACGTGGTGCAGAACAATTTAATTTTTTATATTATCACAATTTATTTATTTAATTTAAATTAAAACAACTAAGTAATTTGTACAACTAGTATTTTCATATAATATTTAAGACAGAAAAATTCACATTTTTTCTTTTTGACAAATGGCGTTTTGATTGAATTCACCCTGAATGATGCAAGCCTTTCGACAAAAACGATCGAATAATATTGACATTTGTTGTTTAGGGACATTTTGGGAAATGTTCCAATTGTGTACCAAAAATTGCCTAAATTTTTTAGTTCAATTTTTCAATTATTTGGATTTCTCAAAACAAACTTTTTAATTAATTCCAGAAAAACGTCTATTCTCGTGGTTTCGTGCTGGATTCGAAACTGCCCGCATCAAGAAGCACAACTGGTCTAGCCATTTGAGGTACTATATGGTTACCATATATATATATATTTTTTTTTTTTTAAATAAAAAGTGTTGTGTTATAGGGTTTAGACTATGTGTCACAACAACACATAAATACATTTTAAGAGCTAGGTCCAGACCTAGGTCCCACAACAACTTGCGTTCTAAGGTATTGATGAACGCTTTCTTTAAACCTCTGCGGATTGAAGCCACCTGAGACTATGGATTTCGGCAAACCATTCCATTTGTATGCAGTTCGGACAAAGAAGTCTTTCTGCAATCTGCCAGTATGACAGTGAGGGATCTCGACCGTTTGACTGGTTGTGGTAGCCGATTGCCGAGTGGAACGGCGGTAAGAATAAGTTTGAGGCATGATGCTGCTGATTTCATCTGAGCACTGTTGATGACGATATGGTTCCGAAGTTGAAACTTAACCATCAGTAACTTACTTTACTTGATGTTTTTCTACCATCCGTAAAAATTTCTGTTTTATTCAATTTAATACTACTGTATTGTTAGTCCTACTTTTACGTTAGCATTGATTGAATAACTTTATTGATATCCGCTATCGTTATGGACCCAATACTAATTTTAGTTCGAGATTCTATCGAGTTGCACGGTCATTCGCAACAGTGGCATAATTACCATAGCAGCTTTGTTTTTTAAGGTTGTTCGTTACGTCCGTCTCCCATTGTAGTCGTGACTCGTGGTTCACCTTGAGGTCGCCCATTCCCTGGGTAACTAACGTACTAACGTACATTTTTTTTAATCATTCCAGAATTGGCTCCTTGAATTGGCTCGTAGAACATGCCCAAACCAAGCAAACCTGTTGGAACGGATACCACTTATTATATCAGGACTATCTAGAAGGTGTATGATCTCAAAGTTATATCGGGTTCTGAACTCTCCATCGTCTGTCTTAAGCGGACCAAAAATGTAGCGTAGGATCTTACGCTTAAATACAGATAAATTCGATACGTAATTTTGTGTAAAGGTTGACGCTTGTGATCCACAGTCCATACATCACCACCGGTTTGATCAATGTCTTGTATAACTTGGGTTTCGTGTTAGTTGACACATACGGTGATCTAAGGAGAGGCTTAATTGAGTGGAAAGATCGATTATCTGCAGTGATTCGAGATTTTATATCTGTAAGTGTGCTGTTGTTTGAGTCAAGCATTGATCCCAAATATTTAAAAGATTCAACTCCCTCAATTTGCTCGTCGATTCCCTTGTCGATTCCCTTGTTTGCACACTGTAAGCGATAACCTTCTTTATGGATTTTTTTTTTAATTTATTTATTTATTTTCCAAAAAAATACATTTCATACAGGAAAACATCAATTTGATTTATAATACATAAATTGTTTTAAAAAAATTATCTTAGCTAGTTAATTAATTTCATGTTTGTAGTATAGGTAATGAATAATGATATTCAAATTTCCAAAAGCTGCGTCTTTAATTAACTGTATAATTTAATTTTTTTTTTTTCATTTTTTTTTTATTTATTGTTTTTTCAATTACATTTTACTAAAACTGCTTCTGTTTAAATTAAATTTTACTAAAACAAAATATCTTAATTAGTTGATTAATTTCATGTACAATTTATAAATGTAGGTTTTGTAAAAATATCCAAATTTCCTTATATAATAAAAGCTCCATTTTAAGATTAGGTTAGAGTTATAATTAAATTTCTTCAGATAATAAAGCTTTATGCTATAGTTAGTTAATAGTTTAATAAAAATAAAAAGGAATTTGGAATAGGTTCAAATTAAGTATTAATTAATTAATTATGGCTTTGGTTAAGACGAAACCTAGTATACTCTAGAATTTTTATAATAAGCCTAGTTCGATAAACATCAGCAGCAATGATGTTATCAATATAGCTGAGGGTATCAGTATATTGGTATCAGTATAGCTGAGTTCCAATCGTGTGTCAAGGTTTTAGTTCGCCAGATCATTTGAACAAATTCCAACAATCTTAAGGATAGAGTTTTACCACCATGTACAATCATTTCATATGTTATATCGTTGATACCAGGTTTTTTATAGCGTTTTAATTTTGACAGCGGCGCTTCCAATTACTCTTTGGTGATTTCGTCTACATGTACCTTTGAAGCATGAACAAGCTTTGCTCGTCGTCCGACTTGTTGCTGGTCACTTAAGTTGAGAAGATTCTCAAAATAAGTGGCCCGAGTATTTAAATTTTTTTTTTTTTATTAATTATTTACATGTCTAGCACACCAAATATGAAATAGTAGTTATTCAAACTCTTTGAATATCTGAAGATACCATGTCAACTATAAAGGAAGGAGATGAGGAAAATGGAAGGAATGGATATAGGGATAACTATACTAATTGTTTTAAATGACGATGGACATTTTCTTTAAATGCCTGAGGGGAAAATTCATCAGGAAGTACAGAGGAGGGCATTGAGTTCCACAATTTGGCCACTCTATTAAAATAGTCGTTCTGGAAGGACACAGTTCTACAACGAGGTATTTGTACAACAATGGATGGGATAACTCGGCAGCTCTTGTTTGTCAATTATACTGCACACTCGATGGAAGGATATTTTGAATTTCCTTAGAGCAGAATTTGCTAAAGCTATATTTATAGTAGATTGACAATTCAGCCACATTTCTTCTGTGTTGGAGTGAATAAAGCTGGTCCGTTAGTTTGGTATTACAAATCAACCGTATTGTTTTTCTCTGTACAGACCCTAGACATTTTATTGTTGACTGACAAGCACCTCCCCAAACATGACAGCAGCACTCCATACATGGACGAATAAAGGACTTGAAGATTAGCAAAATTTGCTCGGGATTGAAATATTTTTTACATCGACTCAAGAATCCTAATTTTTGAATTGCAGGTTTAGAGCGGTTGAACGTTGTTTGATGTTTGTTCCATTTCAGGTTATTTTGAATATCCACTCCAAAAAGTCTAACTTATTCAACCTCACGCAATTCCTCATGGTTTATTTTAATAGGGAAATGTTATGTCGTTATATTCATGGAAGCCGGCATAGTTTGGTTTCGGTTGGATTAAATGAAACAAGATTATGATCACCCCATTCCATTATACGATCCAGATCTTTGTTGATAGAATCAATTAGCAGCGCTCTATCAGTGGTAACTGTAGTATGAGATCTGTAGTAGTAGTAGTATGGTAACTGTAGTAGTATGGTAAATGTAGTATGATGGATTGGGTGCACTGTAGAAATAAGTAAGTCATTAATGTAAAAAAGAAACAAGGCTGGTGAGAATGCAGAACCTTGGGGAGCCCCAGAATTGGTTGTGAAAATATTGGATGTGATACCATCTAAATTAACATGAAATTGGCGACCTGTAAGAAAACTATGAATCCATGAGACAGTAAGATGGTCTATGCCATAAGATTTTAATTTAGGTAAATGAACGAAATGAGTGTAGGATAATGGGTAGGTTCAACTATTTTTGAGTTTTCTGTGAAAATACGACCCAAAAGATCCGCTTGGAATAGAGGATAGAGTAAAATTACTTTAGACTTATTTAACTGCCTGAAAGAAACTACGTGAGCCAGATGGGTGCTTGGCGAATTTCTTTGCTTTCTTCTGGATAAACGCGTCTTTGTCCATGTCTATTTTGAATTTATTAATATTTCTGGCTTTTTTATAGGCGCTATGGGTTTCAGGTGTTTTATTTGCGTTATACGTAAAAAATATTTTTGCAAAAATATTTTTAAAGTCTTCTGGTAGCGCCCCATCATCATTTTGAATAGCTGTCGATCTAGTTTGAGGTCCCTTCTTTTAGGTTTTAACCTGTTGAAAGAAGCTATACGCGTTTGATATTCCATATTACTTGCAATCTTTAAATCTCCTCACACATCTCCTAAGCTTTCAGTCTCCTCACACTTCTCTTACACCACTCTCTCTTCGTTCGTCTACATAGCTTTATAACGTTTTGTCTTGCCAGTTTATATTTCTCCTTCGTGGATCTGGTGTTGCGTCCTTGTAGACATTTCTGATAGTTATCTACCTTGTATATTGAATAGCGTCAAGTCATGCTTGATCCAAGGCTTCTGGAAGTAGTTTTGTCGTCGAAGTATTCCCTCATTATAGTGCTTAAAACAGCATCTTTGAGCAAATATCATAACTTATTGACGTCTTCGTTTTTTGGTTTCTGATTTCCCAATGTTTATTCACAAGCGTTATATCAATGAATTTATGTTTATTTTATTTTTTTAAAATATAGTGATAATATTAACTGTCCATCAGTGCTGTTACTACAGAGTACTTATTCCATAATTTTAGAAATGGGTTGGTTGGGGTTGTAAACCCCAAAACTATGATAAAAATAAATTAACACAAAAATTGAAAGAGTTAATCTAAGTACCTATAACAACAATTTACACAGTTACAATAACAACCAAACCTTTTGCGTGTGATTTTTGACAAATATGTAATAGCTGATCTTGTTTGAAGCTAGGTAGTGGAATTGACTGTAAATATTATAGCATCACCCGTTTGAAATCCATAGCTATGTCAGATATAGTTTAAAGTATCACAAACAACTTCCTATTCTGTACTCCTTGTAGCTATATTGACCCCATCATTTTAAACATAGCCCCACAAAGTCCACTGTTATGAGAATAATATTGTCATCCATCCATTATATTCATGTAAAGCAAATGTCCGTACAACACCATCTTCGTGACAGAAACTGTGACATAAACGGTACATAAACAATTCTCTGCAGTCTGGACATAGAAAATGCTAGCACCGACATGGCTGAGATATCTACCAAATACCATTAACTGAAAAAGTAATATCAAGCACCACATGGTAGGTGCAATAGTTATGAAGCTATACTGTTTTCAAGATAACAAAATTTTGGTCGTTTGGATTAAAATTAAAATTAAAAATTAGATCAATGAACGTCCCATAACAATATTTGTTTATTTTCAATTATGAATTAAAAAGCATGTTTAAATATTATAGCATAATTAGACCAATAAATTAAAAATAAAATACAAAATAATATTTAAAAGCCAATTTTTGTATAACTATTCAAATTTTATTGCGTATTAATATATTAATAACTTTAAAAAAATTTCCCAAAAATATACATTTTCAGTTCAGTGCATATATCTCATTCTGAATGTGACCTAAAATAATATAGCTTTGACGAAATAAAAAACCATTCAAGTGCTTCTCTCTTGTCTTTTTTTCAATCAAAATAAAATTATAATTTTTCTAAATACAAAACTAATGCAATTTAAAATTTATTGATGGTGTGTTAAATATCATTATTCAATTTATATCATAAAATTTTAATTGAATTGTGTAGAAATAATAATGTAATAAAACGCTTTAGTTAAATGTACAAAATACAATGATAATATTAAAAGTTAAAGTTAAATTAGAGAAACAAAAAAACAGTATTTAATTGATGTATAATAAAAAAATGATGAACACTTCTGATAGTGACAAAAATAATATAAATAGTAAAAATTTTCCAATGGATTTAGCACAAAAAATTGCATTGGTCAAGCCAAATCCTGATGGAAAAGGTGGCACAATACAAACGCCACAAACGTTTCGTGCAATTGGACAACCTCAAATGAGAATGATTGCAATGCCCGCCGGAACTGTACAAACATCCGGCGCAGCACAATTAATTCAAACACATATAATGTCGCAAACAATGCTCAAACAAGGTTTAAATTATTATTCGAGTTTATCAATAGAAAAAATGATTTAATATGTAAATTTTGATCTATTGTTTAGTTGAGGCATCTTCCAGAACACAAATTACAGCATTACCGTCACGAACGTTGACCCAGGGAGGGACGATAACTGTATCAAGGGCAACAACTCCATCAAATTTTATTTCCAGAGGTGATAAAATAAATTGAAATGTGTAAAACTGTGAACGTGTTTCAATTTAATTATTTTTTTTATTTTTATGAAGGTGCAACTGTCACTAACACAAATCTTCGTGGCAATCTGACGACGCCAATTCGAGCTCCAACACCACCATCATCTATAACAAATGTCCCTTTTGTTCGAGGATCTTTACCATCGAAAACGTCGGCGACAGCAGGGACTACAGTTTTATCACCAGGTAAAAATTAATTTTAAAATTATTTCTACTATTTGAATTAATTTAAATTTATTGATCGTGGTGTATCCATGGTCGAGTGGATAAAGGTGACACTATCGCTAATGATGAATCTATTGAAACTTAGTTCTTTTGAACTAGGGTTCGCACTGATTGCCGAAATATTCAACAATTTCGGATATGATTTAAAACCACTGATGCGATGTTTTTTATTTATTCATGTTTAAAAATAATTACGAAATCTTTATTATATTTGTATTAATTGTATAAATTGCTTATTTAAGGTTCAACTCAAACTTGGATATCGGGTGGAAATGTTCAGGTTCAAGTACCAACCCAACTTATTCGTGCTACAAATATATCTCATTCTCCTAGACAACAATCCCGCATTATAGCACAAACTTCGAATACAGTTAATTCATCAAACAGTGGAATGTCTACTAATTTAAACCAAAATATTTCATCACAAAATCCACAACAAACATTTGTTGCTAGTATGTCTACTGTTTTGCCATCTCGTCAACCGACAGCTGCTTTAGTATATAGCAGTGTTTCCAATCCACAACACCAGTATACCGGAGCTGGGCAACGAGTAACTGTTGCCACACCAATTGGTGGTCAAAGACCAGTTCGACCGATACAGATAGGCAACACCAGATTGCCAACTTCTGGAATGGGATTACGTGTATCAACAACAAATTTAAGTATTAGAGCTCCGAACGTTCCAGTATTAGCTCCAACAAGTGTGTTAACATCAATTTCAAACGCAGCACAAAGTAGAAATGTTGCAACAGTTTCTACAACCAATTTACCTGCTGGCATACCGGCTGCTAGAATCATTCAAGTACAACAGCAACAAACTGGAGGAGCGCAAGTTATAAATACTACACGTCTTGCAGGTAATCTAATGACTTTACACCCTGTCATTGTTAATGCAAGTGGTGCGGGGAATAGGATTTCAACAACAATTGGTACAAAAGTTCAACCTTCTTTAACGATTACTCATGTTAAAGCGGGTATGGGACAATCAACTGGTAACGCGTCGGTTAATAATTTATTGACATCAAGCATCGCAAATTTGTCTCAAGGTGGGACAATAACCATTTCGCAAGCTCAAGGAAATCAACAGATAACGTCAATGCCGTCGGTAACAAACTCCCAAATCAGTAACAGTATTAACAATCAGCACAACATGCAACAACAACAGCACCAACAACAAATAGCACAACTTGTTAGTGTTAATCAACAAGGTGTTGGTAATCAAAATCATCAGCTTGTTACCGTTTCCCAACAACAAATTCTTGCAAATAGTCAAAATCAAGGAATTGGGACTGTTGTTCCAGTTGCCATCAACACAAGAACCACAAATAATATAACTGGAACAATAACATCAATTCCAGCGATTTCTTCGTCTATTGTCAATTTAAATAGTAATACAAATACAAACATTCGGGGAAATATGGTTCAGGCATCTTCTGGCACAACAATTCTTCCAATTGCTAAAGTACTTCCACAACAACAACATATAACAAGTGAACAGCTGGCACAACAAACGAATAATTCAAATTTAACTACTCCAACGTCAACTATTAATAATAATTTAGCAAATCAAGTATTAATTCATACAAGATCACCAAGTACATTAAATAACATTGGAAGTATTGGTAGTAGTAGTGTCGGTAATACAGTTACAAATGTTTTTTCAAATTCCGCTTCATTTCTTCCAACTTCTGGTACATTCTTTTACGAGCATTCGCCCAACGCTAACAGTGCTAATTCAATATTAACATTAACAACATCATCTGGGAATAATACAAGCACAGGCAATCAAATAAGTAAGTAGATTTTTGTATATCTTTTTATTTTAAAAAATTGTTAGTTGATTTATGATAATGCAGATGACGTGTAGTATGGATAGTATACTTTTAGGGTTCTCGTAGCTATCTAAAATATTGGAAATTTTAATTTTTGTTAGTTTTTGTGAAATATAAAAAAGACAAAACTCATAATTAAGATGAATTTATTGAACAAAGCTGTAATTTAAAGTTTCTAAAACTGAATTATTCAGTGAATTATTATTGTTGTAACGTTGGTGTTCAACGTTTTTAAACCAAATGTAGCAGACACCTACAAATTTTTTTTATCTTGGTTGTCCACAAACAGCAGTTGGTAGTTTTGATCCTTAAGTTCAAGTACACAACCACCACAACTGTAACATCTGAAAATCTTCAAGAAATTCATGAACCTCAATTCATTAAGATTGCTCCGAGTACGTCGAGTAAGTGTCACTAACAGTAACATCAGTTTCAAGCGGAATGCCCCAATTGAACCATTGGGGATTTTTCTCCAGTCGATGTATCTAAATTAGAGGAAGCAACCTTCCGATTCTGGCATACGTATCTCAGCTTTAACCCATCTTTCCTATATCCCTTTAGAGTGACTACTTCAAAGCTTCACCAGGTGTTTCATTATTAATAATGAAAACTAGCCTACCATAATTTATAGAATCCTGTTGTAAATGCAATGTAAACGCTCTTATTGTTCATAGGGTTTTTCTTGTTCAACTATACATTTTTATTTTATATACTGTCAAATTGGTTATCAATAAAATAATTGTATCTTGGTATAATATACTAAACAGGTGTTTGTTAATTATTCTCTGCGATCAGGTTATGGGCCCAGATTTAAAAAAATCTAATAATATTCTGAGCATCCGTAAATTTTTTTATAATATTAAATAGTGTTTATTAAAGTAAATATAATCACTTTTGCTGTGTGCAATATTTTAAAAAAATTTGGTGCGTGCAAGATGGGAAAAGACCATTTTGAAATCGACAAACTAAAAGGTAGTGAAAACTACCATACTTGGAAGTTTGCGATTGAAAATTATTTGGAAATGCATCAGCTTGAAAAATGTATTCAAGCGAAAGCAAATAATCCGGAGAGTCCAGTTGAAGAAAAGGCGGAAAAGTTAAGTCAGGCCAAAACACGTTTGGTTTTGTCCTTAGACACATCATTGTATGTACACATACAAAAATGTACTTCGGCCTTAGAAATTTGGAAAAAGTTTCAAATTCTATATGAAGACAAAGGTTGGCTTCGCAAAATTGGGTTACTTCGAACGCTAATGTCTATCCGTTTAGAAAATTGTGCAAATATGCAAATGTACATAGAAGACATCATGCGAACTTCAAATAAATTAAATGGTATTGGTTTCGCAATAAACGATGATTGGCTTGGTGCTATCATGTTAGCTGGCTTAACTGATGATTACAAACCTATGATTATGAGTTTTGAAGGAAGCAGTGCGGAAATAAATGATGATACAATCAAAATGAAGTTGCTTGATTCACAATTTGCAGAAAGTTCCAGTAATGACGCAGCATTTTTTAATAAAGGTTTAAAACCACCCAAAGATAAATTTAAAAAGGTACGTAAAAATATTAAATGTTATACTTGTGGTAGAAAAAATCATTTAAGTTCAGAATGCCGTCATAAACTAAATAATATAAAAAATAATGACAACCAAGAAAACAAAAAACAGAGTGATGTTACTAAAAGAACATTTGCTGTGTTTCTGGCAAATAATACAATACAAGATGAGACAAATTGGTACATTGATAGTGGAGCATCGAGTCATATGACATCAAATGCAAGTTTGTTATATGAACAAAAACCATCTTCTGTTAAAGAAATAACGACAGCAAATGATGAAACAATTAAAGTAGAATGCGAGGGTAAATTAAATTTAAAATTTGAAAACGTTGACATAGAAGTAAATGAAGTTTTATATGTTCCAAAATTATCAGCTAACTTATTATCAATTTCAAAAATGGTACAAAAAGGGAACAAGGTCACATTTGATAAAACTGGTTGTACTGTCTATGATCAACAAAATTGTAAAGTTATTAGTTGTAAAAATAGTCATGGTCTCTATAAATTCAAAACCACTGATGTAGAAAGATGTATGCTGTCAAATGAGAATCAAAGTATTGAAACATGGCACAGGAGGTTAGGTCATATCAACTTTCAAGATTTATATAAAATGAAAAATGGTGTTGTAGATGGCATCAAATTTTCAAAACCTTATAGTATGAATATGCCAAAATGTGAAATATGCTTAGCTGCAAAACAGTGCAGATTGCCATTTAAATCAAGTGAAAATCGTTCACAAAATGTACTAGACATAATACATTCCGATTTATGTGGGCCGATGGAAAATTTGTCTATTGGTAAAGCTAAATATTTTTTGACATTTATCGATGACTGTTCTAGAAAAGTTTTTGTATATTTTCTTAAATCAAAATCTGAAGTTCTCGAAACTTTTATAAATTTTAAAGTATGGATAGAGAACCAAACAGAAAGAAAAATAAAAGTATTCAGAACAGATAATGGCACAGAATATTTGTCAAAAGCGTTTGAAAAATTCTGTAAAGTGAATGGCATTCAACATCAAAGGTCAAATGTGTATACGCCACAACAAAACGGAGTAGCTGAACGCATGAACCGTACGTTGGTTGAAAAAGCTAAATGTATGCTTTTTGACGCAAAATTGGAAAAAGATTTTTGGGCAGAAGCTATAAACATGGCTGCATATATTGTTAATAGATCGATTAGTGCAACGCTGGTCAATAAAACTCCAGAAGAAGTTTGGACGGGAAAAAAGATTGATTTATCATATTTGAAAATATTTGGTACACCAGTTTCAGTTCATATTCCAAAAGAACGCCGTAAAAAATGGGACACCAAATCAACAAAATTAATATTTGTTGGGTATGATAGCAATAAAAAAGGGGTTCGTTGTGTAAATCCAGGATCTAAACAATTAATAATTAGCCGAGATGTGGTGTTTCTTGAAAACGTTGATGAAGCTAGTCCAAAAATACTGATGGAAGAAAATATAGTTGAAGTGAGGGAAAGTGAAACTGCAGATACTGGAGCTGTAGGTGGCGATATCTTGGAGGGTGACGACAGTTTTGAATCATCATCGGGCGACTATCATCATGTAGATGGATTAACAATTGTTCCAAATCAAGATCCAGATTATGAGCCGAATGTGGAAGTATCCCCAGTTGATGAAATAAGAAAATCAAAACGTACTCCAAAATCTCGAAATTTCCAGGATTACGTAAGTTATTTAACATACAATTTAAATAGCTCTGATCCAATTTCAGTTACGGCAGCTTTATCAAGTAAGGATTCAGAATGCTGGTCATTAGCAATGCAAGACGAAATCAATTCCTTAAATGAAAATAATACATGGTCGCTGGTACCTTTACCACCCGGTAGGAAAACCATTAAGACTAAATGGATTTTTAAAACAAAATATAAAAATGACGGAACAATAATCCGACATAAAGCTAGATTGGTGGTAAAAGGTTGTTCCCAGCAGTATGGGATAGATTACATGGAAACATATTCTCCTGTGGCTAGATACACATCCATTCGCTTCCTCGTTGCACTGGCTGTAAAAAAGGGTCTAAAAATAGATCAAATGGATGCTATTACAGCTTTTCTCCAGGGCGACCTAGATGAAGATATATATTTAGAACAACCAGAAGGTTACAATGATAAAAGTAACTTGGTGTGTAAACTAAATAGAGCCATGTATGGTCTAAAGCAGGCTGGTAGGCAGTGGAATTTAAAATTGGAAGCTGCACTAAAATCATTTGGATTAACTAAATCCAAAATGGATCCTTGTATATATTTTTCTAAAAATTGTAATTTAATATTCGCTATATATGTAGATGATATATTAATTTTTTGGAAAGATCGAAATGTCCTTGAAGAAATAAAACAAAAGTTATGTAGTGTTTTTAAAATGAAGGACATGGGAACAGCAACAAACTGTGTTGGAATCAATATCACGCAAAAAACCAATAGCATTGAATTGGATCAATCTGCATACATCAAAGAAATACTCAACAAATTTAATATGAATAATTGTAAGGCTGTTTCTACACCAAGTGATTTAAATCAGAAATTATCAATCAACATGACGAGTGATGATAAAAATGAATTTAATGAAAATATTCCTTACCAAGAAGTTGTTGGATCATTGTTATATTTAGTCCAGGGTACCAGACCTGACATTACGTTTTCAGTCAATGATGTAAGCCGGTTTAACACTAATTTCAAAACTGTTCATTGGAAAGCAGTGAAAAGGATATTAAGATACCTTAGTGGTACAATTAATTATAAATTAAAATATTCAAATGAAGGTGATTGTAATTTGATTGGATACACTGATGCTGATTGGGCATCTGACATTGACAAAAGAAGATCGTGTACAGGATTTTTATTTAAAATGTCTAATGGTGCAATTACATGGTGCAGTAAACGCCAACCTACAGTAGCGTTATCTACCACTGAAGCTGAATATATGGCGTTGTCGTCGGCCGTACAAGAAGCAATGTGGTTGAAACAACTTGGTCAAGAGCTGATGGATGATTTTAATAATCCAATATTATTATTTTGCGACAATCAGAGTGCAATTAAATTAGCCGAATCGGACGGGTTCAGGCCAAGATCAAAACATATTGATATCAGATATCATTTTCTGCGAGAAAAAATTGAAGATAACACTATCGTATTAAATCATATAGCAAGTGAGGAAATGGTAGCAGACAATTTGACAAAAGCTGTTACAAAAGAAAAACATAATTATTGCATTACAAAAATGGGGTTATGTTAAAATTTAAATTAACTGTATTTTTCATTGTCATAACTCCATAAACAACATAAAATTTAACTTTTTAATTGAATTATTTAGATTATAGTTTTCTTGAATTTACAAAAAAATTGTTAAATAATTGTTATGAATTTAAAGTTTTAACAAGTGAGGGTGTTGTAAATGCAATGTAAACGCTCTTATTGTTCATAGGGTTTTTCTTGTTCAACTATACATTTTTATTTTATATACTGTCAAATTGGTTATCAATAAAATAATTGTATCTTGGTATAATATACTAAACAGGTGTTTGTTAATTATTCTCTGCGATCAAATCCTCACACTTAGCTATCGTTCAGTTGGTAGTTTGTCTTTTGGCATTACTCGGACTTTCTAAGGTGCTTGGATTTTGCACGGATGCGAGAATAAACATGTATAACCTCTAAATTCACTACTTCTAGTTTTGCCACCACCCTATTTTCTTGTACAGCGATCGGAGATCGATTTCTCTTGTTTATTTGACAAGATTTTGATGCCAACCAGCATGTCTGCTGACCACGATTAACCCATAGTGGTCGTTAACTCGATTTTTGGATAGAGTAGTGCCGCTACCACCTTTCTCCAGTCTGCAGGTATGGAGTTGCCATCATCCTGTTGTCTACCGATCATAGCGACAACTAACTGATTGATCACTAAAATACCAGACTCTACTCTGAATTCATTCTCTATCTCTCGTTATTCAGCCATCTTGAGAAGTTTTGGTACCTCGCAGCACCGGTTCCATCCTAGTACAAGTAAGATCCGGTTGGTCACGCATATCTGAACAACTACATGAGTAGAGTTGATCTCGAAACTGTTGAAAAGTGTCCCGCATGTAAGGGCACGCTCCACGATGGAGACACGTATTCCATTTTCCCGATAACAACCAACCTGACAAAGGATAATCAAACAAGATCAAAATAATCAAATTCAATATTTTAGAAGAATCGATCCGGCGGAGATTCTCGTCTATCGTAATCCACGACAGAAGGATTGGGTGCGTTTTGAAGCGTTAATAGCGATGGAACGAGTTAGAAGAACCATTTCCAAGGTCTGAATTGTAGATTAGGCCGTTGGTCAACAACCTGTTAGTCCTGGCTTCTGAGATTTGGTGCCGCGAAACGAGGCAACGTCGTGCACACAAGGCGGCTTGATGGAACAAAAACCTTGATAAACGAAGACTCATGATGAAGCCGAAGACAAAACGAAGACTCATGATGAAGCCGATTGGGATCTTTACAACGAAGCATGAAATTTTTCAAAAAGCTTTTTTGCGTAAACCAAAGAAATGTCTCATAAAACAACAAAAACTTAATAGTAAATAGGCTCTTAAGGCAAGCATACGCAACTCGAGTCCTATGGCGATGCAGGAGGGCTTTTGACAGCGAATGCGGACTGACTGAAAATTACAAAAGTGCTCGGAACCCTGGGAACTACTAGGGGCTGTAGGAAGTCATCAAACACTATGGAGAGATCTGGAAGAATACCCGACAGATTTATCCGTACTGACGGATGACACATTATTTCTAACTGCCTTTCGAAGGCATTAGAGAGTTGTAATTCCATTGATAGAGGATTGGACTCTAGATGATTTACTATCGGGCAGTATGACCAATATGTTGGACCATCTACACAGATATATTATTCCCTTAAAATGGTGCAGAAGCTATTTCAGCACTAAAAATCCTGGACTGCAATTTCTACTTGGAGAATACTGTAAAGACTTTCAGGCTGTAGTGTTCGCCATAAATGCTGCATCGAAACGAGCGACGGAGATTAAGTTGTAGGTAAAGTCTTTAATAATTTTAAAAGCTATGGGAACCGACACTATCAAGTCAAAAATTGTGCTACAATTCTCTAGGTCCTTGAATTACCTCGGGCTCCAGAATAGAATATCACTGGTATGGATACCAGAGCACAGTGGGTATCTTCGCATCAGTCAAACCACCGTATCTCTGGTAAGTCTGAGACTTTCAGACTGTAACCAAATGGTGGGACTACGGATAGGTCATCATCGTGTAAATAAACACATGGTAGGACTTGGAGTAGAAAATGATCCAACAAACTCTTCTAGTCTTGGTGAGGATGAAACAGTTCCTCACATTGTGGCAGAATATTTTGCGTCTCTCAAGGCTCCGAAGCAAATGAATAAAGATAGAAGATTTCTGCCAAGGTAGCCATTCAAGGCTATTGACATTTTTCAAATAGTTCTTGAGCTCTTGAACATGAGGATGGCATAAAGGACTCGAAGCACATTTGGTATTATTACAAATTGATTAATGAGAACGTAGTTAGTGTTTAATCGAATTCAAAAAACCACGCAAGTGGTGCTCCCTTACACTTAGGATCGTATAGATATTTTACAGATTTCTTTAGATTGTCTACATAAATGCTAAATTTCGAAAATTAGAATCATGAGTTTGAAATTTTGGACGTTCAAAAACAGTAACTCAACTTTTATTCCTTTCAGATACTTCAAATATGCCAAGCATCGTAAGCTCAGCCGGATATACTCCATCGGCTGGTTCATTTGCTGTAGTTCCATCAGCAACTCGTTCGATAAATCAAATTCATGGTACTATTTCGATTGTAAAACTAATATTTTTCAATAATTAATTTAATTTAACGATTATAGGTATTGTTCCTTCAACAAATCAAATACATTCAACAACACAAATTCAAACCGTTCCAGTACGTTTTAATCCACAGCTAATTGTTGATAGCTCACAATCGCATTCAACTACAGCACATCAAATAATAACAATGTCTCAACCGCAGACAAATGTTGGCGTAACTAATGTTAATTTACCTCAACAATCTCGAATGGTAGTTCCAGTTCCAGTTATACCATCATCACCACGTCCAAGTATATTAAAAAAAAGGGGAAAACGATATTTTGATACCATCGGGTATCACGCCAGGGTTACATCACAGTTTAAAAGCTGCCAAGAATTTAGGACCCACACTGATGTCAATGAGTTCTGCAAATGTATCGAATGTTGGTCTTAACAGTAGCATGGAAATTGATATTGATCGAGATCGTGACCCATCTCCACCATCACGACCCGGTTCATCTGAAGGTTCAACAACTGTTAGTGCAACTTCAAGTCCGGGTTGTGATCACCAGGAACACGAGGAATTAACAGCTATGACAATGAATTTACGTTTACCAAATGAAATGCAATTCAAACCAGTAGAATCGATTTACTCCATGCAATCTCAAAGCGTTCAATCAAATATTACAAATTCGAATAATAATCATCAAATCCAACATCAAATGTCAACGGGAAGTAGTAGTAATGATAATAACGATATGACTCCCAGAAAAAAACCAAGAAAACAACAACTCGGTGGTGATAGTTTAGAACCACATTTGCAATATGTTAATGAGGATGTGATGTATCCCAATGAGAATAATATAAAACAAAATAGTAATAGTATAAATAGTAACAGTATCAGCATTACAACAAATAATAATAATAATATTCTTCACAATAAAGAGAATACGCAACCAGTTGAATTAACTATTAAAAAACCGAGAACTAGTTTGTTAGAGGTAAGGTGAAGTATATGTTTTGTTTTAAATTGAAATTAACTAAAATTTTATTTTCTGTCTAGAATTACAAACAAACCTGGAAACCAGCAAACAATCATTTTCAACGTTATTCTGATGTGAAACCAAGAGAAGAACGCCGTCCGAATGTCATGGATTTAGCCAATCAAGCTCATGTTTTACAAAAAGTAAATGGTTGGAAAATATATCATTTAAGTTCTCAAATGGAAGATTTATGCGAATTAGAATCTCAAGTTCATAGCAAACTCTCCAATATGTTACAATTTATGGAGACTAATGACACTAATCCGGATATAGAACGCGTGAACGATTTAATTAAGGTATGTTGCTAAAATTTCTATTTACTATTTTTTTTATTATTTTCCTTTCTTATTCAGGGCAATATGCAAAGAAGTAAAGTAATTATCGATGGTGTAAATGAAGCTCGATCTCAAATTATGAAAATTTTTGATCACAAAGCTCATGTATCCGATATAATTCATCGATGCGCATCGAAACGAAACTTTAAAAAACGTGAAAAAATTTAGAAATCGTTTTTTTCTCTTAAATAATCTTAATATTTAATTTAAAGATAATTAATAGATATTATTTATTAGATTATAAGGTGAATTATATGTTTATAGTTTTAAGTAAAGAAAAATTTATAATATTTTGTTTTGTTTTTTTCTAAAAAAAAAAGTTTAAGTTTCCGTGCTCATATTAGTTTTTTTTAAATTGTTCAAATAAGAAATTGGAAAAGTTTTGTTTCATTTTATGTTTTTTGGAAATAAATAATAGCATTTTTTCTGTGACGGGAAAAAAGTTTAACATTTTACTTCTGCTGACAGGTGCAAAAATGCTACTTTTCATAAAATACTTTTTTCCCCGGGAAAAAAGTATGTACTTTTTTCCCGGATAGATAAAAATATATATATAAATACATATATACACATAAATGATGAATATTATGAATATTTATGAACATTTATGACTATTTTAATGTTAATGAAAAGTTATACCGTTTTCTTCTTGATGTTAATAACAGGTTTTGACAAATAAAATGAAACTTAATTTTAAGTTTTTATTCAAGAAAAATTCGTATGGTGTGGTGAATATACATATTGTAATATTTGTTTAATATTATTTTTTCAATAATTATATTAATATTTATCCAGTCACAGAAAAAAATAGTGTATTATACACGGGAAAAATTGTAGATTTTAGCTCTCGGTTTTTTGTCTCCCTCCGCTTCGCGTCGGGAGACAACACAACCTCGAGCTAAAATCTACTACTTTTTTCCCTTGTATAATAAATAACTATTATATGTATGTAAATAGTCGAAATTATTAAAATAAATTTTAGCATTTTTTTTCTCGAAGTTATTAATTGGATTGTAATGAATTTATTCAGTTTTTGATCACAAAGCTCATGTATCCGATATAATTCATCGATGCGCATCGAAACGAAACTTTAAAAAACGTATTATCGTAATATTTATCCAGTCACAGAAAAAAATAGTGTATTATACACGGGAAAAATTGTAGATTTTAGCTCTCGGTTTTTTGTCTCCCTCCGCTTCGCGTCGGGAGACAACACAACCTCGAGCTAAAATCTACTACTTTTTTCCCTTGTATAATAAATAACTATTATATGTATGTAAATAGTCGAAATTATTAAAATAAATTTTAGCATTTTTTTTCTCGAAGTTATTAATTGGATTGTAATGAATTTATTCAGTTTTTCAGGTTTTTATATTACAACATTATTCGATTTTTAGAAGAAGTTGAGTAACAAAAGTTGGGGTGAAAAGGGGGTTTTCTGATTTTTATATTTACTTGACTTATGAAAGTTTTAATTTCATTTCAGAATCAACAGAACTCGTCTATTCACAGCTTGATAGATCCGATACAATACTTCAACTCAATTAATATAATGCTAATACATATTTCTAGATGTTGGCCTTTGTTACCCTTAATTTTGGTGGTAGCGCTCTTTTCGGTATGGAGGGAGGGTGTAGCTACGCTTATTACCTTTCCTCAAAGCTTTTATTATTCGATTACTGGCGAAAAGACGACGAAGTGGAAATGGTGAGGACATGAAAAGGACAAAGGACAACTGCCTTCGCCGAAAAAAACTAAAACGGGATAAGGATCTTGAAAGAACCTAGATCAAGATCCGAGCAGAGCGTGATCAAGTCAAGTGAACAGCAGTTTGAGCCCATGAACCAAAACGTATTTCCTGTGGTAGCATCTGAAGCGGAGTGGCTACCCATGAGAAGACGTAAAGGAGGAGAAAAAAAAGCGAGTCCTGTTGAGCCTACGCGAAACGAATCACGTAAACCTGGGAAAAGAGCACCACGGTCGGATGTTATAATAATATCAAGGTCTGGTGAAAAAGCTATGTGCAAATGTTAAAAGAGATGAAAGCGAACCCGGAACTAAAAGAGCTCGGGGATTGTGTCAACAAGATTAGGAAAACAGCTAAAGGCGAACTGCTTCTTGAACTTAAAAAAGGTGAACACAACAAAAAGCTTAAAGAGCACGCAAAGCTAGCACTCAGAGACTCGGCGAGTGTTAGGTCGGTGTTTCAAGAAACTCTTATAGAGTATCGTGACATAGATGAGGTAACAACGAGGGAAGACATTTGCTTTGCAATCCAGACATAATTCCCTACAATTGGGTTTATCCAAACCCGTTTAATCAAATCTTTGAGGACAATGCGAGACGGGACTCAGACGGCAAAAATCAGTCTCCCTGAACGATCAGCGCATGCGCTCGTTACGTCTGGACACATTCGTATAGGATGGGTAAGATGTAGACTGCGAGAGTAAATCACTCAAACACGCTGTTTCAGATGCCTTGATTACGGTCATGTAGCAAGGCACTGTAAAAGTGATGTGGATCGAACGGGGATATGTTTTAGATGCGCAGGAACAGGACATAAATCGAAACAATGCAAAGAGCCCCCAAAATGTGCTCTTTGCTTGCCAAACACAGGGACTAATGGGTATTCTAGGAGGCAGTAGATGTCCAGCATACAAAAGATTGCTAAAGCCGACTTCTGTACGTCAATGTTAATTGTATCCAGATAAATCTTAACCACTGCGAGGCGGCACAGGACCTACTGACAGATCGTTAGAGACCAGAAAGTGGACGTGGCATTGATTTGCGAACAATATAGAACCCCTGTTGCCGATGGGAACTGGGTTTGAAGATAGGACGAGCAAAACTGCTATCTGGACCTGCAATGCTCTTACTTTTGAACGCAGATCTAGTCATCAGCATGAGGGTTTTGTCTATGCCAAAATCAAAGGTGTCCACTTCTACAGCTGCTACATTCCTCCTGGCACCTCACAGAACGAATTTGAAGAGACACTTGACCGACTAATAACATGCGTCAGAGGTAAGTCACCGGGTGATTTTAACGCTTGGGCTGTTGAATGGGGAAGTAAACGTACTAACCCTAGAGGTAGGGCATTACTTGAGGCATTTCCAATACTTAATCTGGTGCTGCTCAACCATGGTACCACGGAGACATTTAATAAACGAGAAGCAAATTCAATTATCGATATCACTTTTGCAAGTAGGACACTCGAGAGGAGCACAATGGAGGGTGTCTGACTTGTATTAATACGCATAGCGATCATTGTGCCATTGTATTTGAAACTCAACCACCACAGCGGTTTGAAAGGCGCCAAGTCAAGTGGAAGGCACAGCAAAATGGGTGGAAAATCAAAGATTTGGACACGGAGATGCTGCACTACATGGTTGAATGCATGCCAATACTGGAGAGTGGTGCTAAGATAGGAGGAGAATTTATTGCGAGATATCATAAAAGCACCTGTGATGCATCTATGCCGCGTAAAAGCAACGGTAATGGATGGTACCTAGTATTCCGGTGGACTGAAAACATTGCCCATTGGAACTGCGCATAGTGCTCTAGCTGCACCAGTGTGTGATGGTGTGAACCTACCTTTACTATAGAGTAAATCTATTACTTTTGTGTTATAATAAATTGAAATTGTATTACTCCGCGAAGTATAATAATTAGATTCTAGAAACGTGTATAGTAGAATAGGCGTGTATTAACAGCCAGAAAAATTGTTTTATTATTAATGAAGAAATAAATAAACTGGTGTTAAAATTAAAAGTGTTGTGTTTCATTAAAGTGAAAACATAAATAGTAGTACAGTATACTACAAATTTGGCGACGAGAAAATCGGAAAAGTTTAATAATACACGTGAAATATTAATGGAAACTGATGGTAATAATAGCGAAATGGCGACTATTATACGCACCACAAGTTTGGGAAATGTTCCTGTTTTCAACATCGGAGATGATTTTGAAGTATATGAGGAGCGGTTAGAGCAATATTTTATTGCAAATTCAGTGGAAGCTGAGAAACAAGTGTCAGTTATTTTGACTACAATAAATCAGAGGGCTTTTGAGATAATTAGGGAGATATCGTATCCAAAAAAGCCAAAGGAATTATAATACGAGGATGTAATAAAATTGATGAAGCATCAATTCGGTAAAGAGGAGTCTGTATTAAGAAAAAGAATAATTTTTTTTAATTTAAGACAAGAAAATGCGGAGTCAGTTAACACGTGGTTTGTACGTATTAAAAGTGCAGCAATTTCATGTAAGTTTGGAAACATGATGGAGGAACATGTCAAGAACAAATTTTTAACAGGAATCAAGAAAGGCCAAGTATTAGATAGATTATGTGAAGAAGATTTAAATAAAGATTTAAAAGATTTGGTGAAAGTGGCAATACAGAAAGAGACAACAATTGAAGAAAGGGATGTAGAGATACACAAATTACAAGGTAATAAACACCATAATAATTTTTCAAAGAAAATTTATAGAAAAGATAATTTTAATAATAGTAAAGTAGTTAAAGAAATATTATGTTATGCATGTGGTAAAAATAATTATACATTTAAAATTTGCAAATATAGAGATATTATATGTAATATTTGTAAAAAGAAGGGTCATTTAGCTAAGATATGTAAGGAAAATAAAAATATAAATAATAATAATAAAGTTAATGTGAAAAATAATTATATGTTAGAAAGACAAGATAGTTATAGCGATGTTAATTTATATTATAGTAATTTATCAGAGGTTGACAATCCTTTTTATGTGGATGTCAAAATTAATAATATTTTAATAAAAGCAGAACTTGATACTGGTGCCAGAATTTCAATAATTCCTAATAATATTTTTAAAACTATTTTCAATGAGAATATGTTGAATCCTACCGATATTCGTTTAAGAACCTACAATGGAGGTTTAATTGTTCCATTGGGGGAGACAGAAATATGTGTCGAATATTTAAATAAAATCGTGAAACACCCAACTTTAGTGGTTGAAGGTGGGAAACGAATGTTAATAGGTAGAGATTTAATAAAAATTTTAGGAATTAATGTAAATTGTAAAGAAGAGTGTGATCAGAATTATTACTTGAGAAATAATACAATAAATTTGTCAGAAATAAAAGATCAAATTATAAATGAGAACAAAGAATTATTTGATGGTACTTTAGGGAAGTACAATAAAGTAAAAGTATATTTGAATTTCAAAGAAAACGCTAGGCCTAAATTTTGTAAACCAAGGAGCATTCCATTTGCGTTTCGCGAAGATGTCGAAAAGGAATTAGATCGATTAGAAAAGGACGGTGTCATTTCTAAGATCGATAATTCAGAATGGGGTACGCCTTTAGTCGCGGTATTAAAAGAAAACGGTAAAATTAGGGTATGCGCTGATTACAAAAGTACCTTAAATAAGGATCTGGAAGATGTCCAGTATCCGTTTCCAAAAATTGAGGAAATATTTAGGGAATTACAAGGTGGACAGCTTTTTACGAAATTAGATTTAGTAGCTGCCTATAACCAGTTAGAAGTAGATGAGGAAACAGGAAACCGTTTAGCGTGGAGTACTCATAAAGGAATTTATAGAATGAATAGGTTACCTTTTGGAACGAAGCCAGCTTGCGCTATTTTCCAAAGAGAAATTGAGAAGGTATTACAAGGGTGTAAAAAACGGTCAATTTATTAGATGACATTGTGGTAACAGGTCAGACATTAGAAGAACATATTACAAATTTAAACTTTGTATTGAAAGTTTTAAAAGAGAATGGGTTTAAATTAAATATAGCGAAATGTGAATTTTTCAAAGAGGAAATTAAATATCTGGGACATGTAGTTAATAAAGACGGGTTAAAAAAATGTGACTCGAAAATAGCGGCAGTAGTAGAGGCACCGAGACCTAATAACGTTACAGAAGTTAGAGCATTTGTAGGTATAGTAAACTATTATGGGAAGTTTGTTCAAAATATATCTACAATGCTAGCCCCGTTATATAAATTGGTTAGTAAAAACGAAAGATTTGTGTGGACCAAAGAATGTGAAGAAGCTTTTATGAATGCTAAAAAAGAATTAGTGTCAGATAAAGTATTAGTACATTTCAGTCCAGAACGTCCTATGGTACTAGAATGTGATGCATCAAACTATGGTATAGGTGCGGTATTATTACATATCATGGAAGATGGCGTGGAGAAACCAATTTGTTATATTTCACGAACATTGTCTAAATGTGAGAAGAATTATGCGGTAATTCATAAAGAAGCATTGGCAATATACTGGGCAGTCAAAAAATTAAGCCAGTATTTAATGGGAAACAAGTTTACTATTAGATGCGATCATAAACCATTGGAGAGTTTATTCAGTCAGAATAAAGGAATTCCACAAATGGCAGCAGGAAGGTTGCAACGATGGGCACTATTTCTTTCTGGATTCAATTATACTTTAAAGTATGTTAAAGGTCGTGATAATACGAAAGCTGATGGTTTATCACGATTACCTCTGAGAATTAAAGAGAGTGTCGAATCAGTAGTTGATTATATTAATTGGGTCGAGGATTTCGTACCTGTTGATATGAATCAAGTCAAAGATGAAACTAGAAAAGATCCTGTGTTAGGCAAAATTGTGGTTTATTTAAGAAACGGGTGGTCTGAAAGAGTAGAAACTGAAATGGTTCCATATTATCGTAGAAGAAATGAGCTTTCAATTGAAAATGGAGTTATAATGTGGGGATATAGGTCGATTATACCATTTAAACTTAGGAAACATTTATTAAAAGAGTTACACTCAACACATTTAGGTTCTACCTAAATGAAGGGAGTTGCTAGATCATATTTCTGGTGGCCATCGTTGGATAGAGAAATCGAAGAACTTTCTAATAAATGTGAGTTATGTGTTGAAGGTAGACCAGAGCAAGCTAGGTCAAAATTAACTAAATGGCCTATGGCTTCAAGACCGTTTGAAAGAATCCATATAGATTATGCGGGTCCGTTTGAGGGTAAAATGTTTTTAATTATTACCGATTCCTATAGTAAATGGCCCGAAGTATTCGAAGTTCCAAGAGCTGATACCACGAATACATTGGGAGAGTTACGCGAAGTTATTGCTAGGTTCGGTTTACCAAAAACTATTGTCAGTGACAATGGTGCAAGTTTTATTTCTGGTGAGTTTGAAGAGTTTTGTAAACTGACTGGAATAATTCATTTAACTTCACCCCCCTTTCATCCAGCGAGCAATGGAGCGGCGGAAAATTCTGTAAAATCTTTCAAAGCTTCCATAAAAAAGTTAGTTAGGGAAAATAACAAATTAACTTTACATACACAATTACAAAGATATTTATTTGTATATAGAAATGCACCACATTGTACGACTGGTAGAAAACCATCGGAAATGATATTTAAAGATGAAGTATCTATTCGTTTTAATCGTTTAAAAATGTCAGTCAAAGACGGCGTGGATAGCCAAATGAGAAATTATAATGGTAATAGAATTAGATCACAATTAGATATAAACGATGAGGTTTACTATAGAGACTATAGAAATAGAAAAAAAGTTGGAAAAAAGGTATTATTTGCGATATGTTAGGGAAGTCTGTTTATTTGTGTAAAGATATGGAAACGGGTATTATAAATAAACGACATATAGATCAGTTGATTTGGTCTAAAGATTTTCAAACAAAAAATAATTTAGTTTTGCCTACGGAAACGGTCAGTCAAAATAATGAAATACAAATGCAGAATGGGAATGATACTTGGATTCCAAGATATAGGCCAAACGAACAAAGTAATTTAATAAATTCAGATGAAAATAAAGTGGAGATGGTTGATTCTGAAATTAATTCTAGTTTTAGTTATAATGAAAACGTAGAAGAAAATAATGTAAACGATAATGGTGAAAATATTAAAAATGATAAAATAAATTTAACAAATGCAAAGGAAAATGTTTTAACGGATAGGAATAAACCGGTGGAAGGTTATGAGAGACCTAAACGTATAATAAAATGTAGAAAAAGATTAATAGAAGAGTTGTAAAAAAAAAAAATATATTTTGTTTTTTGTTTTGAATAATAAAAAAAAAAAAACACTAAGATTACTTATTGAATTGTTAATGTTATTATTAAGTAGTAGTTTACAAAATAAAATTAATGTGAATTCATATAATATTATTTTATATAATTATAAAAAAAAAAAAAATCTTAGAATAGGGGTATGTGATGGTGTGAACCTACCTTTACTATAGAGTAAATCTATTACTTTTGTGTTATAATAAATTGAAATTGTGTTACTCCGCGAAGTATAATAATTAGATTCTAGAAACGTGTATAGTAGAATAGGCGTGTATTAACAGCCAGAAAAATTGTTTTATTATTAATGAAGAAATAAATAAACTGGTGTTAAAATTAAAAGTGTTGTGTTTCATTAAAGTGAAAACATAAATAGTAGTACAGTATACTACACAGTGTGCCCAGATATAATGGCTGAAATTGTGTCCGGCCTTTTTCCACACCACGGTGACTTCTACATACCTCGTCTGCTGCAAATTGACGATAATTCAATTTTGGCTCTCACCACCGAAAAGATCCTACACGCGTTGCTCAGATTATTAGTTAATAGCACGCCTGGTCTAGACGGCATCCCAAATATCGTCTTAAAAACAGCGATAAAGAAGAATCCGATGGTATTCGAAATTATCTACACTGCGTGCCTAAAAGAAGGAATATTTCCTGAGGCATGGAAGCGCCAACGCCTTGTGCTTGTAGCGAAAGGTGACAAGCCACCAGAAGAAACCTCCTCCTACCGACTGTGCATGCTGGACACAAATGGAAAGATCTTTGAGAGAATTATTGGTACTCGATTTGAGCAGCATACTGAAGGCGAGTGGGGCTTTTCTGACCGGCAGTTTGGTTTCAGAAAGAAACGCTCTACCGTTGCTGCAATCTCTGCAGTATGTGAGGCACGGCATATGACTGAAAAAAAATCTCATATAAATTTTAAAAATATTTTCGGCTCATACATCTGTCACTTGAATTCGTATATCTATCTCTTTCATACTTATTCAAACCAACAACAATTTTAGTTTTCATTGTTTCACATTTTTTTTTTTTTGTTCGCACGGCATTACGTTCGCAGCAGTTGTCAAGTGAAATATTGTATTTTTGTTTAGTGTTTGAATTTTGGTGATATAAGCGTGTTTAATTAATTTTACAAATTGTTCTATGATTTAGAAACATTATAAATTAATAAATAAAGTTATTTTAATTAATAAAAATGAAGTGTATAGTGTCTAAGTGTAAAAATCATGATAAAATAAAAGTGGTTGGAATCAGTTTTCACAGGTAAACAATGTGTTACTTTTTAAGCATTTAAGTAAATTTTTAAAACCACAATTATATTTTAAATGCTAAATAAATAGTTAACATTTGTTAATTAGAAGTGCCGTTTTAAAAAATAAGAAATTTAATTTAAAATTATGTGTTTTAAGTTGATATTTTGATGATTCAAAGCCACGCCAAAAAAAAAATGGAGTTTGTTTAGTGCTACAAAATTAGAGTTTAACTCATCTATATTGAATTATTCATATTTATTAACAATATTTGAAGTTTATGTAAAATATTTCTACTCACCATAATTAAATTAAAATCATTTTTCATCATTAAAATACAGATTTTTGAAATCACCAGTTTCCATATTTATTACAACAAAACTAAACCAGCTTTTTTTCGATACGATATGTCATTTCCATGCGTTATTTTAATTATTTTGTGCATTAGCGCCGTACTGTTGTTTTATTTTTAAGGGTCGATTTATGAATAGTTACGATCCAATTGTTTCCCTAAATTAAATTTTTTTGGATATTCAGTTTTATTTATGTGGAAATGTAGAAATTTAAACAATACATCCAAATTATTAGATAATGTCCAAAAACAAAGCATTATATGACACCAAGAATTGGTGTCATAACAAAAATACCGGTTACAAAAACACCTGGCATGTAGTATTTGACCAATGGCATCAATAAAATTAAATGGTTTTAAGTGTTTGCTATGATAAAAAAAAATTGTTAAAAATATTTAAATAATAAGTCATTTTAAATTGCTGTTGTGTAACATTACTTTAGATTTCCAAAAAATCAGACTATAAGAGGAAAATGGAGGTCAGCACTTCTACTTGAGAATATACCCGATATATCTGAGAGGGCTGTTGTGTGTTCCGAACACTTCAGTCAAAATGATTATGTGTTAGACACACAAATGGGACGCCGGGAACTTAAAAAAGGAGTCATTCCAAAGGTAATAAACAGAAAATACAGAATAATTACGCGGTTAGAAATAATGCGCCTATTAATTTTATATTTACTTCATGCAGCTTGGCATTGTAGATGGAATTAGTGTCACGTCATCATCATCTGTTGAATCAATGGATAATGAAAAGGAAAATAAACCCAACTCATCTTCTGGCCTTAGTAAGAGGTGTTATGAACTGCCGACTATACAGGAAGGGCAAATTCAAGTATTATCTTCGATATCTTCGAGCGATGTAAGTAAATTGTTCATAAAATTGATTATATTTTATAATTATATTTTTGTTTAATTGGCTTATTTTTAGTCATCCCCAGTTAAAAAGTTTAAAAAACAAGAAACTGTTTACAAAAGTCCAAAGCCATACAAAAAAGTAACGAAAAAACGCGCCATGAAGCAAACTACAACTGAAAGTGGCTCTGGTAGTGATGTAAAATTTCGAAGCATCGAGAAAAAGAGATTATTACGGGAAGATAATAACCAGCTCAGAAAAGCAAAGCGGAATTTACTTAGAGCCAATTTATATAAAACGAGGAGAATTGCGGATTTGAATGTTATTCTTAAAACATTGAAAAACAAAAATTTATTGGAAGCTGGCAATAGCGATAGACTGGAAGAACTTTGTGGGCCACTAAAGCATATTAGCAATAGAGTCCTTGCAAAACGAAAAAGCACGGAATATCCACAAGAAATACGAGCTTTCGCTTTGAATTTGAATTTTTATTCACCAAAAGCATATAATTATGTTAGGAATACATTTAATAGTTGCCTGCCACATCCCAGCACATTGAACAGGTGGTATAAAAACATTAATGCATCCCCTGGTTTAACATCAGAGTCTTTTGATACAATTTCAAAAGTTGTTTTGGAAACTAAAAATTCTGGGAAAGAAGTATTTTTAAACTTAGTTTTTGATGAGATGTCAATTAAATCTCAAATCGAATGGACCGGAAATCATTCTGTTGGTTTTGTGGATGCTGGTGATGGTTTTGAAAGCAATACCGCGGCAACATTGATATTAGTGCTAATGGTAGTTTGCGTTACAGGTATTACAATTATTTCAATATGCCCATAAACTTTTTTTGTTAATTCAATTTTAATTTTATTTTATTTTAGGTTCATGGAAAATACCAATTGGATTTTTCCCTATTAAATCCATGACTGCGGAGCAAAAAGCAAATATAATAACTCAATGCGTGTTTGCCATTAAAGATACTGGAGCAAAATTGATTGGTATAACTTTTGATGGTTGTACCACAAATATATCAGCGGCAAAATTGTTAGGTTGCGAGGTTACATTTCCAAATCTAAGTCCGATTTGTAAATTTGCTGGTGTTGAAGAGGACATATTTATGATGCTTGATCCGGTACATATGATCAAACTTTTGAGAAATACGTTAGCTGACAAAGGCCCTTTTCTGAATGACGGAGACGGACTAGTTGATTGGAATTATCTAAAGTTGCTGGTAGAATTGCAAGAGAAAGAAGGTTTAAGGTTAGGCAATAAACTAACCCAAACCCATATATATTTCTATAAACAGAAAATGAAAGTAAAGTATGCCACTCAAATTTTAAGTGATTCGGTTGCTGATGCACTTGATTATTGTAACCATACGTTAAAACTAGAGAAATTTAAACATTCAGAAGGCACATCTAATTTTATTAGAATTTCTAATAAAGTTTTTGATATTTTAAATTCAAGAAAATTGTACGATGCAGGGTATAAAAAAGCACTTTGTAATTCAAATTTTACTGAAATTCACGCCTTTTCACAATTCGCAATTAAATATTATTCAAATTTAAAGCTAAGCAGCGGAAAACTATTAGTTGAGTCACCAAATAAAACAGGGTTCATAGGAATAATACTAGCATTGAAAAATATTGAACTATTATACACAAAATATATCAAGAATGGTCCACTAACTTTTATACCTCTTTATAAATTAAACCAAGATCACATAGAGCTATTTTTTGGATCAATTAGAAGTAGATTAGGGAGCAATAACAATCCTACAGTGCGACTGTTTATTACAGCATACCGTAAATTATTATGCCATTGTCAAATAAGAGACGGTGGGATTGGTAATTGTTTACCTTTAGAAGAGATTCCCATTCTGCAATTAAATAAAAACTCATCTGTAAAATTTATTAACTCTACGGTTTCAAATAAATTAGCTACAACTGAGGACGAAGACGAAGGTAATGAGGAAGAACTAGAAAATTTAACCAATTTATTAGATTTAAGTGATTCTAGTAGTTTAAATGAATATACAAAAAGTATTGTAGCTTATATAGCAGGGTTTGTGGTATTTAGTTTGCAAAAAAAATTAAAATGTGAAAATTGCACAAAATTACTAGAAAATAATGTTTGTACTATCCACGAAGGATCTATATCAATTAATTCTTTTTCTTTAATCAAACAAAAATCTCGGGGAAATTTAAAAATACCTTCTGAAGATGTATTGAAAATTTGTTTGTTCACAGAAAAAGTTTTAAAAAGTGCGATCTTAATAAATGATAAAGAAATTTCTATTTTAAATAAAACAAACTTTGCCAAAATTTTAATTAGCTCACAAAATCTGTGTCAACTAAAATCAATATTTATAAATAACACCCACATTCATACCAATTCGTTGATTAGAGCTGTGATTGAAAAATATGTAAACATTCGATATTTTTATATGGCTTCTAAGTCAAAAAATCAAATGTCAGTTAGAAACCACCTTACACGACTAGCTATATTTAAAAATTTATAATGTATGTATCTATAATTCTAATTATTAAAACCATGTGTAATATTAATTCAATAATCTTAATTATTTTTAATTTAGATGTATATTATAATTTAACTCCCATTTATAAATTTATTTAATAAGTTTTTTTTATACCTACAAAATAAAAACTAATAACATAAACCTAATTTTGAGTTCAAATTACTTTTATATGGAAAATGAGACCCCTCCTTTTAATATAATTTTCTACGTCTTTATTGGTCCCCTCCAACGCAAGCAACGCTTACGCTTACAACGCTAGTTAAGTATTCACACAATTGTTTCTCCAATATAGTATTTGTAAACCATTCTTACATTTTTGGAATCATTCAAAATAATGAAATGATTTACTGTACATTTATATAATTGATTTATTCTTGCCATGTTGCATAAAAGAAAAGAAAAATAAGATTAGCTTAGTAATTAATAATTAATCACACAATTGTTTTTCCAATACAGTTTTTGTAAACTATCAGGAAAAAATAAAAAAATAAATAAAAAAAAAAAAAAATCCTGAGAGCCCTAGACGAACTGCACGCACCTGGCTACCTGCTACGCATAACAGCATATTACTTCACGGGAAGAACTCTGGTCTATGATACCGAAGCACGGCCTAAGAAGTACAATATGACAGGAGGAGTAGCCCAAGGATCGGTCCTCGGACCACTGTTATGGAACATCATGTTCGATGGTGTTCTCAGATGTTTAACTCGTTCGTGTCCCTTATCAAATCCCTATTGATGAACATGAAATTGCAATAACTGCAATTTTTACACCGTTCGGAATTCGGACTATTCGAATTCGTTCGAATGACGTCTTTTTTCCTTTCGCACTACTGTAATAAAAGAAACTTTAAAAAAAGCTAAATTCCGTCCGTTTTACACAACACCAAAATAAATTAAGGACATTTCTCGTAGAACCACAAGCCATAACGTTTAGTAATTAGTTTGTACTATTTTAATACATTTTATAGAAGTTAAGTTTGACTGGTTTTTGTTAAACCTTATTCTTCCGATTTTTGTAGCAGTTTTTGTATGAAATATAAAAACCGCAAGAAGGAAGGAATAGTATCACTTTTATTATTTATATACAATGTATATGGAAAACTCTCTTAACGTTTTTTACAGTACTTTAGATTTCAATAATATTTCATATATTAAAAAACAAACAAACAACAACAAACAAAATTATAAAAAGAGTTCGGAAAAATTGGGAACTAGACGCATATGAATCGCTATATATTGAAAAACACAAACCAAATATCATGAACTGCGAAGAAAAACAAAACGTCATAACATCCCAGTGAACACAAGACGTAAATATGACATCACACGAACGTCATATATATGTGATGTAGTTGTTACGTAAATTTGACATAAAACTGACACTCGTCATGACTATATCCTGGTATCATTTATATGATGCTTTTATGACATCACACTGATCTTAAATTTGACTTTGATATGATGTCATAATTTGGACTTAAATATGACCTTATTATGATTTTGTTAAATTTCACTAGAGGTATATCCATTTTAATTGTATATAGTTTGAAAAATTTTGCGTATAGTTAGTTATTGCTTCCTAGCAGGTTCTACAACAGTAGGTAAGTTGTGACCAATGAATGACGGACGGGTAAGTATTTTTGTTTAATTGTTATTAAATTTGTTTTTTAAGTAAAAAAAAAATATGTCACAAAAAAATTTATATAACTATGATATCAACCTTATATCATAACAACGTCACGAATATCTCCACAGACATCACATTTATGTCATAGTTATATCATTATTGTTATGTCATGTTCAATTACGTAAACAAGTGGGAAATAATGATATACATATGACTTATATATGACCCAGATCTTACATAAGATGTGACTTAGCGTAATGTCATTTTGATATCACAATGACGTAAATGTGTTTTCTGGGATCAGACTTATTTAACCTCATTAAATAAAATTTTAAAAAAATAATCATAATCAAACTGTAACTTCTCAATATTTAGCTTTAAGATGTTTAATTCATAAATTCATTTCTATTTTGTATTGTTAAAATTCACGACGCCCACAATTTTTGTACTTATCCTTATTTCATTATACTTAAAACAATTGTTATTCTTAAAATGTTCAAATTTCGGGTTTTCCCACATTAATTTAATAAGCTTACGGAAGTTTCGTTGTCAAGGAAGGAATTTTTTAGATTTATTTGTAAATATTTTCTCTCTGAGGATGATCGAAAGATTGAAACACGTGTAAGAGAAATAAGAAAATTAAAGTTGTTTTTTATAAGCTAGATTAAAATATATATTTACAATAAAATAAAAATATATTTGTTTGAATTTTGAAAAATAGCTTTTTAATGTAAAATCAAAAAGGAAACTTGCAACTATATACAAAAAGCAATTTGTTATACTATAGTGATTTTACCGCACTCCAAAACCAAAAATTAAATTTTAATTTCATAAATTGTTTTTAATTTGCTAAACTTTTAGCACAAATTCTTAAAAAAAATCTTCAACCTGTCGAACACGTTTTACAATTATATCTTATCATTCCAAACTTAGCTAATTGTTCCGGTAACTATATATAATTGATAACAAAACAACATAAACAAACTCTTACAAAATACATAAGAGCAGTTAGAATACATATGTAAGTCATATTTATTTATTCAGAAAACGTAAGAAGCGAATGTATTATAATTATGTTGTATCCAGGGTTGCAAACCAGTCAAAACATCGTAAAATCACGTTTTAAAATTTATTGTTTTATGTTTTGTTTTCAGACTGTGTGTGCTGTTTCTTGAACATTGGCATTGTTTGTCAGTTTTGAAATTTTATATAAATTTCAGACTCATAAGTCATATTTATCTTTAAAAAAACTGAAACTAAAAACATTCACAATCATATTAGTTTACAACCCTGTTGGTATATAAACCATTTGAATCATCACTTTAATTTCTTTTAATATTATCAAATGTACATGTGTCTTGTTCGGTGAACATATAATTTCTTATATAAGTGAATTTCGTTCAACTGACAGTCAAAACATTTTTACAAGAAAACAAGCTAATTGTGATAATCATAAAAGTGAAATAGAAGTCAAACGATAAAAAATAATTTATAATACAATACTTTTTAATAATAAAATATTAGTGACTCTGTGCAATACTATTTATGAATACTATTTAATAAATCAAAAGCTAGTTGGTTATTAATTTTATTGTGTACAGTGAGTTCGTATTCGTGACAATTATAAAAGTAAGGATATTACGTGTAGAAGTGTGATTTTACGTGTGCAACTGTATCTATAATCATTAAAAGAAAATCTTTACAAATTTGTAGTATAAAATATTTAGTGTGTGCTAAATTTACAGCCGCTTACGTATATCGTACCAACACGATCGCAAAAACTAAAATTTAAGTTTTTTTATCATAATTAATTTAATTTTTGTAATTTCTATATTTTTGAACATTCTTTTGGTATGTTAGGTATGCTGTTTTATTTGTCTTCATCGGTTTATTTTTGTAGTTAGTATTTGAATTTTATCACCATATTCGACTTTCATATAAATCTTAATTATGTTGATGACAAAATGTCTCTGTACGAGCCTAGGTAGACATTTTATTGTTGTCTGAAAAGCAGCTTCCCAAACACAGGAGTATTACAAACATGGACGAGTAAAGAATATTTACATAAGCCAAATTTACTTGGGATTGAAACATTTTTTATATCGGCATATTTTTTGCATTGCAGATTTAGCGAGGTTGAACACATGTCTGTTCCATTTCAGGTTATATTCAATATCCACTCCAAGAAGTTTAACTATTCAACCTCATGTAATTCCTCATGGTTTACCTTTAAAGGGAAGTTTTTAGGTCATATGGTTTGGGTTTCAATTGGTTTAAATTCAACACGATTACGATCTTTTTATTTCATTACACGTCTTCGTTGATAAAATCAATTAACGACGCTCTTTCAGACGTGACTACACTATGAAATTGAATGTTAGTAGATGCACCTTCCTATTTTGTAGGATAAATAGGACAAGTTGGTACGAATAGGAGCTCACTGCCTAGCAATGTTTTTGAGAATAATGAGTGAAATACCAACGGAGCCACTGGTATTGTTAGTATTAAGAGAAAGGAGCAATATTTGGACTGGGGGAATGAATGTAGGTGAGTTTAGTAATTCAACACTGTTTGAGTGTTCTGAGGAAATTTTTGTGAGACAACGAGGATTTTATTCAAAACTAGTGATGAATTTCACGATCGAGTACAATTTCACTGCACTAGACAGTTCTGGATGGATTGAAAAAAAATTTCGAGAACCAGCTGTATGTTCGGCGAACTTCTTTGCTTTATTTTGGATAAACGTTTCTTTGGCTGAATCTACCATCGGCTGATGCTTCTTGTTTTCTTATAAACTTAAGAGTTTCTGCAGTCTTTTCTAAATTGTCAGTCTTAAACGGGTTGTATTTATTCCTCACCACCTTGCCAGCGCCATTCGTACTTCAAGGTTCAGTTTTGCTTCTTTCATTTTAAATCACTTCAAAAACTTTTAGTGCTGATATGTTAGGATCCTGCTGAATACAAGATTCACTTTTCCATCATATTTGCTCATTAAAGTTTCTCAGTCTCTCCTAGTCTGCGTGCTTATAGCACCAAAGGCAACGGGAATTGGCTTTGATTGAAATAGTGAACACAAAATTTGCTTTCGCCAATTAATTAGTGATCAGATGATCCAAAAGGCTGTTCGGTTTTCATTTCTGGTTTATTTGTGTATACCATGTAAAGGATCTGTGCCATCCGCAAATTTTGTCGTTTGTGATTATTTTCTGTTGACTTTTCACAACGTTAACGAATTCTATCATAATTTGTCTGTAATAGTTCGCCCAAGTCAATTTCATCTTTTTTTAGTTGCAGATACTGTTTTTTTTCACTAAATAGTGAACATTTCTTCGGATTTTGAAATCAGAAGAGCTATTGGCTATCAGTTATCAGACTACAATATAGTCACAAATTATATATGATCAGAACTTCTTCCAATGACTCCCGCATAAAAAGAATAATAGGAAACTGTCTCTCGATTTTATTTTTATTACATAAATCAATTCTTTTTATTTCAGATGTCACGTCAATTTACATATAGTAAGCCTACAATATGTTACGACAAACCAGCAGCTGCGCTCGTAGACAAAGCAGAATATGACTTAAAGCGTCAAAACGCATTGAATGGTAAATTAGTCGAAAAATTTGAAGTTCCAAAAAAATCAGCAAAAACATGGCATCTTCAGAAAGGTGATTTATGTCGAGTTACCGTTATTGAAGGAGCCCAAGTTGCGGATTTAAATTTTTTCAATGAAGAAAACTATAAAGAACACTTCTATTCAGGAAAAACAAGACAATTACATTCAACACATTTAACAACATACGATCGTTTCTGGAGCTGTCTTCCATATTTGAAACCAATGGCAACGATTGTTTACGATTCATTGTCTGACTATGGTGTTGATGTAGATGGAGGATCAGTTCATGATGTTATTGGAACACGTTGTGATGATTACACATATAAATTAATAACTGGGAATGATAGATTTGGTAGCTGTCATAGCTATTTAACCGAAGCTGTTAAAAAACATGGAATCGAGGAAAGTTTGGTTCACGATGTTTTCAATATGTTTATGTTAACTGGTTTTACGCGCGATACTCAACAATATTTTTGTAAACCAAGTCCCGTTGTCAAGGGTGATAATCTTGAATTTATTGCTGATATGAATTTATTGGTGGCATTGAGTACGTGTCCACAAGGTGATGTTTCCGTTGCTGTTGGACAAAAAGTTCCGGATTCCTTATGCCACCCATTAGGTGTGGAAATATTCAGAGCAAACTAAACAACTTTGTACATATACGACAATAAAAATGTTTAACTATAAATTTACTTTCTAAATTTTTAATTAATTATTAAACGCAGAGAGCAAATTCTTAGTAAAGATTCTTAGTAAATAGGATGTTGTAAGAATATTGCTTATTATACCCAAGCTTAAATTTTCTAGATTTGGGCTAGTTTATGTCGTTTTCTTTTTGCCAGAGCAGAAAGAGTGATTTTTTTTTTCATAAAAAGAATATGATTCGATCTAGTTTTGTAATTGTGTTTGTGAAACTGTCATTTAATGTTTTAGTAATTAATTGTATTTAATTAAATAATTTGTATTAGTTTTTAATTTAAAACACGATTTAAAAATAAGATTTATTAAAACAATAACTGTTTCACTTAAAAAAAATAATAATAACGTTTTGTTTGTTTACAAATTTTGAGAGATGTGTAAATGTATTTGTGCAACTCTATTGTATTCACAACTTACTCTACGAAAAAATCTAGATTTATTTTTAGAGCAAAAAGAGTGCTTTTTTTGACAAATAGAATACATAATTAATTCAGTAAATTATTTGTGATGTAACATCACCCCGATGGAAAATCTCCCATCAAGAATAATATAAGAACTGAATCTAAAAAATTATGGTGCAAATTATGAAACTTTTTGCAATCCATACAATTTTAGAGCGATCTAGTTTCGAACCAATGAGAAAATTTTTAAACTTTAAAAAAGTTTATCATTCTCATCAGGGCTAGCCGACTAGATAAACTCTACCAAAAAATGTTAACGCTAATGATTATAAACCAAAAATTAGGTTACAACTCTAGCGAAGTGTAAAAACAAAAAATTTACATAAACATACATTTAATAAATTCAGGTTTAGTCAATTAATTTCTCTGGTGATCACTGTTTTGTTATACTCTAGATTTTCTAGTATTGAATAACAAAATTGTATCTGTGAGAAGAAGATGACTAGTCTTCACTTGTGTCTATTGACACATGATCAACAATTAATTCAGTAAATTATTTGTGATGTAACATCACCCCGATGGAAAATCTCCCATCAAGAATAATATAAGAACTGAATCTAAAAAATTATGGTGCAAATTATGAAACTTTTTGCAATCCATACAATTTTAGAGCGATCTAGTTTCGAACCAATGAGAAAATTTTTAAACTTTAAAAAAGTTTATCATTCTCATCAGGGCTAGCCGACTAGATAAACTCTACCAAAAAATGTTAACGCTACATTTTTTGGTAGAGTTTATCTAGTCGGCTAGCCCTGATGAGAATGATAAACTTTTTTAAAGTTTAAAAATTTTCTCATTGGTTCGAAACTAGATCGCTCTAAAATTGTATGGATTGCAAAAAGTTTCATAATTTGCACCATAATTTTTTAGATTCAGTTCTTATATTATTCTTGATGGGAGATTTTCCATCGGGGTGATGTTACATCACAAATAATTTACTGAATTAATTGTTGATCATGTGTCAATAGACACAAGTGAAGACTAGTCATCTTCTTCTCACAGATACAATTTTGTTATTCAATACTAGAAAATCTAGAGTATAACAAAACAGTGATCACCAGAGAAATTAATTGACTAAACCTGAATTTATTAAATGTATGTTTATGTAAATTTTTTGTTTTTACACTTCGCTAGAGTTGTAACCTAATTTTTGGTTTATAATCATTAGCGTTAACATTTTTTGGTAGAGTTTATCTAGTCGGCTAGCCCTGATGAGAATGATAAACTTTTTTAAAGTTTAAAAATTTTCTCATTGGTTCGAAACTAGATCGCTCTAAAATTGTATGGATTGCAAAAAGTTTCATAATTGCAGAATACATAATGTCAAAAAAAATCGATCTAGATCGAAAATGGACGTGTTTAGAGCAATTTTTTTGGCAAAAAGAAAACGACATTAATATCTTGCAAATAATCTAAATAACACGATTTTTTTGGAAGACACTGAAATATATTTTTATCATGTTGGTAGTTCAGCCACATCATATAAATTTTCTAATGCTATCTTCATATCTATTCACATTTTGTTGATATAAAAAGTTGACATTCGACAAATTTGATTAAATATTATAAGTGAATTTAAAATAAAATGTCAGTCGTAAAATCTAAAAAAGGCGATAAAAATGCAGCAGATAATGAAGTAAAATAAGTTCTATTATTAAATTAATTGGTTTAATTTATAAAATATGTATTAAGATGTTTTGATATATAACCTGTGAATTTAACCGGACACGTCATGATAATATTTTTCTTTTCTTATTCAGCCTGTTAAAATAAACAAATGGGATGGTTCTGCAGCAAAACATGCTATCGATGATGCCGTTAAAAATGCTTTATTAGAAAGACAAAACTGCACTGAATATTTTGGTTTAGTTGATGGTCGATTGATTATATCTGGGTTAGCTGTCGGGATTGCATTAGTTGCGTTAGGATGGGATTATAAATTTCCATTCCCATTATCTAAACCAGTTCTTATAATATGTGTTTGCTCATATTTCGTGTTGATGGGTATTTTAACCTTATACACAACATTCGTTGAAAAGGGTATCTTCGCCGTGGCGTTACAAAAAGATGGATCAAATGTATCGAAAACATGGCAAGCAAGCTCAGACATGAAGAAATACGACGATAAATATGTATTAACATTGACCGTTAAAGATTCAAAAGGTGTTCGGGAAGCTACAGTTACACGATCGGTTGCAAATTTTATCGATGTAAATGGACTTATTTTGGAAAATCTTGTTTCGAATGAGCTAGGACGATTATTTAATTCATTGAATGCAGATAAAAAAGAAAAGTAATTTTATTTCGGATTTGAATTAAATGAATAAACTTAAATGCACAATTGTTTTAGTTTTAAATGAAAAATAAAATAATAAAAAAAAAACTTATATTTCGATTTTTATTGGTGTTTGTAAGCGTTTGAATTTTTTAATACTTGTCTAAGTTTCATCTGAATAAAAAAGTGGTTGAAAGGGTCCGTGACTTCTTGAAAATCATGATATATAAGAACGGTTTGAAGTTTTTCTTGAAATTCATTCAATTTTGATGACAAATTTTCGTTTTTTGTTCTCCGTAAAATATTGTACAAGTCCTTAGTTGTGCAGTTTTCGTTATCGTCTAATCCTATTAAAGATATTTCTCCAAATATTACAACGTACTTATTAAGTGGCAGTTTCTCTTTGTTTACATTATCAATCTTTACAGGTAAATTTGAATATTTTTCAGGTAGCATTGGCATATCTCTAAAATAAAAATCATTTGAGATTTAATTCTTAATTTTATTTATGTTGACTTACAGTTTCGGAAAAATTGTTCGTTTTAAATAGAATTCTTTTGAATTTTCATCGTAAAAGAATTTACCAAATACTCTACAGTTTCCGTAATGTAGATTTATTGGATTTGTGTACAGTAGAAGTTCTTCAATAAAAAGAGTTTTGTAGAAGTCACAATAAACAGGATCATTTTCTAAATTAATACCAACTGCAGCTACTTTCATAGAAATTCAATGTATTGTATATAAGGAAAGATACTTGTGTACTTACGAGAATTACTCTGCGAAATGTTATCCATTCCAACAGCTATTTTTTAATTTGAACGTCAAATACCAAATGTCAATAATTAGTACAGTTTTGTTGTTGTTTTTTATTCCAAATATAACACTTTATGAAATTCTCTTTATCGTCGTTATAGTATAACAGATACGCATATAATTATTGATTTATTTTAATTTATTAATTACTTTTACTTTATGATTCCGACAAGATACGTAGCTGAAAATGATCGTTTTTGGTTGCTATAAAAAACAGAAATCGCAATCGAAGTTTCACCCTCCTCGTAAAATAACATGAAAATCATCCTAACATGTGAGAATAAAATATTTTTTTGTATGTTTGTAAGCCATTTGAAGTGTTATTGTGAGGAGCAAGGATACAATAAATAAATTTGCAGCTGACAAACATAATTTGAAAAATCCACTGAACTGTTATGCTATAAAATTTTGTTGAATTTGATTTACAGTGGAGATTAATCGTGGTGAATTCCAACTGTGGGGAATTGATCCTCAAGGATTTTTTTCTTTATAATTATTAAACTGATTAATAATAATAAAACATACAATTTTCTTTTTATTTTAACATTTAACACAAAAGGAAATAAACATAAATTTTGATCTTCGTATCTTTTCCCAACAAACGATCTGAGGGGAAATCATAAATAAAATAACAATAATTAGGAATTATATTGGTATTCCAACGGAAAAAAAAATTATTATTATAGTTATATGACTATCTATCTGCTTTCTTCATTCGATTATCAGCATCAACAATGTATACAAAAACACTCGGCATATGAAAATGTTATCGTTCAATCGTAATAATTCATAGTTCATACAAAAGAAAATGTGTATTTACGAGAAAGAAAGAAAACGCAATGTAAACGAATATATTGATAACAAATTTTAACAAGTTTTTATTTCTTTGAGGGAAAACAAAAATTGTATTCATGAAATTTATCATCACACTAAATAAAAATCATGATAAATATAACAACAAAAAATAAAATTTGTGATTGTAATGTATTTTTGTATATTTATATTTTTTTCGCTTTTTTTATTATGACTTTTCTTTTTAGTTTTATTTAAAACGTCGAACAGTTCGGTTTGTTGGATATATAATTAGTGAACCGTTAAAAATTGTTAAAAGAAGAGTGAAAATATTTCAAGTGAAGTAGTAATTCTCTACATCAAATTGTTTATCAAAGGAATTATTTGTGTGATTTTCAATAAGATATAAAAAATAAATTAGAAAGAAATTATTATAAAAAAAAAGAAAAATATATTTATTAATATAAAGTGAGTTTCGTGTTTTTATTTTGTTAAAAAAAATAATAATAATAAAACAAACAAACAACATTTACATTAATTTTCTGTTATAAATCATTGGGATACAAAACTACTTTATCGACGTTTTTGTTTTGAAATTTCAGTTGATTTTCTTCAGTTATGTTATGATTCTACAGTTTGTATTTATGTAGCAGATATTTTTGATTAAACAAATTCTAACGATGTGGTTTTTAAAGTTGCCATAAGAAAAGTTCTACATATAATTATATTGTTTTGACACTGCTGATTGACTACTTTTAATAACGTTGAACAACTCCGCGTGGCTTTAAATTTTAAAACAAAATTAAGAAAATTAAATAACTGAATAATCTTAAAATACCGATATATTGCGGGCATATATTAGGGAAGAGCAAGGAGCACCGAATCGACCAAATTAATTATTATTGTGATAATTTAAAGTTTTTTTTGAGGGTTTCAACTTTTTATTTTCCAAAAGTGAATAGATCATTTGCCGGTTGGGTGAGACCACCATACATGGGATGCAAATGAAAAGAAATAGTTCGTTATTACTGAACGGAACTGTGCTCGTTCACTAAATTCGGGTAAATAGTTTTTTTTAAAATTCGGGTAAATAGTTCAAAACAATAAAGGTGTATCATGTGTTAGTCAGGGTTGCATAAAATCTGATTTTTTTTAAAGAAATCAAAAAAAAATAATTTTATTTGATTTAAACCGATTTTTTTGTTTAAAAAAATAAATTTTAATTTATATAATTTCTGAGGAATTGGATAGTGAATTTCATGAGAATATTGCTTTAAAATGTTAAATCCATTAACCAGTTTTGATATTCCAATTCAAGGTTTACTTTTTTCGGTGATATCAAAAAGTATATTATCCAGTTTTTAAATTGTACAATATCTTCACTGTTTTATATAAATCATTAGATTTAATTGTATTCTTTTGAGGTAAATGAAATATAGAACTGGCGAATATCGCTGAAATTTGCGCTTACGGCAACGTAAGGGAAATTTTGGTAGTCTGCCTATCACATCTTGGGAGGAATATTGCAAGCTTGTAGGACACATTATTTGTCTTTCGCGTTATAAGTGAATGCCTTAATACTAGTGTTAAACTAATGTCATTGCAACCTACTGCACACTAACTTGTGTTTTTTGGAATTGTGTTGTGTAGTAGGAATTACAATATGTTCCTTTCAAAAATTCAACCCCCTACAACACCTTTTCTCACATTTATAGTTAAACTTAAACTAATTTAACAAAGTCGATAAGTATTTTGTGTTGTTATGGTATTTTGCTTTGTAGAGCTTAAGCGCAGATTTTGTGTACCAGAACATCTAGAAATCAGGATTCGAGTCTCCTATGTTACATTGCTGATTAGAAAAGGTTCAACTCTTTTTCAATGAGCATTTCAGTGCATGGTAAAAGGGAAGAGGCAGTGGCGAAGCGTCGGTATAGACACACTAGACAGTCTCTACCCAAACATAATATAAATATGAACCTTTGTTTTTATATTGTTCACATATTGTCGACTTAATACTATTTTGTCAAACGTTCATAGAAAATCATTTAGTTTCATTCAAAATAATAATTGGAACAAAAAAAATTTAGCTATGATCCAGAACCTTTAACAAAAAAATTTCCCAGCTACATACAATCAAACAAAAGTCTTTTTCTCACAGTAGAAGTTTCAAACTATGACTACTGTAATAAACAAGAGCAAAAACAACAAATTTTCAATTTTTGTTCCTTCTTGGATGGACAGTTTTGTTTATGTCCTGTTTATATATTTTGTTTCGTCATATTATTTCGGCTTTTTAAGGAAAAACAATTAAATAATATCAAAACAAAGGAGATTGTTGTTGATTTTAATTATATTATTTAATTATATTATTATGGAACTAATTATATTATTGAATTGACAATTTCTTAATATTTGAAAAGTTCAAATGATTTCTTTCTTCATTTCTCATCAACTAAATTTAGACTTAGTGTAAAACGTTTTACGTGCAACTTATCAGCGTATCATAGGTTCTTTTATCGATCTCCTAAACGAATGGAAATTCTTAGGAAGAGACGATTTACACTCCTATATGTAATTAGCACATCGAAAAAATATATACAGTATAATAATTAGGTGCAATTATAAATTGGTAAATGTCTTAAAATTTTTAGTTAAATGATAATTGTTTTAATTATTTAGTTAAGTTGGGAAAACAATTTACAATCGAATTTCCCTAGACCGGTGATACATACTCAAATTTTGTAAGAAAATCCCTCAAGCAAGTGGCGTTGCTAGTTGCTCTCAGCCTGGAGTCGCGTGCTTTTACCAATTTAGCTGCATTTGAAATTTACGGGAAAAATAGTTTGGAATTATCACCGCCCTTTGGAAATTACTACTAATTTTTTTTGACTTTTCACTTCAATTCAAAACCTCCTCCCCGTACTGATTCACGCCATTTGCAATTAACAATGAACATTGCCATATGCAAAAAATTGAATCGGTGTATTTTATTAAAATTTTTTGAATTTTTTTTATATGGTGTTATTATTTCCGAAATGGCGCTACATGCTCACGATTTTTACTGTGCTAAAAAATGAAGAAGGCTTCTGTATGGGGGGTTTTGTTCGGTCTGAAAGACCTAAATATTACAATCTCGAGCCAAAAGTGGAAATCATAACCCCACTTTTTTGGCATTTCTCGACGCTTTAGGTCATAACGATTCTAAAAAAGGAAAAAAGAAAAATGTCGGTCTATCTGCCTGCTGGCCGTCACAGTCGACGAAATCTAGAAAACCGCTGGAGCGATTTAAAAAAATCGTTAAGTATGTCAAAATAATTATTTTCGTTTATTTTTTTCACCAATTTTTTTTGTAAAACAAAATTAATTTTATGACATGAAATGTAATTGAACATGATATTGGACATGGTAAATATATGATTCTTTCCAGTTTCAACTCCTCCCAACTTATAGGAACAGTATCAAATATCAAGTTGTTGCAGATTAAATGTCGTTTTTAACGTTTATATAGAGCCGCTAGATCCAAAACAGACGGCCGCTCCAAGCCGCCCCTAACATAGAGAACATACGCTTTTTGCACGTTTATATAGCAAGCCGCTTGATGCAAGACAGACGCCCTCTCCAAGCCGCCCCTCACATGGAGAACAGACGCTTGAGTTGCATTGGTTTTATGGCGCCAATGACTCGCCATGGTGCAGAATCATTGAGTATAAGCAGTATTTACTCTGCCCTTCTCAACTACACCAACCTAATTCTGTTAGCGTTACCCTGCAGGTAGCACGACGTGGACGTAGAATTTTGAATTTTCGCTACCTCGATTTGATCTTAAACTGCAAAAATTCCATTGTTGTCGGAGATTAGTCTTGACATGAAGATTACTACAAAAAGGCAAAAGACGAGTTTTACGTAGAAATGTTAGCTTCTATTGAAAATGTTGTTGTTGAACAAGCTTTACCAATTATCAACAACATATATGTTGCTCGTTCTGAGGTATCGAAAAAATTGTCCAGTGCAAGACAATTTTCTTTCGAAGATGTTATTAATCGGGAAACCGTTACTCTTTATAGACTGTGCAAGCCATTTCTAAGCTTATGCTGATGATGGACGGGTCTTATACTACTGATGGACGGGAACTTGGAAAAATGTCTCAACTAATGTTGTGAAGCATCCAGATTATCCGGCTTGAAGGACCAACAATAATGCTTAAGCCTTTTCTTTTACAATAAACAATTATTACATTAGTTGTGGCAAATATGACATTTATGTAATTTTGTATAACAAATATTTTTGAATTCAACTCTTAGTGTTTGAGAAACAACGAGTAAATAATTTTCTAGTGGATAGATCTCGTAGATCTTTTCATTCGTTGATCAGGAGTTCTTCATTCAATCAATATTTATTTATTTTTGTTTCCATCCGTTTGAATTGTCAATTATATGTTTTCATTTCACACCTTATGTCGTTTTCTTTTTGACAAAAAAAGTGATCTAAGAGCAAAAAAGCAGCTGTCAGATCACTTTTTTTTGCATTTCGTAAAAATGAAAAAAAAAATCACTTTTTCTGCTCTGGCAAAAAGAAAACGAGATTAGTTTCGATTGCAATGTTACTCTATTAATAAATCGTACATATATGTATGTAGTCACAGCAATGCCACAACAAAAAAAAGTTATTATTTTAAAAAAAAAAAAACATAAATTGAATGCAGTTAGTTTTAGATTTAATGTTTACCGATTTAGCGACATCAACAATTTAATAGTTATCTTCACGTTCCTTAAAATCAAACACAAACTGAAATTTCAAAACTTTATCGTTCCATACGTATTCGGACAGAATCTATAAAATATCTATAACTTTCTTTTAGGTAATTAATTAAATGTTATAAAAAAGAAAAAATAGAAAAAACTGAAAAAAATTAATAAAACTGTTGGGCAATAAATTTATAGATATAGAAAAAAAAAACAAAAAATTATTCTACAATGTCTATTTTAGCGACACGGCGGGATATTTCTCGTAGTCAAAGCATTTCAGATACAAGTAGCTGTGCATCAAATTTAAGTGAAAGTAGTAGTATAACAACGTCATCATCAGGACGTTCAGAAGATTTTGATAGCAGTAATAAAATTGAAACTCATCCCACAAATAGAAGTAGTTATAGTTCAACAACAGCAAGCACAGCATCATCCTCATCAATATCAACACATAATACCAATACTAATACAAATACTAATATTTTGGATAATGCCGGGAGCATAATAAAACAATTTATATTGTCAGCATCAACAAATAGTAGTAAAAATAATTCTTTAACATCAGCATCAACAATAAATAGTGATAGAATAAATACTAACAATAATAACAGTAATTTAAGTAATAGTAAAATGAATACAAAGATAACACAAACCGCACAACAAACACTATCAAGTGCAACAAGTAGTGGTGAAACATCAGATCCATTAGAATCTGATTTTAGTGAAGGTGATTTGGAAGAGGATATTCCAGATGCTGAAGATATTGAACAGGATAAGGATATAACCAGTAAAAGTGAAAGTGATGAGGAAGAGGAAGATGATAAGGAATATGATATCGATGATTTTCAAATGATCAAAACTATTGGTAAGTTTTTGTTTGTATTTTATGTTTTTAGATCATAAACATATTATTTATATCTTGAATTTTTTATAGGAGTTGTAAAATTTAAATCAAAAAATCTAAAGATATTTAAACTGATAACCACAAAGTTGTTAATCTCCAAGCTTACATGATAACATTTTTTTTAACGACTTCCAAATGTAGTTAACCTGATTATAATGTTTGCGGCAGTGATAACAAAAGGTTTGGTGTTTAACAAAACGGTTCCGGCATGATATGACATTATATATATAATTACGATATCTTGGGCGCTCTTTACTAAATTAATTCTCATCGAGAAAATGTATTTATTGTGTGACACGTGCTGTTGGTAATCACATTGGAATTTAACAAATTGTTGCTCTAGATTTCAAACCTAATATGTTCTTTAATTTTTTACTAGGCGTCTAGTAAAAAAGTTAGGAACATTTTAGCACTTTTCTTAATTAAATGTACAAATCTACAATAAAACCTCACATCTGGTCTTATGCCTAATTTTTTCATTACTTGTAATAACGAAGTTTTCTCGTTTTGATTTATGCAAACATATTGCATATTGAAATATTAAAATATTGACATATCGACATGTTGAAATATTGACATATTGACATATTGACATATTGATATAATGACATATTGACATATCGACATATTGACATATTGACATATTGACATATTGACATATTGACATATTTAAATATTGACATATTGACATATTGACATATTTGCATATTGACATATTGACATATTGACATATTGACATATTGACATTGATATATTGACATATTGATGTTTTGGCATATTGACATATTGATCTTTTTACATATTGACATATTGACATACTGACATGTTGACATATTGGCATATTGACATATGGGGGCGTTTAAGTATTACGTAAGCAAACTTTTAGTCCCATTTTTATAAGCAAAAATAATAAAATAGCAAACATCCCCTTCTCCCAAATGATAAAACGTAAGAATTTTGTCAAAACTTTTATTAGATATTTAAGTTAAAACTAAAAGACATATTGACATATTGACTTATTGACTTATTGACATATTGGCATATTGACATACTGACATGACATATTGACGTATGGGGGATTTTAAATTTTAATCCCATTTCTATAAGCAAAAATAAGAATGTTTCGAGCTATCCCTCATCCAAATGATAAGACAAGAATTTTTTCAAAACTTTTATTAAATATTTAAGTTAAAACTAACAGATTCAATTGTTAATTCCATCTTCATTTAGTCATTCAACGTCTTCGTTTACATCTGCTTCTCTACATTCCTTCTTTTTATGTACATTTTCTAAATGAAAATTTGCAGTTTTTTGTTAGGCATGGTAAACTCCACATTGATTACAAATTCTATTTTTGAGTTATGATTTGATAGAAGGACAAATGTAATCATATGGAAATTGAGAAAATCGTTTACATTTTCAATCTATTTTAAGTGGTTAGCATTTTTAGTAGTATATTACCATAATTATAAAAATAGTAGTATTAATTTAGATTGTTTTAAAAATATTTTTATTGTGTTATAATTTTATTATCTACGTAAGAGTTTTGATATTCCCTCCGCTCCCTTAGTCAGCAAAAATAAGAAATTGAACACCCTCCACCCGTAGCTAATTATTGCTGACGCAATACTTGAACGAACCTTATTGACATATTGATATATTGGCTTATTGACCTAATTGACTTATTGACATGTTGACATATTGACATTTTGATATATTGACATATTGATATATCGATATATTGACATATTGATACATTGAAATATTGGCCTATTGATATATTGACATATTGACATATTGATATTTTGACATATTCACATATTGACATATTGACATATTGACATATTGTCATATTAACATATTGACTAATTGACTTATTGACATATTAATATTTTGATATATCGACATATTGACATATTGATACAGTGAAAAATTGACATATTGACATATTGACACATTGACATATTGACATATTGTCATATTGCTATATCGACACATTGACATATTCACATATTGTCATATTGAAATATTGACATATTGACATACTGGCATATTGACTAATTGACGTATTGACATATTAATATTTTGATATATCGACCTAAATAACAAACATTTTTGAAAATATGTCAAATAGTAAAACTGCAAATCAGATACAAAATTGTAGTGTTCCATAAAAAATTAACGCTTATCTCGATGACATAAAACCGCTTTTCGGTTTTTAGCAATAGGATTTAATGATATTTCAGTTCCATGAAAATGGATAAACTCAAGTTTTGATTATCTGGAAAACTACAAGTTCCCGAACAGATAAATGTGAATTTGGAGAATATTGTGGAAATCGTAAGGCATAAACGGTAACGGTAATGATGTTACGTTAAACGAATTCCAGAATATTGTCCAAATTCACATTTATGTGTTCTGAAATAGGGTCCCAGGCAAGTTACATTTACACCTGATCCAAAATATCAACCTTACCTTATAGGTTTGGAAAAAAAAACCGATTTTTAAGGTCGACCTATACCAAAATCTCCCTATTAAATTGACTCGTTTTACTTTTTTGCGGGCTTTTATAAAATGCACAAATCTATATTTAACAATTTCAATGAGAGACAGGAATCTCAATTTTCGGTCACATCGTGTATTCAATCAGAAAATTAATCTCATCAAAGTGGTTATTGCTATTATTTTGAACTTTATAAAACTCGTAAAAAACAGTTTGGCTGTTGGTTGGATTAGATCGTTTGAAAAATATTCGAAAATCAAAGCGAGAAGGGATATTCATGCTAAACATGATGTTTTTAATTTTGTGTTTTTCGAAATTGTTGTTTTTTATGAAATTTTTAAGAAGGCGTCGTATATCGTTTTTAAAGTTGTTTTCAACCCCTACGTAACTAAATTTTTATTATATGATCATAAAAACAAATCTGTGATAGTATGTTTATATTGTAACAGGTGAAAAATTTAATAAAACTATATTTTAAAACCACTTGTCGAATTCTAAAATAGATATACATACATGTTGCACATTCTCAATTCTCGTACACAAAAATAGATGTTTGTTATCATAAAGTAAAAATCGTGAATTAGAAATGTTTTTTTAATTTTTATTGGTAACGTTTTTTTTTGAATTATAATTATTATCCATATGAGTTTTAATAATAATCTTTAAAAATCTATATTTAAAATAGAAGCTTCTATAAATACCTTAACCTTGATCTTAATATATTATTTCTTTAAAAAAATCATATTCACGCAATTATAAAAAAAATAAGAAATTTTGAAATTATTAATGAATTTTGAAATTTTAAGTATTTTTAAAACTTTAATATTTTAATAAAAATCAATAAACAAATGCCCGTTAAGTAAAAATATTATTCCGAGTTTTCAATTTATTTTGTTTTAAATTAAACGACATACATTTTTGTGTTTTTGGAAACGTAAAAGAAAATGAAAATCTTTCTCATTTTATTCGATTTTTTAAAGCTGTTTGCAAATTTTTTTATATTTTTTTTTCTTGGCAAACCGAAGAATACTAATTAAATTATAATTACTACTCTCAGTGAAAAAGTATGAAATTGAAATCAGGTGATACTACTTATATATGCGTTATGGTATGAAAGCAAATCTGGTTATTAGGAAAATGACAGATTAATAGATAATATGATGCTTTTGAATTTTGGCTTCTAAAATTTGAAAATGATTTTTTAAAATTGAGTTTTAAATTACGAGAATGTAAACATATGTCAATGAAAAACATTTGGAAAAAGTTATTTAAAAATTTTACTTAGACAATATTCTAAGGTTTTGCAAAATTATGAAATAAAAAGTTTTCGTAGAGGGTGACTCAAGTGTTTCATTCATGATTGGAATATAATTCACGTTTTTTTAAAATTTTCGATACACAATACCATTATTTTAGAACAAACAATGATCGTAATTTTTTTTGATTTCTTTGAGAAATTCAATTCCCTTTGTTTTAAGCTAAAAACATAAATTTTGGTGCAGTTTGCACCAAGTTATTCAAGATTTCCCAAAAAATAAGTCAAAACTCAAAATTTGGATAAAAATTTTTTTACCAAAAATAATTTAAATTCTGCAACATTCATGCAACATTCTGCAACTTTTTTTAAAACATTTTTTTAATTATGTTTAAAATATACAATTTTATAGTAGTTTAATCAATGAGTGTATAATGAAATAGTTTAGAATAAAATTCATTCAACACGAATCGCTTACAATACTTTATTCTCTGACAAAGAATTGTGTATTATAAAAAAAAAAACATTTTTTAAACAAAAATTAAAAACATTAACAACTTATCAAAGCAATTGTGATTATAATTTGAAAATAATTTTAATGAAATCAAAACAATTTGACCAATTAGAATCATACCAATTGAATAATGATAATTTTTTATAGGAAAATTTTCATTAGACAATAGGTTAAGTTCATTAGGCTATAGGTTAGAAAACAATACAATAATACATACTATTATTATCGAAAAAACATACAAATAAAGCTGATATAATTAAATGGAAGAGAATAAAATAGTTTTAGTCGCGTGTTGGAAATAGTATCGATGTGAGCGCTAGACCCCCTCCAAAACCAGTTTTCACGTTATATTTTGTGCTATAAAACGAAAATTAAAGTACAAAGAATGTATTGTTAGATAATCAGGGTCGCTAAATCCAAACCTGGTGTTAAATTATTAAAAATTCAAAATGGCGGCTCCAATATGGTGACCAATATTTTTTAAATTGACGAATTTTGCAAATCGAAAAATATATTCGCAATCTTCTTTAAAATTATAGGTAAAAATGTTTGCTACAAAATTTTCCTACATGGTGCCATTTCTGAGAAAAAGAATGATAAAGTTTCAGTACTACGTGAAAACTGTGTTTTTTACCTTCAGCGCCCTTTAGCGCTTTTTTAATAAAAAACCCGTGCCATACATTTCAAAAACTTGATTTTAAACTTTAAAACCCCTAAATAAGAGAGAAAACTACCCTCAAAAGATTCTTAAATATTTTTATCGTATTCTACGGGAAAAAATGCTGACGAGCTAATATTTTTAAAAAAAATTTTCTACGCATTAAATTAATTACAAAATGAAGACGTTTGTCATTTAAGAAAAAATTTCAAATTTGTAACAGCCACTGGTCAAAAAGATCAAAAAAACTTCCAAAATTGTTTTCTAATGGAGTACTATCAATTCCCAAAGTTTGAAACCCATTTTTTTTGTTCCCGATTACGAGGTATCCCCATCTTAGTAGTTTGTTAGCGGCAATTGAGCCAGCTTACTGGTGAATGGGAGAAATGTAAGCCAAAAGTGTGACTTGATCGGCTACTTTAAGGTTTTAGGTTCCATGGGCAAAGTATTTATATTAAACCTTAGTTTTACATTAAGTTGGACGATTAAAGGTTGTTGGTTGAAGATTGGCTCCTATATAAGTTTAAGAGCAACCAAGTGGAACCATTATAACTAGCCTTATATGCTTAATGAGCTCCTTACCAGAATGAAGCATACGGGCTTGCACATACTACATCCGGCTGTGATACCAAGGCTGATTTATAAATCTGGGAGATTGGGATTGGAAACAGTGTGACAGAGACCACTTGTTCTTCCAACTTTTTGGTTCAGTTAAAAATACCCTGTGGCTCTATGTGGGATGGAAAGACGTCGTTGATTAGAGATCTTGATTTTGCTACGGTAATACTATCATCTTGCAGAAGCTCTATTAATGTCAGAAAATTCTAGACCCTAAAAGAGTTCGGAATTCAGAATTCAGACTTCAGATTTCAGACTTCAGACTTCAAACTACAGACTTCAGACTTCAGACTTCACACTTCAAACTTCAGACAATAGACTTCAGACTACTTCAGACATCAAATTTCAGACTTCAGACTTCAGACTTCAGACTTCAGACTTCAGACTTCAGACTTCAGACTTCAGACTTCAGACTTCAGACTTCAGACTTCAGACTTCAGACTTCAGACTTCAGACTTCAGACTTCAGACTTTAGACTTCAGACTTCAGACTTCAGACTTCAGACTTCAGACTTCAGACTTCAGACTTCAGACTTCAGACTTCAGACTTCAGACTTCAGACTTCAGACTTCAGACTTCAGACTTCAGACTTCAGACTTCAGACTTCAGACTTCAGACTTCAGACTTCAGACTTCAGACTTCAAACTTCAGACTTCAGACTTCAGACTTCAGACTTCAGACTTCAGACTTCAGACTTCAGACTTCAGACTTCAGACTTCAGACTTCAGACTTCAGACTTCAGACTTCAGACTTCAGACTTCAGACTTCAGACTTCAGACTTCAGACTTCAGACTTCAGACTTCAGACTTCAGACTTCAGACTTCAGACTTCAGACTTCAGACTTCAGACTTCAGACTTCAGACTTCAGACTTCAGACTTCAGACTTCAAACTTCAGACTTCAGACTTCAGACTTCAGACTTCAGACTTCTGACTTCAGACTTCAGACTTCAGACTTCAGACTTCAGACTTCAGACTTCAGACTTCAGGCTTCCGGCTTCAGAAAGTCTAAGGAGACTTCAGATTTCAAACTTCGTACTTCAGATTTTACACTCCGTTTTGTATGAAAAACTGACAACCGCTTTACTTTTTTCGATTAATGACCAGATTTATGTAGCCTTCGTCATTTTTTTGTGTTTAAATAATCTTTAAAAAATTTGTTAAATAACCAAGAAGATTACCTATGTTTTTATCAAATGAAAGAGGAAACCAAAACCTGGACCATTCCTAAGTTTGAGATTCGAATCGAATAACGGGTCTAAGAATGACAACATATATTTTGCAGGTATTTTTGTTTTATTAAAAATAGACGATCGTACAAGTTTTGTTGATTTATGGTCAGATTTATGTAGCAATCATCTCACTTGTTTCAGACTTTAGATTTCAGACCTGAGTCTTCTAACTTAAGACCTTCAATTTTATAGTTTAGTTGCTTAGATAAAGTTTATCGAGCTTGTTACTTTTTCCTGATCCCAAGGAGTAACCGACCCCCAGATAGACCACGACTCAATGGGAGACGGACGTAATGAACGACCTTAAAAAAATCGACTGTCATGGTAGGTATACCACTATTGCAAAAGACCGTGGTGAATATTCGAAGCTGACTGTATCTTGACGTTGGAGCATGAAAGCAACAAAAAAAAACCACAAAAACGTAGGATCTTGCAATTTTTATATTTTAAATCAGCTCAACCTGTGAAACTTGTTTCAGCTTTGTAAGGATGTTCGGCAAGCAAAGACATATATCAAGGATCCTAATCGGCTGACCGGGTTTGATTCTCAATCAGGTTGAACACTTTTGGTGTCATAGAGAAAACATTGACTCTCGTCATGTCTTTATTCTTTATGCGTTACACAAGGTTCAAGATATTTTTGCAATACAACGCTAGCACTAGTGCTATAGTAATTAATTTGCTTAGATTTGTCTTTTAGATTTACTAATCTTTTGAAATCTTCAACATATCTTAATGGAATGAATGATAAAAGCTTTCTTATAACCTTTTTGCGGTATATGTATAGATTAGGTTTCAGCAACTTTCATCATAACACAAGGTCAAGATGACATACTTAGAATAGAATAGATCCGTTGTGATACCACATAATCTCTTTCTTTTACTCGAACTATTTGGAGATTCTACCGAAGCTAAGTATTTCACTAATTTTTAAATGACTTATGTCGATCAGAGTTTTTAACTTAACTGTTCTGGAGGGTATGAGAGTACTGAAGCTCCGTTTGATGCAACTACAGATCCACTGTGGTGGAGCACTGAGTAGTAGTTGTACGGGGTACTAGTTGTTGTCCGAGCACATCAAGGAGCAGAAGATGCAGAATGACTTGAGTTGGCGTTGTACGTATCGCCATATGAATAGAAAAACCATGTTTTGCAGTTTTTCCAACAATTTCAGGTTACTTGCACTAGACAGTTACATTTAGACATTTAAATCGGTCTGATTCCAGAAGTGTAACGGAGTTAAACTATATCAGGTGCAATTCCTAGCGTTGATTTTTTGCTCTTTTCCTGATATTTTGTTCCCAGCTTTGTTGCCTGTCAGCATTGGTACCTAGATATTTTGCTGGTTCTGTAAGTACTAGATCAGAGATCTTGTATTTTCTAGTAAAAACCTGTTCTGTTTTTTAAGGATTAATTCTTAACCCACATCTTTTGTCCATGTCAATATTATTGCACGGACAGTGATAGGAAAATGGCAACATCATCACCGTAAGTCGTTACTTTAAACTCTATCTCACCAAGTTGGACAGGAGAAGAAACAGAACTCCTTCTTGAGTAAGACGATTGACAGTTTTTTTGTATGTGGACTCACCCAGTACACTGTTGGTGTTCCTGTAGAGAAATATACGTTCAACACCACCAAGGACTTTTCCATATCCAATTCCGCCAGTGCATCTGTGATAGCTTCCGGTAAAATGCCGTTAACCTCATACTCGATATTTTTGCGCCATAGAATGTTCGATGTTGCGTACTAGAGCATTTACTTTAAACGTATGCTGTTCTTTTTGGATCAATGCTTTGATGAAGATGAACGTCTATGCCTATCAGTCTTCCAAGTGTCTTAAGAACGAATGATGATAGACTGACTGATGTGTCGTATGTCGTTGATGTGACGGTGAAAAGTTTGCCCACCTTAGGAATGAAATTACGTTGACTTCGGTCCATGGAGCAGATAAATGAGACATCTTAAAGCAGGCCATAAAAATTATTTTACGAAAAACGATAGTCAATTCTGACGTTTTCTATGATACAGCGGACCCTTATCAGGACTAGCTGACTTGAACGGTTTAATTATTTAGATACCCAAAGAATTTTAACTCTGTAACTAGATCTTTCGGGCAGCAAAACTGATGAAGTCCTGACTCTGCCCGCAATACCTGGCCGTATCTTGAGGCAAGTGTGTTCATTAATAGCTGGAAAGTTAACATATTAGAAGTAGTCTAGGAATCATCCCATTTAACCAAATAGTCTGGTATTGTTGGGTTGGGTGCAAGATTTTTTGGTGCATTCAATGTTGCATACAATAAGGCTAGTAATAAATTGACTCACCCCCTTCATTGTTGTCTGAGCTTGCATTGATGATGACATGATGAGGATTGATTTGACTGCATATCACCAATCTTTGTTTATTTTCTGGGCTTTCATTATCACCGAAGCCAGATTTTTCTATAGGCCTGGCCTTTAACCATCATACGCCCTATACGTGGAAAAAATATTCAAGTTATTTTTAGATAAAATACAAACTTTTACCTTAGCGTTGTTCCTCAAATAGAGAAATTAGATACAACTTACTGCAGTACCGTGTTGTTTGCTGTCCGAAAGGGTGGCAAAGGTTTTGGCTACGCTTTAATAATAAATGTTTAGGTTTATGGTATAGAAGACGTAGTAAATCTCCACATTACATATAAACAAGTGGACAAATAACTTGTTGTCAATAACAACAGTAGCTTGTCGCGAGTCCCTTACCCACTCTACCAATCTTCCAATTGGAAGTTGGTAGATTTTCGTTTCTCAGACAAATAATCTCAAGAATGCACTCTGAATCTGAAGGTTTCGTTGGGATTTTCATACGAGGTCCAGGTTTTCTGGAAATTTGATCTCTTTTAACAACTTTTACAAACGCCTCTAGCCATAGCTCTTCCAAGGAGTTTATAACCATTTTATAGAGCAGGAGTAAAACCGTTTGCGCCATTCTGCGCCCTGCAATTAGGCAATGGACCAGGGTTCAAGTATTTCTCACCTGTATTAATTTGAACAATTCAATCCACTCGGCCACTCAATACCACCGTATCTCCATATAATTTGATGGCATTAATTTGTGGAGACTATATCAACTAGTCAATCATAATTTGCACATTAACTCGGTATAACTTAACACTAAACTTAAAAAGTAAATTATTTCTGGCCTTAATAAAAATTTTGTTCTAGATGTGAATTGAACTACTAAAATATACCGCATATCTTGCAATGTTGATCGTTATTTGTTTCAGAATAATACAAAGGGAACAGGCTGGTATTGAAATGTTCAACATTTAATTAGTCTGTCAGTTCATCTAATGTTTTACGGTTTACTTCGTTATATATATATATGTATTTTCCATTTTTTATGAAAAAATTGTTATGCTGTTAAGGTGGTCTTGAAGGTGGTTAAGTTAAATGCTGTAAATAATAGTTAATACACTAAACACAATTAGTGTAGCTATAGTACAAACAAATCAAACTGAGTTGTTTTCCTGTGGTAAAGTGAGATCTACAGCTAATGGAGTTCAACAGTGGTGACCCTGACGTGAACATTTCTTATTGAACATATTGATGTAGTGGTATTATGATTGTCATTTGACGATACTATGTTGGAAACCATGAACACTGATAACAGTGTCCATGGTTTCCTAAAAATCAATTAAAACTAATTATTGAAGTATTTGATGCCAAATACTAAACTCATTGAAAATATGTCGGGCAATTAAACAGTTAAATAGATAAACTTTGAATTGAATGGCGGTTTTCCACTTACACGAAAATATCTTAATAATGATTACACATTAGAAAAATCACTAAGCCTGATCACCCATATAAAGAATAATCAATTGAACGAGTTTTCAAGTAATAAACCAAGAAAATTGAATAAATTTTCAACTCAATATTAATTCCTCTCTGTGAAAAAGGAAAAATAAATAAATAGAATCAATTGATCAATCCTGTCTCAAATGCGGTAACTATAAAATTATCTAATATCAAGAGACAATTTAATGTTTAAATAGCTCATACTTTACTGGTGAAGATTAACTAAAAACTTATTAACATTGCCGGTCTGTATTTTTATTATATCTCACACATTTTATTTACGATAAAGCTCAAGTAATAAGATATGCAAATAAATTAACACTATAAAGAAAGAAAGAAATTAACACTATAAAGAAAATGAAAGAGAAATGAGCAAATAAAATAATAACAAAAGTGAATAATTATTTATTTTAATCTTCCAAGACCTTGACTTAATTCAAGATTAAAAGTAATTGAAGTTATTTGTTTATGTTAATTGAATAAAACTAAGCGTAAAAGACATATAAGGTACGGGAAAAGGATAATAATCAACGGAATTGTAACTCAACGTTTTGCCTTAGAATTGTAGGTTTTGAAACTAACCAATCCGAAGCAGTTTTAGATTTCCAAGCAAAGACTCCATAAATCCATCCGTTTGGTTTATCTCTTAAAAACCGAAAATTAAAAAATTGTTTAAGACTTTTATTTATTTTGAGTAATATTTCATAACATTCGTAAACCAAAAATAAAAAAAAAATTTAAATTAACACAAAATTAATATTATTAGCTAATTCACTTGGCTTTAAATCAGAACAGATTCTATAAACAACGTTTACATATACAAATAGATTTTAATAAATAAAAATTGCTTAACCGGAACATAATTTGGATGATGAAGAAAAAAGTAAATAGAAAATTGAAGAAAATTTTGAAAAAAAATTACACTACGAAGACGTTTAGAAGACGTTAATTACAAAATTTTTAAATTAAAAAAAATTAATTAAATAAATAAAACTGCATAATATAAACATTAATTTATACAAATTACGTTTTTGATAAAAATCTAAAAACGAGATTGATGGACATCTTTTTTTAGATTGAACACAAGACTGACTACCTAACATACTAATACCAGTTTATCAAAGAATATCTCGCATTACGTTAGAGAATGGAAGGTTGTTGTTTTGCTTAAAGTCAATGAAAAACTGATAAACAGTTTTGTCAAACTTGCACCATAAACTTGCACCATCAAACTTGCACCAAACTTGCACCACCTTGCAAGTTTTGTCAAACTTGCACCATTGTCACAACCTTTATAGTAGGCAACAGTCGTCGCCACTGAACTGTTATCATGAAAGAAGTTCTTCAATTTGGTGAAAAATTTATTTATCTGTAAGTTATATCCACAAGGGTGGATCAGTTTTGAATTGAACTTTTTGATGTACTGGTGTGTCAAGCCTACGCACTCCAGTCCCTTACCTACTATTGACATATGAAATAATGTAAGATAGCACATATCACTGGCAATAGCACAGAGATATCGCTTGCTAAGGTGATAGCTCAGGGGTGCTGGTGATGAACTCTCTATTCAGTCAACGGTATCTCTCTCCATTCCATCTTGGCTATGAAATGTTTGTTGATGATGACAGGTTATTGCTTGCTTGAAAAAGGGAACTTTCATATAACTTTGTATGGGATTTAATCATTGAGAAAGAAAATGCGTCACATTATCCAGGAATTTGCTACTAACATAGATTATCGGCAATCCCGTGCATACACTTGCTGATGCATACACTGATGCATACACTGAAAGAAAAAATTGGATCACTACATCTTTTGTGCCAACCGAATGTTTTCTGTCACAATAATCTCAAATTCGGTTGTTGTTTCTTCAAATTTGGTTTTTGAAGGGTCGGGGGTTGGGTTCTGTCACAATAATCTCAAATTCGGTTGTTGTTGCTTCAAATTTGGTTTTTGAAAGGTTTGTTTGGTTTTTGAAGTTATCGTGACAGAAAACATTCGGTTGGCACAAAATAGGTTGTACTTCACCACAACTCTGAAAACAACACTTTCTGGATATCTAGTGAGCTTATATCGATAAAATACTCTAATTAATGGCTAACAATTGTTACAGATTTCACGTAGTTCTAATTGTAAAAAAGTGCTCCGGAGAACCCCACCGCTTTGATCGATATGTTCCAAACATTGGTCATTATCATATTCACTAATTGAAACCTTTTCCATAAGTTTCATTATAATCCCTTCATCATTGTAGGCTGTAGTGTCAATAAAGACAATGAAAAAATGCAAAAAAAATTTTTACCGGTAGTGAAAAACCGGAAGTCGGTTGCGGAACTGAAGAAAGGGGGTCGGGTTGCAGAACTGAACTCTGATTAAAAAATGAAAGTGTAATCAAATTTAATTCACGAACGAATGTTGTATGCTCCCAACAAATATCAGAAATAGTGAAAAAACCCTGTTGTATTGTGAATCCCCAAACCATATGCCCAATGTTCCCCAAAAGCTTGTAAAATGTTTCGGTGTAACTCTAGACTAAAGTAGGGATAAACACTTTAAAAAAAAGAAGGTAGTCTTGAGGACTGGCGACAGAAGTGAAAACTTAAAATTTTGAAATAGCTGTGTTTTTATCGTCTACATACAACAAAATCTTTACTTACTTTACCACACTTACACACTGTTATTAACAGAGAAAAACATCGAATTCAATAAAAAAAAAACAAAATACGAATCAAGAGAACGAGAGTAAAATTATTTATAATAAAACAATACTTAGGTTATTTGTACTTTCAATTGCGTTTCCTACTTAAATAGTATAAAGAAAACCCACAAATCAAATATGACAAAAACAATTTTTGTTATTTTACTTAAAAATGCAACAAAACCTTTACATACAATACCCCACTTACCCACTGTTATAAACTGAAAAAATAAATCAAATTCAATAAAAAAGAAGAAAAAACAAATTATAAATCAAGAAAATGAGAAGAAACAATAATAAAATAAATGATTACAATTTATCTCACTCTCTTTTAATATTTATTTTATATTTAATGTTTATTTAGCGTGACGATGACTCAAATATATAAATTTTTCTCCATACAAAATCGCAAAACGTGCCTAAAGAAGTTTTTACTTCAAAAATTTTTTAACTGGAAGTTTCAAACCGGAAGTCGGTATGCTGAAATATTGGAAACCGTAGTAAAACCTTACATACCAAGTCCCAGGAATATTGAAGTTAGGATTATAATTTATTGAAGATTCAAGCTTACTGGTATTCGGGAGACCCCCGATATTTTGTCAAATTTTGAAATAAATCCAAATCTTCCATTTCCGAGTAAACCTGGATCATATATCAAGGTTTTATCAAAATCCTATGCGTGTTTGTTAACCAACCGCCCACCCACCCAACCTAATCAATGTAATTTTCTTTCTCGAACATAGTAATATAATATACGATCCCCAATATTCAAAAATGTGTTTATCCATATTTTCAAAGACTTTTTATCCCGTCCTCTTACAATTTTATTAAATTCTTAAGTACATTTGTCATTTAACACCCCTATATCTGCTACTAGTTTGACACAATTCTCTTGTGTTTCTTTTTTTTTACCACAATAACAAAAGAAAATGCAACCATATCATTTTTTTATCGTGGGAAAGGTATTGTTACGATTACAGAAAAATCCAAACGATTACAGTGACTTCCAGAAAAATCTAATAACAACAAAACACAACAATAAATTAATTAAATGAATAGTGTTGTTGTTGTATTTCGTGGAATTTGGGTCAACAATAAATAAAATTGAATGATTTTATGAATCAAATCAGCATAACGTAAAGTAATCGAGTATTCTACTATTTTCTCAAGGTTTCTAAGAAGTGACCTCGAATTATCTAGAAATTAAGCAGAATATTATAAAAGCAATTGCATCTTGTAGATTAGTTTTTAGTGTAATTTTAAACCTACGATAGTGAAGTTGAAATTATAAAAGTGATATTTAAATTAGTTTTTGTAAATAAAGTTTAAAGTGTTATTAAGTGGAAATTTCTACAATCAACCGTTGGAGTTTCTGAAGCTGTTGAAAGAATATTCTAGTCAGGAATATTGTTTGCTGTATTGTTTTCCTGTTGTTGTGGAACAATTAAGGTGTTAAATACTTAATAAAACCTGGTGTTTGTGCTTTCCAATCAGTGATCGAACTCTGAAGAGATTTGAGAATCGGGTTTATCGAATAGTGAGTAAGGCCAATTCGAAGGAAGTTTGGAAAAACGTAACAATATAATGGATTTTCATTTTGTAAGAGATTTTTTCGGCAGTTCATTGTGAATTCTTGAGTTTTGAGTTGGAGTTTAGTGGACTAGGTAGCGAGTCTCGGGATTTTGAAGAATTGAGTTCGTTTAAGTTTTTGGTGGATTGAGTTGGAAAGTTTTAGAATTTCGGAGTTTGGTGTTTTAGTATATTTTTTTGATTTAACTTCTTGTAATAGTTTAAAGAAAGTTTGTTTTGTTATACCTCAAACCAAGTTAGAAAAAAAGAAATACATGTTGTTACAAGTTCGGAGTTTGCTGTTTTAATATAATTTTATTATAATTTGGTTTTTACATTATTTGCTACAAAATAAGACTGATGTGTAAGAACAATTAAAATTATGATGTCTAGCGAGTTTTTTTGAGGTCAAAGGTTAAATAAAAAAAACAGAGAGTGTGCTTAAGACCGCACGGCAGAAGTGAAAACTTCATTGGCAATCGCAATCAATTGATATCGTATTAGTAGTATTTGGATCGTATTAGTAGAATAAATGAGAAACAAGTCAGAACGATAAACCGCTAACTACACACACTAACCTCACAATGTAAACCAAATAATTGTCAAAATAGCACTCATATGCCAATAGCAGGGACTAAAGTACGCGTGGTGGTCACACCTACAGATCAACAAGTTTAAATTTTATAAATCTTCCTGTGGAAAGCTAACCAAATTAATTGGTATTAATGCGCATTGTTGCCGTTTGCAAATCACTATCGGCTAAGTGCCACCATTTTTTATTATTTTATTTATCATGATTGCCATCCATGTTTAATCATACATAAGCTATGCTTCTTTGTATAGAATTTATGCGATTTCCGTCTCGTAATTGCGAGTTTTAAGTCGATATAATCGATTTTATCAAGTTACAAGTATTAAGTCTTCACTTAATTTTAGAAACATGTATTACATACAATTGCAAACCGACAACATATTTGGTGAAGATGATAAAATTCCAATACATATAATTTTAATATACAAAGGTAATTGTTTTAGGTTATACTATCTTTCTTACGTTATTAAAAATAAGATTATGTTCAATAAAAAAAACATTTATCAAAGCAAACTACCGTTTAAAACGATAGTTAAATAAAAAGCAAAAATTAAGCGTACACAACAACTTCATAAATTTTCATGATGGTTAATGTATTAATGCATAAAGGATAAATAGCCATACATACTTTCAATTTTATATATATTCAATATTTATTTAGCATGATGACTCGAATGCAAATTGCATAAGACAATAGCAATATAACTTTAAAAAACTGTGTTATAGATCAATTTTTTAAAATTCGTATAAAGAAATTTTTATTATTTTTATGAATTCATAAATAAAAAAAAAATAATTTTAATGGTATTTAATAAAAATTAAAAAATAAAAACAATATGTACTGCATCAGGGATTGAACTCGCTATCAGTCGAGCACGATATCCACAACGCAATTTGAAACGGTAAGAAATGATAGATAGATTATTATTTATTATTATTTTTAGCATTTCACTTTAAAGCATGACGGATCAGACTAACTTAATACCTTCGGAAAAATCTGTGTGTGCTGCGGCGCGCCTAAAGAAGTTTTCACTTCAAAAAGAAAGTGAATAAACTAGTGGGATGTTTACCAACAAATACGCCGAATTATCTTTCTGGATCATCAGAGGACCACACACAGGGAAGTTCTTTTTTTTTATAACGGTTATAACGTTTTTCTTACCTGTTTAATAGAAAGAGTTGTGACATGGTGGATTTCCTCTCTCGGAAGCCAGGGTGGAAACTCTTGCACGCAGTAGACTAGTTTTGTCTGTTGTGTATTTTTTGTTAAATATTCCCCTTGTCACAGAGGTTGGACGAAAAGATTTACGTCTAGATGACGTAACGGAAGGAGAAGTCAGTGTTGCGTGCACGACTAACCGGTAGACTTTCCCGGTCTACCAGACCTACCCTACTACTACAACCACCCACCCTAACACACACGCACACACAGGCATTCACCTTCTTTGGCTATTTAGATAGAGGATGGTTCAAAATAAAAGATAAAATGCAAATTTGGGAGATATAAGATTTTTTTTCTCGATAGATTGCGTTACTTCACACAATTGAAAATTGTGGCGAAGCAAAAACAGATTTGCGAATTTGATCTTGGTCTTAGATGGTTTTTATGTGTTGTGACGCATATTTTAATTCCTAATACACAGCTTATTTTATCAAAAAAAATCTTTCATTCGTCCATGATGGAAATAATTTTGACATGTGTGTAGAATGATTGTCAATTAACAATTCAGAGTCTAGTGCATCTTTGGATTAAAAAGCAAAAACGTTTTAGTTTTTAAATTATCCTGTTAGAACAAAATGAAAACGTATACAGATGGATGCATAAAAATTGCGTTTGATAGTTATGTGTATGTCTATTACATAGAAAATTATTGTTGGGTACTTATAGTTGATCTAGATGTAATAAGTGTATATTTATATTATTTAATTTCACCTTTTGATCACAAAAAGTTCGATAACATCTCATTATTCATTCATCATCGGTTTTACTATTGTTTTGCATGCATTTGATTTGTTGTGGTTGTAATTCGGCTATTTGTTTTTTGATTTGATGACCTTTCGATTTAGAGCGGTTCAGAACAGATACATTTAGTAAGAACTATTTCATTTATTAGTGTCCAAAAACGTTTCTTGACAGTTCAAGATTTTGTCGGTACTTATATATTAGAGAAATATCTCGACAAAATTTGGCTTGATGAAAAACAGTTTGTCTGACCAAGATGTCAGATAACTTATTATTATGATGTAAATTTGTGGTAGATAGTTCGCAAATAGTTATGTTGTATGACTCCGTCATGAAGTCGTCGAGTATGATTAGAACGTTATTAGAAAGATTAGTAAACATTCTTTGAGATACGTTTTCAAAATTCCATTATTATTATGACGCAACGAAGATCGTTTGGTACAGCATTCACTGTAGCGTTACATCATAATGATTTTTTAATCTCAGAATCTTATAACAACTGTCTCAACAAGTTTAAACCAAAAGTTGTTTTACTGCAGCTACTCGGCTACAACCATCATTATGAACTGTGTTACGATACAGAACATTTAGAAATTAAAGTCAGAAATTTGTTGAACGCCTTTTATGAATTTAACATATTTCACACACTATCCTGCACAGCGGGGCTAGCGCCGGAAAAATTGACCTTTGACCTTTACTTTTTAGAACTGATTTGCCAGTTTGTTAACGTTGCCGTTTTGCCGTTTTGTTCTGTCAATTACAGCTAACGCACCAGGTCATCATAATATGGAGAACGGAAGCGTTGAATTTCATACTTTTGGTACCCAGTTTACATCTGTCGCTATAACTATTGGATCAAGGCATTATTTCAACCTTTAATGCTTATTATGGAGAGCAGAATCCACCAACATCAACACATCCGATACTAGCTCTAAACGCATCGAGACTATCAATTATAAATGGATTGTCATCTAGGTAATAGAACCGTAATATATTTATTACACACTAGTGTGTAATGAAATAATAAATAATCCAATATATTCATCTTAGAACGCTCGTATTTTAAACCATCGTGCCCTTACATTATTAATAGCATATAAAAACAGAATTAAGTTTATACTTTTTATACTTTTTAAATCGGGTATTTCAGGAGGCTGAAGGCTGTAATTTTATTTTTTATGCACTTTTCATATGCATTGCAAATTACTAACACCATCGTTAAGCTTAATTTTCACTAGATTGTGTTACTTAAATATTTTATTCAACTTATGAATGACATGACAATGAAGCATTTAATCTTCCACGAAAACACCAAGTATAATAAGTAGGCACCGATTTGAACAATTTTTAACAACTGCCTGGTAGTACAGATACAATATTATTTAACTAGTACATATATTATTTTTAAAGTTTCTGTTAATCCTACAACCGATTACATAATAGTACATTACGATGCTAAGACGTAAAGTAAAGATTTTGGACGGATGTGGAGTTTGCAAATCGAGGCGCTAGACGAGATTTGCGCCCACATTAAGTCCAAAATAGCTTACGTCCGTGCATCATATACTATTTTTTATTCGCCGCAAGCAAATTATTTTAAGAAAAGTTGTTTATTCTAAATTAAAATTATAAATTTTCATAAATTTCAAAATAAAAATATGTGGAACAAGTAACCTTTGACAAAATATTTATTATTTTTTCCAAATTATTGTGTAGCTATGACAACAAATGATAACAACTATTTTAATTGGATAATGAAATTTTGAATTTGAGGGTTGCTTTGATAAAAAAATTTATTTTTCATAGAATTTTAACAAATACAAATGCTTTTTACTTTTTTGGACGTAGCTATGACAACAAAATAAATAGTTGAAAAGTGATATTTTAAAGCCGAGTAAATCACAGTAATAAAGTAACACTTTAATATGTAGGCGAATAAAAATTTCTTTTTCTACACCCGTACTATTAGTACGATCTGTAACGGGGGAATCAACATACAATAAATTATAATGAAAACTACAATCGAAAATTTTCTTTTGTAACATGTTAACGTGTTACTTATACCCTCAGGATCATTCATCGGTCATAAAAAGTTGGTGGTCGACCTCCCTTATTTTACTACCCCTTAATATGCCTTTTATCAAAATAAAATATTTTTGTCGATTTATAATTTTTTAAATAATATGTTTTTTAGTCTGAAAATAGGTTCTTATAGGTTTTTTTGGTCGCTGATTACGAATCCGACATCAATTTTTCAAAATAATAACGTGAAAAGTGGAAAATCGAGAAAATTTCACCGAATTTCCAATTTTAGAGTATTATTACGAGTTGCATATCATTTTCAATGTTTTTAAGTACGCTGGCAACGAATTTTCACTCAAAAAGTAAAAATCTTTAAAAACTATTGGAAAACTGTGAAAATTATTTGGAAAATTATGATTGCAAAACCATGCAATGTATCATTTTAGTGTTGTTTTTGGTCTCTGATCTCAAATTTAATATGAAGAAAAATTTTCTATTTTTTATATTTATACATTCATCTATACAACATTTAAATTTTAAATAAAAAATTTAAATTTTTTAATCGGAAAATTTTTTTTTGCCATTTTCCGGTTAATGTAATGGTTATTGATAGTCTCGCATATACCATACGTATCCCGGTTAATGCTCGTGTATTACTAACCATCCCCAAGCAACAAAATAAGTCGAAAATTGGTAACATTGTGTTTAAAATTCGACTTAAAAGTTATAAAACCTTAATAATTAGATGTAAAATTACATCGAATCGACCAATGTAGGGAAAAATTCGACGTCGATTCGACGTAATTTTAGGGGTAAAATATTCTATTTAGGTATTTTCCTTCCTACTTTTTCTCCCTATTTAAGTAAATTTCTCCCTAATTTAGGAAGATTCCACGTCAAATCGACGTCGATTTAGGTTGATTTGCATCTATTTTCAACCTAATTAGTTGTAAGTTACCTACTAGGTAATATTATAAGCAATTTTATCTTCTCTTTTACCAATTATAAAATAATATGTATTTGGGTATCACATGACAAATTCGAAAAAGATAAAAAAAAGTAATTTTCACTTAATATATAATTTATAATAAATTTTAATTTTATATTTCGCAATAAAATGGTTTAAAAATGAATTTTTAAAACGCAAAAAATATTATTGATAAACTTTAGGATTGTACTTCTAAAAATATTAATGGGCTTCAAAAAAAATAAATAATACAAAAATATATTTTTTTCATTTCTTTGAAAATAATTTTCTTTTACCAAATATCTCACTTACATAACAATATGGCGGAGTAATACTTTAAACAAAAAAAAGTTTGAATATGGTGGACTAAGCAAAATCTACTTTAAAGTAAATTTCACATAATTTTTCGACTTTAAAGAAAATTTTTCTTAATTTTAAGTCGACAAATAACCTAAATTAGGTCGCAATCTTTTATTTAAGAAATTTCTACTTAAACTGGTAACATTCTACCAAATTGGTTGCATTTGAATTTCTACGCGTTCTATTTTAGTGAATTTCTACCTATTGGTACACCAGCATCGTTTTGTATAAAAATTTAAGTATTGTTGCTGCTAATTGCACAAGTATAATGGCATATTCAATTAAACTTTTTTATGGAGATTTAATTTTCCATTGTCTATTGAATTTCTTTCTAAAACCCAATATGTGTTTCATTATAGAATAATAAATATAACCCAAATATATATGAAAATCTTATAATTATTTAATCTTAAGTCGATTAAGGGTACAAATAATGAATGAAATTACTCGGTTTCATTATTTACTAAATATCTTTGGTTTAATTTGTTAATAATTAATAAAAATTCTATCTAATATGTAAATTCAAATTAAATATACAAAAATTGCATCAAACAGCATTGTGCATCATCCTTCAAAAAAATGTTTTTCCCAATATTTGTAATTACAGCAATAAGATATTACGTATAATTTGTTTTGTTAAATTACATCCTTTAAATAGGTAACTTATTTCTTATTTAAGTAAATTTTTACTAATTTTCGAAAATGAGGTCGACAATAAAATAGTATTTTTCGTATAATCGACTTATAGATTAGTTTGTAAGTTATTTTCTACCAAATATTTGATTATAAATTACCTTACAAGGCTTAAGCTTACTATGAAGTGGAAAATTAGGTGTAATTTTCCTTGTTTTTTAACTTAGAAAAAATGTTATTTGAGGTTGAAAATAGGTGAAAAATGTGGTAAAACTCTCCTTATTTTGCGACTAAATTACGTGTTCAAAATAAAATTGACTTTGAGGTTGATTTTAGGTAAAAATTAGGTATAGGTTTGTGCTGGTTTTAACTTAAATTCTACCATTATTTTGATATAATTTTTTTGGGCGAAAAATACGTATAATCAACCCAATTAACAACCTAATTAACCTATAAGTAAAATTTATTTGAAAGTCAAGAAAACTGGTTGAATCAACGTAATTTTGACATAATTAGGTAAATTTACACCAAACTGTAGTTGAAAATCACCTATTGTGTTGCTTGGGTCATTACATGATCGTTGCATAATATACTATTATTTGATAAAAATCCACACAACATATCTATTTAATCAATGTAGCTTTTGTTTAAAAATTAAAAAAATATTATTCGCCCTATATTATATCGCTTTTCGTATACAATTGCGGTATGTTAAGTAATTCAGATTTTTAATAATACATGTTTTTAATTAGTTGCAAAAGCTTGTTGTCCAAAATTTCTTCAAATAATGTTACACCATTTTAGTTATGAATATTGGATTGAAATAACAAAATTTATTTCATTTCTATTTATATGACCAATCATTTCGTTCTGAAATGGCGATGGTGTTGGTTTATATTTGATGATAATTGAAATAAATTATACGCTGTTTCACTGATGTTGGATTCAATTTTTTTTTCATTCGACGTATAAACATGCACGCTTTATTGAATTTTTTGTGAGATATTAAAAACGTTTTTTACTGTACTTGTTTTCTGTCATCTTTAAACTTTAAACATGTTTAGCTTTATTTTGCTTTAGGCAATCCCACCACTGTCACCATTTTAAAATTTCTCACATAATAGTTTTTAATGAATGGCAGTTTCAATTGATCCATTGCTTTGTAATAATTTTAACAATTTAATTGATTCTACTTTTAATTTTTCGGGCAATTCGCTGATTTTTGTTTCCCCGTTCCCCGTTGTATTATTTTGCATAGAATCTTAGCCTTATATTCACCAGTTCAAGATGGTACTTAATATTATGCTTCAAGCTGTGCTTGTAGCAGCTGACTGTCTAAAAATATATAAGGCACTGAATGGGAGGGCGCACTTATGGCATTGAAGTACTCTCAATAATACGAACAGAAATTGTCTTTCCCAACATTTATCAACACTATTTCATAGTATCTTGCTAACGTCAGTTAAAATTATGCTTTACCTGTATTTTAAAATTATAATTCACTAATATCGACAATATACGAATTTGTACTTACTGATATTACACAATTACGATTCAGCTGGCCCAACTCCATGACTCGACAGTTTTATATCTTTTTTTTTTCAATATATCTAGTTTTTTCAAAATCGATTTTAAGGCGGGTTGGGTAAATTTTATGTCTGGGTCAAGTAGCTCGATATATATTTATATATATATATATATATATATATATATATATATATATATATATATATATATATATATATATATATATATATATATATATATATATATATATATATATATATATATATATATATATATCTCCAATAGAGCCGGACAAATATCGATATATCGATAATTATCGATATATCGATACCGAAATGATAATTATCGATACATCGATAATATCGATATATTGATATATCAATATTATCGATATTATCGAAATTATTGATATATCGATATTGTCGATATTGGTGATACATCGATATATCGATATTATCGATATTATAGATATTATAGAAATTATCGATAATTTCGCTCTTTCGAGATATTGATATATTAATATATTGATATATGAATATATCCGTTTTATAAATATTTTTATAGCGATATTTTTGCTATATACACTTTATGTAAACCATTTTGCGTTACATTATGCCCTCCAATATTTCAATATTATTATTACATAGTAAATACTGTTTGCTTCGATTAAAATAGTTATTCAAATTAAAAAATTTTTTAAAGCACTTATTTATGTCAATATTGAAAATATTTTCACTAAAAACTAACAAAAACACGTGAAAAGAAAAGAACATAATACAATAGTAGATTTTATTACTATGTAGTGCGAATGCGTTTTCCAAACAAGAGCTACAATTCTTAGCGTTTGGAAAACGCATTCGCACTAGTTTTTGTAAAAAATGTACAAAATTTATAAATTCTTATTTAATTGTACCGTAATTATTTATTACATCGATATTTATATCGGTAGTTATCGATCTATCTAATAACGATATTGGCATGATAATAAATGATATATATACAATATCGAAATATCAATGTATCGATATTATCGATATATCGATATTATCGATATTATCGATATTATCGATATATTCGATATGATCTGTATGATCGATATATTTATATATCGATAATATTGATATATCGATATATCGACAATATCGATAATATCGATAATATCGATATATCGATACATCGATATTTTGGTTTTATCGATATTTTTTGATATAGATATTATTTACAATTTTTTAAATATCGCCCAGCCATAATCTCCAATCTATGTTTAATACTGTTACGGTTCTATATAAACGTAATGAAATACACAACAAAGTTCTATTGAACTTTAATTTCCCGTATTTTAAACGTTCATATAATATTTCAAGGTTACACTCTCTTCTAAGTTAAAAAAAATGTTAAATGAAAACAACAACAACAAGATTTTATGAATCAAATCAATCAATCGAATATTCTAATATTTTCTCAAGGTTTCTAAAAAATGACCTCGAATATGCTAGAAATTATGTAGAATCGTATATATGGAGTTACCCCCTTGCCGTATATAAGGAGTTACCTCTTGTCTTGCAAAATAAAGTTTAGTTTTATTTTAGACCGCGTTAATGTAAAGTTGCGAATTGCGATAGAATAAATAGTGGAATAAGTGGAATGTAAATTAATTGTAAATGAAACGTTATGCCGTGCACATAAACCCATGTAAATTGATGAAGTTATTTTTAAAATTAGTTTTTGTGAATAAAGTTTTATGAGTTATTGAGAAGAAATATTTTGTGTATTATTTTGAACGTTGTGTTACTGCAAATTTCTACAATAATCCGTTGGAGTTTCGAAGCTGTTGGAAGGATATTCTAGTTAGGAATATTGTTGCTGTATTGTTTTCCTGTTGTTGTGGAACAATTAAGAAGTTGAATACTTAATAAAACCATGTGTTTTTGCTGCCAATCAGTGTTCGAACTCGGAAGAGATTTGGGAATAGCGTTTATTGAATGGAGAGAAAGGCCAATTCGAAGTAAGGTTGGAAAAGCGTAGCAATACGTATAATAGACAGTTTTAATAGACAGACAGACAATCTTACCAATATGGTGAAAATTTTGATAACCAACTCAATTGCCTTTCATTTTCTCAATTCTTATTCTTTCCATGCAAATTAACTGTGAAGGTACGACGAAAACTGCAATCTTGTGAAATCAAATCATAAACAGATGGAGCTCCCGATCGGCGCTGAATCGGACTATTTTTGATCGAGCTCATACTGGGCATACAAAGAGTACAAAATATACAAAATATATGTTTCTTAGAGAATTGTTTAAAGTTTTTATTTTGAGAACAGGATGGTCCGAAAGATTTCTGAAAATGGTGTATTGGAAAGGTAAAAGACTGGCCTGTTAAAAAATACACAGTAAACTGTTTTCTTACACCGTTAAAAATATTTTTGAAGTAAAAGTAAATACTAAATACTTTTGAAGCAAAAGATAGCGCTGACGCAGTAGGTCAACCATATTATTAGTTTTTTTTCTCACTATGAAAGGACAATATGAAAGTGCATTGGAAAGGTAAAACCCTGCGATAGAGCATGTTTTTTAGTTTCCAATGCCCATAAAACAGTTGATATCGAGTGAGCCACTCTGTTGCAATTTGTTTGCCTAGTTATCCGGGGTGTTTAAATTTCCAGAGATCGTTCGAACGACCCTGTCCTAAAATTAAACCCTTTAAAATTTTTCTAGAAACATACATATTTTTTATATTACCTATACTACTTGTATTCCAAGTATGAAGTCGATTATAAATGCTCCGGTTCAAATTTCGACGGCTTGGGTCGTCCAGAACACGAATTGCATCAACCATGTGGGCTTGGTTCTATTACTCAACCAATATTGCTTCTTTTCTTTTAATCTTTACCTGAACCTATCAAAACTATCCATCTGTTACATTTAACTAAATATTATTATCTGAAAAAAATTAACATTACATAATTATTTATATAAGTTTTATTGATTTATTGTTTTTTCAAATCATGGAAAATTTTGATGAAAAACAATTGTACAATTTTTGTTTTCTACGTTGATAACGTAAACAATTGTCTTAATTGAAAATAGTTTTGCTTGTAAAAACATTTTCTATTTTTGACAATTGAATTTGATTTCGGTTATTGGTTTTTGGATCTAATTCCAAAAATTGAAAATGTGATTCCAAGTTGATATTTTACATTTTTATTTTAAAAGTTCTAAACTGTAACAAGATATTCAAATAATAATAAAAAATAAACGCCTTATTCTTGTTAAATTGAGTTTTATTTCACTAAATACGTATTTCCAAAGCTATGCTTTCATCGACAGTAGTATCTCAAAACTGAGTTTTGATGAAAGCATAGCTTTCGAAATACGTATTTAGTGAAATAAAACTCAATTTATCAAGAATAAGGCGTTTATTTTTTATTATCATTTGATATTTTATTGTTTTAATTTAAATCTTGAAATTTTTGGACCGTTTGAATCCAAACTTTCAACTGTCATTTTTTGTGGTTAAAAATACATTTTGTTTTTAATGAAAATCGATAGAGACATAGAATTATTTTTTGTGTAATCAAAATATTTTTTTTAATAAATTCACATGTTCAACGAGACTACATCTTATGTATTATATTTTTTTTTTAATTTATTAATAAAAATTATTATTTTGATTGTTTTGATTTAGTGTATTTGTATTTTTGTATATACAAATCTAGAAGTTGTAGCTATTATTGTTTTCATGCAAATGATTTGAAATAAATCGCAATAAATAGAAATAATTTCTTTTAAATTGTTATTGTCGATGATTCTCTTTGTTATGTTTAATTAATATTTCACTACGTCGAATATAAATTTGTATTTGCGTATTTGTACGCAGATTATGGAAATGGAAATGGAGTCATTCATTAAATTAATGTCCAAAAAATAACAATAATTCCTTTTCGCACCTCAGGAATGCCAACATCGACAAACATTCATTTTTTTTAATATAATTTATGTCATGGGAAAAATTATTATCTTGTATTTGTTTTTTGGGTGAAATATAAAAATTGATTGGAAGTGATCTCTTAGTTGATTAAACTACATTGTGACGTTTCATACTGATTTCGATTTGTGGTGTAAAATAATTGTTTGAGTTTCGACAGCTGCAGAAACGCCAATGGTTGACCGTAAACATTTCCAGTACAAAAACAGTGTCCAAAATAATACCCAAAATATTTCTATTAACTACAACTTAAAACTCTCTTTACACTTAAATATCACTTTACTTTTATTTACATGATTTTCTGTACGATACAGCGTTGCGTTTACAATTAGTTTAATTCTTATTCTGTTAACACTATCGCAGTCTAATTTTAACTAACTTTTGTTTCATAAATGAATTCCTTAAATACGTACAATTTTTATTTGTATGGAGATTGTTCCAGTTAAATCCAAAATTACTTTGCAAAGAAAACTCGAGAGATTCGGAGAATAATCAACATTGTTGTCATTCTGTACTTATTTTATTATTGTTGTTGTTTTGTCAACTTTTCTTCTTAGAATTAGTTATAGTTTCATATGTTGATAACAATGATGTCAATGGTGAATTGAGGTTGAAAACAATTTTGTTTTGTTTTTTATGTCGATTATGTAAAATCGTAACATCATCCTCCACTTAAGCTTGTTCGTTTCGATCAGGTTCTTAAACTCTATTCCAATTGTTGAACCCATTTTTTTTTATATTCGTATATCTCAAGTTGTTTCACATTACTAGCGGTCTCTTTTTAAGTCCTTGGCCATTGCTGTGTGCTTTATCGGTTCATTTTGATGTGTCTAGATTCTTATTACTTTTGGTGGTGCCCAAACGTTGTCACCCAAGCTTTCACCATTTATTGCAATTCTTGAAATTGGGATGCAGGTTAAACTTTCCTTATTTTTTTATTACATATTTTACAATGAGTAAAATTGAAAAATTTTAGGTAAAAATTTCAAAGCAGAGTAGTAGTTAATGAGATAATTTTTTTTTGAATTATAGTTTTGTTTAAAAGATAATTAGTAGTTTCAAATAAAAGTTTTTCTTCAAATTATTAATTTAATAAAAAATTATGTAAAAATGCAGATAATAAAAATGTCCGTTTTCATTCGGAAATGATTGTTGGAAATGTTTATGTTTATTTGTCAAAAATAAATTACAAATTTATTGTATTTATGCCACGACAAGAAGAATTATCAACAGTTAAAACAAAGCCTACTATTTAAATATCATAGTTTGTATGAATGAAAAATAAAATTTCTGACAGGAAAAAAAATTATAAAATAAACAAATTATGTATTACAGTGGAACGTCATAAATAGACAGATATTATTTATGAAATGAATCTGATAGTACGAAATGTATGTGAGAAATGTATGTGATAGTACGGTGAATTCCACAATCCATGAAAGCACAAACATTATTTAACTATAATACATACGCTTTTGCTTACACACAGTCTAGTCAAGAAATCTACATTTTGCGAGAGAAATCGCAGTCTTTTGATCACAGTTTCTTCTGAACTGAGCGTCTTCGCGTTAAGACCACCTAAATATAGATAAACCAAAAAGTTCATGCTCTGTTTTTTAAACTTTATAGCAGTTTAAGATTAGATTAGATTATAACACACAGTTGTGATATGTTACAAAAAAAACCACGTCCTTACCGATTGAATTAGAATTTTGCAATATTTTCATAAAAAAAATGTACAGGAGTTTTAATTTGACAAGCTTTTCTTCCGTATCACTGGATTTTCATGAAGTTTTGTTTTTCTCAGATTTATTAGAAGATCATAGATTTTCATTGCTCAAAAACATTGCCTCTTAACACGGGATGCAGTTTGATGTTGCCTATAACACCCATTGTAATGAGCAATCTTCTAAACATTGAAAACGAGCCCTTTTCTAATACTATATCAAATCTCGGTAGAGCCTTCTTCTCATCTTCACTGATCCAGAAATATTCTTCGTCTTTCCTTCAACAGTTAGATACCAGTCTGCTTCTCCCAGGATTTGAGAACTTCTGATCCCGATTGACTCAGACACTGTATTTTTGATGCGTTGCCCATATTTTAGTTACATTTAAAAAAAAAACAACTGGTTAAGCAGAGACACCTGACTAGAGACGTTAAATGTTGAAGTATTTGAGAACACTTTGCAGACATCTACTATGATCTTACTTTCAAATTTGTTGAGCTCCTTGGCCATTGGAATAGATGCCTAGTGCCGTGTGGTCCGTTATTACAAATCGAGCATACATTGATGATGCTGTTTTCAATTTTCACTTTATAACTACTAAGCAGATGACACCTTTCTGACCTAGGCTGGGATATTGTAAAATGAAGTGAAAATTTTTCTGACCAAGGACAAAGTTTTTCTAATAGTCCAGGAGCATAATCGTTAGTTTTTCTACGTATCATTATAAGATACCCCTTACAGGCTTTGTTGTTTAGCCCTTAGGGGTATGCTAGTTTCTATGTCTGAGTTATATGAAATTGTTTGTAATGTGGCTGGTGGAGATGAAGTGTTGAGAAATTCTTTGCATGGGTGATCATTTTTGTTGTAGCTGAGACGATATTGACATACTCGCAGGCTATTGTGCGATATAACTGGTAGAGTTTCAGTCTTAGTATGAAGGTAGTCTTGATGTGCCATTAGCTGATACTCTGATTCTGTAATAGTTTCTTCCACGATATTAAAGTTATATGTGGAGTTTCGTGACGCATAATTGATAACAGGCGATCAATAGCTTTGTATATGTTGTGGCAATGTTTCTCAGTTAGTACCAGCAAGAAATTTCAAAATCAGTAAAAAACGTCAACACAATGACATAAATGACATCCAAGACTGTCGACTTACTAATAGTGTAGTCTTTGTTGACTTTGAACACCACCAAAATCTGATAAATCTTGATTTTAAGACAAGAAGCTAAAGCAAAGAAGTAAAAGCATTAACGATATGCTGGATAAATCAGGAGTTATCTAACTATTTTGAATCATTTGACACAATTCTTTAGATCTGGAAACCATTTGGATTGGCTGGAACGCTGTAAAGAGAAAATTATAGGTTGTTCTGGTTTTGGCTTCTCAATCCATTAATAAGTTAATTTGCGTTGAACCGAACCTAACCAAAACTCCAAAACGCTAACTTAGGATCATATTTGGAATGGATTCGGAAACATTAGATATTTGTGTGTAATCCAATGAATATGAAACCTGACTTCGATTTGTCCGAGCGCTGTGAATATGGCGTTGAAATTTTCCTGTTTTTCAATATTTTCTCAATTAAAAAAGCGAAGTTGTTTCGCCATTTCTTGGGTGTGGAACGTTATACGGATTGCCAAAATTCTTCCATTACAAGAACCAATCTTGGTTTGATCAACCCCTTATCGATATAATATTAAGCGCTACATATATGATTGAGGTTTATGTATCCTAAACGCAGGTTCTAGTATTTGGTATTTTTTGCATCACAAAAAACAAATTTGTTGTGAACAAGCGAATGGTCTAACCATTTTTTAGTGTTGCTGCAGTTCGTTATATGAGAAACACAATTTGGGTTTACAAATACTTTGATAGAGGCCTTACTTGATTTGTTCTAATTTGAGAGTTTTCTTCCCTGAAAGTACCTACAATCAATGTCAGATATAGCATATGCATTCTTTGGAATGACAGAAATATTCATATATAATATCACGAGTCGTCAAATAATAGTCGATTATTTTTCATAAACATTATTACGAATGTCATTTGAGGTCCCGAGTGCTCGTAGCGCACGAGGGAAATTTTTAGCCTCAAATGGCCTCAAATGAGTCGTAATGTTGAAAAATAATCGACTAATAATTTGGTGACGAGTTGTATTTAGCAGATAATTTTTTTTTGCTGTCAGATATTTTATTTTTCATTCATACAAACTATGGTATTTAAACAGTAGGCTTTGTTTTTACTGTCGGCAATTCTTCTTGTCGTCGATAATTTTGCTTTGTCGTTATGAAAATTCTTTGTTGTCATTTTTTCTTCTAACAAAATGAAATATAATTTTATCTTAGTAGGCGCATAAATGCTATAAATTTGTAATTTATGTTTGACAAATAAACATAAACAAGCAATTATTTATGAATGAAAACGGACATTTTTATAATTTGCAATTTTACATAATTTTTTGTAAGCTGAATAATTTGTAGAAAAAACTTTATTTAGAAACTAATAATTATTATCTTTTAAATAAAATTATAATTTAAAAAAAATTATCTCATTAAATACCACTCTTCATTGAAATTTTTGTCTAAAATTTTTCAATTTTACTCATTAAATTATTTTTAAGCAACACTGCTCAATCAAACCACTACTTAAACCACTCGTCCTTCGGACTCGTGGTTTATTGTGCGCTTTGATTCGCAGTGTTGCTAAATAATTTAATTCGTAAAATCAAAAAATTTTCGAAAAAATTTCAATGACTAGTGGTATTACAACCGATAATTTTTTTTTGATGTCAGAAATTTTATTTTTCATTCATACAAACTATGATATTTGAACAGTAGGCTTTGTTGTAACTGTCGGCAATTCTTCTTGTCGTCGATAATTTTGCTTTGTCGTTATGAGAATTCTTTGTTGTCATTTTTGTTCTAACAAAATGAAATATAATTTCATCTTAGTAGGCGCATAAATTTGTAATTTATTTTTGACAAATAAACAAACATGCAAATATTTATGAATGAAAACGGACATTTTTATTATTTGCATTTTTACATAATTTTGTATTATTAAATAATTTGTAGAAAAATTTTATTTAGAAACTAATAATTATCTTTTAAACAAAATTATAATTAAAAAAAATTATCTCATTAAATACCACTCTTCATTGAAATTTTTGTCTAAAATTTTTCAATTTTACTCATTAAATTATTTTTAAGCAACACTGCTCAATCAAACCACTACTTAAACCACTCGTCCTTCGGACTCGTGGTTTATTGTGCGCTTTGATTCGCAGTGTTGCTAAATAATTTAATTCGTAAAATCAAAAAATTTTCGAAAAAATTTCAATGACTCGTGGTATTACAACCGATAATTTTTTTTTGCTGTCAGAAATTTTATTTTTCATTCATACAAACTATGATATTTAAACAGTAGGCTTTGTTTTAACTGTCGGCAATTCTTCTTGTCGTCGATAATTTTGCTTTGTCGCTATGAAAATTCTTTGTAGTCATTTCTTCTTCTAACAAAATGAAATATAAGTTCATCTTGGTAGGCGCATAAATGCTATAAATTTGTAATTTATTTTTGACAAATAAACTTAAACATGCAATCCCTTATATGAATGAAAATGGACATTTTTATTATTTGCAAACTGCATTTTTACATAATTTTGTATTATTGAATATTTTGTAGAAAAATTTTATTTAGAATCTTTTAAACAAAATTATAATTAACAAAAATTTTCGAAAAAATTTCAATGACTCGTGGTATTACAACCGACAATTTAACGAACAGAAATAGTAACATTATTTCATACAACATAATCACACATAATAAAATATTATTTCATCTTCGTAGGCGCATAAATGTTAAAAATTTGTAATTTATTTTTGACAAATAAACATAAACATGCAATCATTTATGAATGAAACCGGACATTTTTACTATTTGCAAATTGGATTTAAACATAATTTTGTATGTGAATTTTTGTTTTAAATTAATATATTAAGTAGGCCGAAAATATTCGAAAACATTCGCTGTTCCTTCCCACCAGAAAAAAATAATCGAAACAATTCGTTTTGATTTGCTAAAAAATAGTAAATGAAGCGTTTTTATTGGACCTTATCGAAACTTTATTTAGTGAGTTGAATTGTCCTTTATATTTATTTATAATTTTCCAAGTAAAGTGCTAGAAAACATATAATTTTTTGTAAAGAGGTTTAATTAACAATTGACACAGGGTTTTTTTCGTTTGAGTCTATCAGTTGTCTCTAACGAAAAAGTTGCTGGTGCAGAGATGCAGATAAGATTCCTAAACTTTAAAAAGTTGGTTCATAAATTTTTTGTAGAAAATAGTTTGAGAGCCAGTTTTAAGGATTTTTATTAAAACCAACATTAAAGTCACCTATCAAAATAGTTAGAGGAAAAAGTGTCGTCAAATTATTGCCAACGAGTATATCAACGAGTATACCAACGTGTATACCATCGGTATACCAACAGGGTTTAAAATCCAGCTAGTTGAACATTCACAATGCCTGCCAGAGCTAAAACCAAAGTGATGGTGGATACTATTTTTCTGCACTGGTGGTACTGTATCAGACCTAACGAAAAGAATAGATCCCCAACCTCGATTTACTTGACTGTAATAATTTTATACTTCAACCAATTTTCTGGCCAACTTCAACAATTTAAAAAATGTTTGTAATTAGTGATACTGATCAACCATATTAAATGATAATCTATCGAATAGCAAACAGGTATGTTATCGCATAATTTTTTAACCTAACGCCTTTCGCCCGAAGTCGAGTTCATCTGACTTGTTAAACTTGTTTGATATAGTCTGATCTTGTTTGTTCATATCTATATTTTGTTTGACTCAATATTTTACTATAATACACATTTGCTACAACGTAGCAAAATTTATCCTCTTCTACGATTATTTAACGTGAAGTCCTTCAAAAAAACACAATTTTAGAATTTTAATCAAATGAATCAAAAACGCTGTTTTCGAAACTACAAAAGAATTGTTTTGGACTAGTGTTCAAGATGTTCAACAGTGATACATAGCCAAGAATTTAAAATACAAATTATAAATATAACTAGGCCGCAACAAAAATCGAACTGATCGTTATTGAAGGTTGATGTCATTGAATCCATCTAGTATTCTATGTTTTACTTATTATCTTATATATTAATACGCTAAAAAAAATTTCTTGGAGCCTAAGGCTTTTTTATTCGCAGATGGATTCATTTAAAATTTTCACTGCTAACTGATATTAGTGTAACTTAGATTTTAAAGATTTTTCACGCAAATCGGATCATAAATAAAAAAGTTATAGACGAATTAAAATGTATTTTTGAATTTAACGGCCCTCCTATACAATATGAAATGGAATTGCCCAAGTCTTTTCTTTGTTTTTTTATTATTATTATTTAGTATTTTATATTTTCTTTTCAAATTTCAATTTAGTTTATGCATTGATTTAGGAGTAGATAAACGTATTATTTTTCTTTGTTTTTTTATTACTATTATTTTTCTTTGATTTTCTTTGATTTTATTTGATTTAATTATTATTTTTCTTTGTTTTTAAATATTTTTTATTGATCAGAAATTAAAGAAACAATTCATAAAATTGATTTGTTCTTTCTGTTTAAAACAAGATAAGCAGGCTACAGACCTTCAATCAATTTGTCAATCAATTGAAAACGAAAAAAAATTTAGGGGATTTTTACACTAAATTTTATTTCGTTTATTTTCGAATTGATTGACAAATTGATTGTAGGTCTGTAGCCTGCTATAGAGAAATATTTCATAATAGCCATGTTCGATTTTTCTGTTTTTTCTTCATAAATGAATGGTGTTAATGTTGAAATGAATGTTGTGAATGAAGAAATGAATTGCACGTGGTATTTATCATTTTAAAATTCATAATATTTTTAATCATCGTACTGGTGCTTTAATTCCTGCCTGATGTGTTTGTTACATTTGTCAGATGAAGATAGAATTGATCGAAATGAAAGGATTAATAAATTTGTATGTACTGAAATCTCTGATCCCATTCTTTTTCCTAAATTACATGAGTATGTGAAACGTCATATGATGCATGGACCATGTGGTGCTCTAAATCCCAATTCTGATGGTATGAGAGATGGTAAATCTAGTAAGAATTTTCCAAAGCCTTTTTCTGAAAATACTAAAGAATCTGTGAATGGTTATCCTTTGTATCGTCGACGTGATAATGGTATAAGTGTTGATGTATGTGGTGCATCTCTTGATAATAGATACTAGGAGGGCCCGGCGTGCTTCGCTACGCTTATAAATAAAGTTTTTGCGTAGACATTTTGTGGGGTGGGCCCGGTGAGCATGGTGGCATTTGCTACATGCTAGCATTTCTCACGAAAAGTACGATCATTACTCTCACGATTCTCACGAAAAGTACGACAATATTTTAATGGTTGACACCCTTGACACCCCTTGACACCCTTGACACCCTTTGCACCCTTGACAACCTTGACACCCTTGACAACCTTGACACCCTTGACAACCTTGACACCCTTGACACCCTTGACACCCCTTGACACCCTTGACACACTTGACACCCTTGACACCCTTGACAACCTAGACACCCTTGACAACCTTTACAACCTTGACATCCTTGACACCCTTAACACCCTTGACACCCTTGACTCTTGACACCCTTGACACCCTGAAAAATAAAATTTTATTACAATTCCTTCACTAATTTTTTTATTTTCTATTGATTAGAAATTAAAAAAACAATTTCCCAAATTTCCCGAATTTTCCAAATTTCTCAAATTTCCCAAACTTAAAAAAATAAATTTTTTTTTATTACAACCATTCTTTCACTAATTAATCGAAAGGAACTTCGTTCCATCCGGGTGTCCCTTGACACCTCTTTACTTTTTCTTATGCGTGTAGAAATAAAATGATTAATAAATACTAGGAGGGCCCGGCGTGCTTCGCTACGCTTATAAATAAAGTTTTTGCGTAGACATTTTGTTGACGTAGAAGCAATGATTTCAAAAAGTGGTAAAGAGAAATGCTAGCATATAATTTTTAATTTTTCTTTTTAAATATATGAATGAAAAATAATCAGAACTCTAGCTGATCAGTTCGGATATATGACAAATTAGCGATCAATTAAGTTAGAGATGAAATAAGCTTACTTGAAAACTTATTTGATCGCTAATTTTTCATATATCCAAACTGATCAGCTAGAGTTCTGATTATTTTTCATTCATATATTTAAAAAGAAAAATTAAAAATTATATGCTAGCATTTCGCATTACCACTTTTTGAAATCATTGCTTCTACGTCAACAAAATGTCTACGCAAAAACTTTATTTATAAGCGTAGCGAAGCACGCCGGGCCCTCCTAGTTTAAATTAACTTACAAAACTGTAGTACTAGATTTAATATTTATTGTAACTTGTTTATATTTATTTAATCATAAATGCAAACCTTAAATTTAATATTATAATTAGCTGCAGTTGTCTCCTAACTAAATCTCAAGATTGCTTAATTATACACACTTTCTCTTTACAAAAGAGAATATGTAACGTAAAAAATTATTGTAGAATTATTGTAAAATTATTGTAAAAATTTGCAACTCGTTCAAAACAAAACTGAAAGTGAAACAAAAAGGTAATCAATAAAAAAGAAATAAATTAAAAGTATTTAATTAAAACAAGAAATTAAAACTAGAACCTTTCATATGATAGTCAAAAATAATTTTTTTTCAAAATTTTCACTCTCAATGATGAGCCGACCGCTATAGTTTTCGTTCAATCTTAACAACAATGTCCATAACCATGAATTTTTCAAATTTTTTTTGGTGTAATGTTCGAAGTTAAGAGGGAGGCGGGGGGGGGAGGGGACAATAAAAGACGCTCGTTTTTGGTATCTAAAAAACCAAGCAGTCGAAAAATCGTCAAAATTTTTTAAAAATTATGTTGATCTTTTCCGATTTTTCTAAACCAAACTCGATTCCTTAAAAAAAACTTTTATTTTACTATCTTCTTATCCATGTTCATAAAATATAGATGAAAACAAATATTTGATTTTTTTGTTATCAATAGGCGTGGGCAAACACATTTCAAAACTGTAAAAAATTTCAGCTTGATAACACTTATAGTTTGTGAGTAAATCGATTATGTAGAAATTCTGACCGACACCGAAGTCTCACCAATAGGGTACCGCTTTTACTTTTTTAAAGTACGTAACCCTAAAAATCTTTTTTCTACATATATAGATCGTCTTTAATTTTTTTTTTAAACAAATTATTTTCGCTTTTATCAAATTTTTATACAGAAAGTAGCTCACGTATATTATTTTTCACATTTTTTTCGCATCCTTCTCAGTCCTTAATAATTTCAAGAATACTCGTTAGAATGTGCAGTTTGCACACTAAAGCTCTCGCTCCAAAACTTTCAAACTCGTTGAATATTATTTAAGTATCTATCTATTCCATTTGCATATAGGTAATTCGGTAATATTATTAAGACAACAATGACAGACAAGTTTTGCACGAATAAATAAAACAAAATTGATTTAATAACCAAAACATTAAAAATCACTCAACCAGGTGGATTGTTTGTTTTCTTCATGTCAAATAATTCTTTTTTCAAAAAACTACTTACTAATAATAACTTTCGCTTAAAATATAGAATATTTTTGATACATTGTTGTGTTGACGTCAACACTATTTTACATATAATTTTTGTTGTTTTGATATGTTAAAACCTTCAATTATTTACTATTGTGATGAAAGAAAACATATGAAAAATTAATTCAATTTTCTTATTTTGTTGTTTATGTTTTATAATTTATCAAATAGATTTTCTACAAATTATATTTGTCATGTAAGAATAATATTTTCGACTTTTTTTTTTAAAATTACTGTATTCCGTTTATTTGTGTCTGTTGTTGGTGGTTTGTTTTGTTGATAAAGATTAAAATTGATTAAACCCAATGTATGCTGGAGTTTAAAAATAAACAGAAACTCTGTGTTCCTGTATTCCACCTGTTCCACTCAGTTTAGTATCTATATCACATTTTAAATTATACACGTGTTAAAATTACTTGTTCATATAATTAATAATTATTATTCTATTATCTGACGCACGAGTTGACTTTGATGCCATTATTTTAAATCTAACGAACATAATTATTGTTTTTTGTTATTATATGTATTAAATTGTTATGTAAAAAAACTTTAATTAGAATAATTCAGAATCATGAATTGAATATTAAATTAAATGTGAACGTTTTTTTTATACAAACAAAATGCAAGTTATTTAATAAATTTATTTTTTATTCTAAAAATCTTACCAAATTTATTATTTTTATTATAATTTTAATTATTGTAACAATTAATTTTATTCTTGTTCAGTTCAACGAATAAATCTTATTTCTATAGTAATAAAAATACATGTCTGACCGTCATTCAACGTTTTTGCAAGTTGGTTAAATTGGGTAAAGAGATCAGATTAATGTGTTTCTATATGGCCATAATAATAAAATGGTTTATCAAGGAGAATTTTTTATTCTATATATTTAAATGGTTTAATTTTTGTTTTTGGTTAAATAAATTACAATTTATTTAATTGCTTTAAGAATAACTTAGTTGCGGTTTTTATTGTGTGTAGCGAAATTTTTAGACCAAAATTGGTTTAATTATTCTACTATAAGTTATAACGTATGATTTTGTTTTTCTTTATCATTATTTCATTGATTTTGATCACCCTTGTAAGTCTGATAAAACTCATATTGAGCGTGTTGTATGATTGAAAAAGAATTATGTCTTTAAATTTAGTGATATTATGACAAAAGCTAGAAACGACTTGAATGTCATAATTAATACAAAAAAAATAAATATATATCGTCTCAAACGATGTAGAAACCAAGTTGTATCCTCCGTCCCTAATAATAATTTGCTAAATAAAGTCAGTTGAAGATACGACTCCGTCGTATCCATCCATATAAACTCCATCGTATCCATATATATCCGTCATATACATCCAACGTTTACATCGCATTTTTTAATCAAAATATTTCCTGGTTGATGATCAGAAAAACCCTCCTATACCATTTAGCGCTCTCTGATAACCTGCATAATATTTCCTCTCTAAAAGGTGCTCGTGAAATAAGAGAGAGATGAGAAATAACAGCAAAATATCACAAACATTTTCAGTTGTAATTTCCCAAGGGCGGTCATAATTCGAAATAATTTTTTGCCAAAAATTTCGAAAGCAAGCATATTGATAAAAGCACGAGGCCGCAAGCCGTCAACGAACGAGGGGAATTCGTTTAGAAAATTTTTTGCCATTTTTCATTTATTTATATATTTGTTATGAATTATACGTTGGCCTACTGTGATATCAGTTAATTATTTCAAAAAATATTCGATAATTTTTAATATCCCAGTAGGCCAGACGTATAACTATTTCTTATTAGTATAATTCAAATGTTATTGGTGAAATTGAATGATGTCATTATATTTTAGAGAATTTCATTCTGTTAAATTAAAATAAAACTAAGGCAAAAAATTTTCAGTTGTAATTTCTCAATTCAAAATAATTTTCCACTCAATTATGAGAATTTATCACCAGTCGAAGGAAATTCGTTTAGAAAATGTTTTGTCAACATACCTAAATAATTGAAACAATTCTTTTATCTAAAAATTTTAAGCCATTTATTAATTTACAATTCTATATTAATTCATATTAATATATAGAAAAAAATAAAATATTCGTGATAATTCCGCCTAGGGTAATTATCGGTACTAAGTGCTAAAGGGCGTTGATAATTCGAAATTTTTGTTTGCAAAAATTTGGAGAGCAAGCGGATTGGTAATAGCCTGACGGCGTAGACCGAGTTATGTGAAATTTATAAAAAACCATTTGAAAAATGTCGACTACTTTCGTGTCTTTTATGTGCTATATAACAATAATATGTTATATTTGTTTTGAAAGTTTTTGTTTTAAATTTCTAGAGATTACTATATGTGAATTCATAAGATGAGAAATATTTCTATTTTAGTCAACATTCTAAGTCACGAGTGAAGAGTCATTATGCTATAGGGCTTACCCTGTTCTACTTATAAAAATGTCAACTTATAACGATGTCAATCATCACCAACTTCATTCATATATATATATAAGAATCACATCAAGGGAATAAATCCATGCATATAATAAACTAGAAGTGTTTTAATTAGATTGTTTCAATAATTATATTACTGATCAAAAAGCAACATGGTGTCAGAGTAGTCGAAAACACGCGCGAAAATAAATTTTATAAAAAAAATAGCAGAAAATCGGAAAAAGAAAAAAATCGAGAATGGCGACAATCCAAGAATTAATCGATGTGATGACCAAAGTTCTCAATACCGGAAAAAACAATGCAAATCCAGTCAACATCCCAGTTCCAAAGCCTATTGAAATTCGAACTGGTTATATTCTAGAAAACTTCAACTTTTTCAAATTGCAGTTTCGGCAATACTGTATTGCAACTAATCTTACTGCGCAGTCAAGTGAGATTCAGATTTCGACGTTACTGACGTTTTTTGGAGATGAATGTTTGAAGCTTTATCAGAATTGAAAAATTCTGGATGACAAAAAGCAAAGCACCACCTTTTTACTCGCAGAAATTGAGAAAAATTTGACTCCAGTTGTAAACAAGAGATATCATCGACAGTTGTTCAACCTTGCTAGGCAAAGCGATTATGAAACGTACGACGAGTATTTTGAATTTTCATCGTTTGAGAGGACTGATAAACAATTGTCAGTATGAAACGATGACGGATGATCTGCTTCTCGACAAAATTATTTGTTCAGTTAAACACATACATCTTCGAGAACTACTATGGCTCGATCAGAAAATTACATTAAACGATGCCATCGCCAAAATGTAAAGCGAAGAAATTGACTGAAAAACAGTTCTCAGTCATTTCAAAGCCAGTTGTTAAATCATCCGGATACGAAGAAAGTAAACAAAATGCAACGACAAAACTGAAGTAAAAGTCGAAACCATTTTACTGGTTACCGCAAAAACTCAAAAATCAAGAACAGAGAAGTACGGAATTCCCAGTAATTGCAAATACTGTGGGAAGTCTCATTTAAAAGACGCCACGCTGTGCCCAGCGAACGGGAAAATTTGTGAAAACTGTGGAAATTACGATCATTTTGTTGAAGTTTGTTACCCACGCCGGATACCACAAAAGCAGAAACGATATGTCAAAACGATTGCTGAAGTAGCAGTCTATTATAACGAAGAATTAGTCCTGAACATCAATTCAAGAAGAGACAAACTGATCACAGCAGATATAGATTTCCAATTGACAAGAGGAAATAAATCAATCAAATGCATGCTGGACACAGGAGCGACTTATAATGTTGTGGGCTATAACAACATGTAACGACGGACTATTTTCAATTTTTACTCTAAAATAATAGTTTTCAAATTCAATAATAATTTTATTAATTGTAATAAACGTAGACATTTATTCGTACCACTGTACAATTAAACATTTTTTTGATGATTTAAATAAACTCAATTTTAATTAAAAATACAAGTTTTGTATAAATGATTGGTTGTATTAGTGGAAATTGCTGTTACATGATGGAAAATGAAACAGAAGATCTGGAAGACTGTGTATATAAGCGATCAAATTTGTTTGATCGGAAAAATCAGTTAATCAATTTAAAATCAGTATATAAAATTAGTTTAAAATGTTAAGTGTTGAGTAAATTAATAAAAATTAAAACAGATGGATCAGTTTAATCATTGTCATTATTTCTTTTTTGTTTACAAAAAATTCAATAAAAAGTCATTTAATAATATTACATACTATTTATTTAAATAACAATTTTTATAACATTATAATCGTGCTTTATTGTGAAATATTATTAAGTTAAGCACAGTGAATAAAAAGAAAAAGTTCTGCATTAATGTTTTCTTCTCAATTCTGACATTGATTAATTACTTTACAAAAATAATAAATACAAATAATAAATCAAACCATGGTGGACGACGAATTTTTTTTACCTTAAATGGAGTAACTTTCAATCAAACATAAATAATCAATTTAAAAGATTACGGAAAACGAAGATCTCGTTGTCCTTATTTCAAAGAACTGTTAATGGCAAATGGTTCACATTCAGTATTTTTTATGTATGGTGTTGGATATGTAATATATTTAAGGCCATAATTCAATGTATGTATTTAGGAGAAGTGCACATAAGTAACGAAAATTTGAAAGAGTTTATTAAAACATCGGAATCTAGCAAAACCAGATGAAGATGCTAACCATCTTAATGGATTTCTGGCCTGATCACATTTAACATTAAATAATGTAAGCTTTTTGAATTTTGTATAATTTGTATAATTTTTGTGATTTGTTTTTGTAAAACTAAATGATTTTATTTGTTAGCTAATTAATAAGTATCTTTGCAATTTCAAAGTAATTGTGATAAGAGATTTGCAAGTATAAATTAGTTTGTCGTCGATTCAGTTTTCATATATTTTGTGAGTTTTTCCGGTGTAATGTAATATAATTATTCGTATAAAAGTCCAAATCAGTTAACATGGCGTCCGAAACAAAGGGACCCTTTAGTTTTTTATAAATTAGTTCAAACATATGTACCATTGTAGATGATAACAACCCAGCTATCTGCAAATCGAATGTCAAGCTTTAAAATTTTGGCAACCGATACATCGACACACTGGGGGAGATAAGTATACATTATTGGTTTAAGAATAACGAGCTCGATACAATCTCGGGTGTTGAACAAGCAAAAGAAATTTTAGAAAACACCGACATATTTTTAATGGATTTGGTTGTCTCGAAAATAAAATCTCATTGAAAATCGATCACAGCATAAAGCCCGTGATGCAAAAACCGAGACGAATAGCCGCTGCAATAAAAGACGACCTTAAAGGTGAGTTAACAAAAAATGGAAAAAGATGGGATCATTGTAAAAGAAGAGGGTCACTTCGACTGGGTCAGCAATATCATTGTCAAACGAAAACCGAATGGCAAGTAACGAGTTTGTATCGATCCAAACCATGTCAACGTTGCATTTAAAAGTCATAAACAATGCATGACATCGTTAGATGAAATATTGCCAAAGTTAAAAAATGCGAAAGTTTTCACAACACTCGATGCGAAAAAAGAATTCTCGCAACTCCAACTCGATGATGAAAGCAGCAAGCTTACCACCTCGTACACGCCGGTTGGGAAATATAGATTTCGCTGTCATCGAAAGCTGAACTCCTGAGAAAACTAGCATACAAATTTACAGATTTTATTCAAACAGACTCTTCGTCTTATGCAATGGGAGCAGCATTGATGCAAAATAAGTAATTTGCGCATCCAAAACTTTAACGTCTTCACAGAAAAATTACGCACAAATCGAGAAAGAGCTGCTCGCGATACTCTTTGCCTGTACACGATTTGATCAATATATATATGCGGAAAAAGCGATGTAACCGTTGAAACCGACCATCTTCCACTGGTAAATGTAATGAACAGACGTCAACTGTCTGAAACGCCGAAAAGACTTCAAACAATGTTGATGTACCTACAAAGATACAATATCACATTGAAATATGTTAAAGGCACTGAAATGCACATTGCAGACCTTTTATCAAGAGCACCAGTCCAAAACAGCACGGACAGACAGAAACATTTTGAAGTAATTCCAATTTACCAAAAAGAAGATCGAATTTTTACTGAAATCCAAAGTGTCGAATTCGAAAATAAGAGAGTAAGTGATGTGACACCTTCCAAAATTCAAGATGCGACGAAATCGAATCAGCAAATGCAGGAGCTGAAAGCATTTATTTTGAACGGATGGCCTCGAGATTACAAAAAGTTTCCACTGAATCTAAAACAATATTGGAGTGTTAAAGAGGATTTGACCACAAATGATGAAATTATGCTAAAAAACGATCGAACACTTATAAGTTATACCACCAGAATTGCGTAGGGATATACTCAACATACTTCATATGAATCATCAAGGCATTGAGTATTCTATGAATACAGCAGGAGATGTAGTATACTGGCCGAATATAAATAATCACCTTCGGGAAAGAGAGCAAAATGCGATGTTTGTCTTAAATATTCACCAAAGCAATCAAATCCACCAACGCATACATACGAAATTCCCCAAACTCCATTTGAAAGAGTTAGCCTTGACGTTTTTGAACTAAAAACCAATGACATCGAAAATTTTTGATAACTGTGAACCATTACTCCGACTATTTTGAAAACGATGAATTAGATAACATGACTACGAAAAGCATTATTAACATATGCAAGCGGAACTTTAGTCGATATGGAGTACGAAATGTGTTGGTGACTGACAATGGTACAAATTTTGTGTCAAAAGAATTCGGGCAGTTTGCTAAAGATTGGGAATTTTCACACGTAACATCACACCACCAACAAGGAAATGGCAAGACGGAGGCAGGAGTTAAAATTGCGAAACGATTGATAAGCAAAAGCGTTGAAAATGGTAAAGATTTTTATCGAAATTTACTGCTATGGAAAAATATACCAAACAAAGTGAATTACAGCCCTGTGCAGAGATATTTTCAAAACGAACACAACGAACAAGAAAAAATAATTCCAAATGTTCCACAACAAGTACCAACAAGAATTGAAATCGAACGACAAAGCAAAACGATATTACGACTGAAAAACTAAAAGGTTACTACAACTGAAAACTGGCGACAAAGCCATGGTACCCACACTCTTCAGTATGGAAGAAAGCTGAAATTCGAGATGAAATTAAGCCGAATTCTTTCATTATTAAATCTAGAATGAATACAGACCGACGAAACCGAGTTCATATTAAGCCAACAGAGAAGGATAACCCATCGTCAACGAATTTACTAGGAAGCTCATTACAAACGAAACAGCTAGAAATTGAGCTGCGCAAAGTTCAAATGATGTTCCTATAGTACGATTGGATACGCCGAGAAGTATTTTGGGATCTCCAACCACCACACGTCCAAAGCGGAACACTAATCCACATGTCCGTTTTAAAAATTACGAAATGTAGCAAACATTAAATAAAGAAAAGGGGATGTTATTGGGTTTAGTACAACCCTGTTCTACTTATAAAAATGTCAACTTATAACCATGTCAATCATCACCAACTTCATTCATATATATATCTTGTATCAGAATCACATAAAGAGAATAAATCAATGCATATAATAAAATATGGAGGGGCTGAAATCTCAAGCTCTAAGATATCAAGACTTCGGTTTTGGTTAAGGATTTTGATATAGTTTTCTGCATAAAACTTTTACGTGGACATTGTTTTTAGTTTTGGGCAGCGATGTATATCAAACATAACTCTTTGTTAAAGTGCATGTATTTTTTATTTCTGTTTAAATTTATTACAAAACTAACACGAAACATCAATACGTTACCGGAAAATCTTAACAGATCATAAATTAACATAATTTAGTGAAAAGACGATACAATCGGCAAACTATTCAAAAACCTCTCCATTTAGCGTTTCGAGAAAATATTACAAAATCACAAATTCATATTTCTTTCAAAATTCCAAAAATATTGTAAAATTAAATAAAATCAAACTTTTTTCAAAATTCTAAAAATATACCAAAAATTATTACAAAATCAAATATTAAACTTTTTTCAAAAATTCTGAAAATATTGCAAAAATTATAACAAAATTATGAATTGAAACTTTTTTCAAAATTCCAAAAATATTCCAAAAATTAGAATAAAATCAAATATTTAAACTTTTTCTAAATCCTAATAATATTCCAAAAACTCTTAAAAATTCAAAAATTCAAGCTTTTTTCAAAATTCCAAAAATTGTAATAAAATCAAAAATTTAAAATTTTTCAAAATTCTAAATATATTAAAAAAATATTTAAAAAACTATAACAAATTCAAAAATTTCCATGTCACATTTACGTCATACAACAGCTAATTTTATTTTCCAAAAAATTGGCTACAAAGTTAAATGAAATTATTTTTTTGACACACTTGACAATATTTTTTTCACAAACTTATAATACAATAAAATTCTCAATAATAATAATATCATTTTCATTTCATACAAATAACTTATTTTTTTCTAAAAAAATAAATGAAAATCATTCTTTTGACACACTTGACATTATTTTTTTGACAAACAATGCCACAGCTCTCTATAATAATAATAAAATTCAAATACAAATAATTAATTTTATTTTTATCCAAAAAATTGGGTAAAACAATAAACAAAAATCTTTCTTTTGACACACTTGACAACATTTTTTTGACAAACTTATAATGCAATAATCTAGTTTTTGGTCTCACATACCAATCCCGACCATCAAACTTTCTTCAAATTGAATGTTTCTATTCGTAATCACTTAAAATGAACGTTTTTTAAGCAAAAAATATGCAAATTTCCTTGTTTTGACACACTTGACGATTTTTTCGACACACTTTTGGTACAGTTATCGAACACATCGTCCTTTTGGCTCTTCCCATTGAATATACCTATTTTTAGAAAAAAAATTTATTTGAAATCTGTCTAGTAGTTTTTGAGATTTCGTCGGTTGTGATGGACGGCTGGCAGATAGGCATACATTATTTTTTGCTTTTTTAGAATCAGTAGGTCTTAAAACTTCGAGAAATGCCAAAAAAGTGGGGGGAAAAATTTCACTTTTGGCTCATGAATGTAATACTTAGGTTTTTCCAAAACCGAAGTAACTAGAAGTGTTTTAATTAAATTGTTTCAATAATTATATTACTGATAGAAAAGCAACATAATATAACACATTATTAATTGTTGCCAATAAGTAAGAAACTTATATCTAACACACGGTCAATTTATTGCCATACGTGGTTCCATATATAGACACTATTAGAGGAATATTTACTTGGGAAGATTTTATGAGTGATTAACCTCAAAATACCTTTTGGAATTCACTTGCATTTCGCAATTTGAGATCATTTTTCATTTTCTCTCAGAAAAATTTTCTCTCAGAATTGAGACTTGGTTTATAAGGTTTTGGTGCTGTTTTCAATATTTCTGCGTTGGTTCTTCTGGTTTTTCACTTCCGGCAAAAATATTTTTTTTTAATTTTTTTAAAGCGTTTATCTCTATTATAGTCTACAGTTACAAATTGATTTTCATGAAACGTTGAAAATAATGTAAAAGATTTGAGAAAGATTTTATAAGGTTTTGGGTACATTGGACAAAGTGTTAGAGGTTCTGTGGGTCTTCAAAGCACCTGTTTTTTAAAGGTCTATAAAATTTGTACCTGATAACCTAATTGAATGGAGATTGGAAGGACGATATTTTTATAAGGGCGATATTTGGATAAGACGTGGGGATCTTTTGAGCATCTGTTTGCTTAAAACTTCAATAACATCAGTTTGTGATAATGGTTTTTGACGAAGCTTGGTAAATATGTTTATATATTAAAGCATGATTTGTTAAAGTTCTGAATTCCCATTTCCGGTTCGTCAATTCCGGCAAAATGTTTTTGTTAATTTTTCTATTCGTACTATAGGCTTTATGCGTCTTGTACAGGTTTAAATGTTAGCGAACATTCACTGGTATTTTGTACGACACGTACTTTGATGCGTGTCGCGAATTAAATTCACCCGAAGATGATAACCATTGAGATATCACACTTGCAGATTTAAGACTGAGTTCCTTTTCTCATGAAATTCGTCAACTATTCGCTATATTATGTTTTCCGTCTGAGGTTTCTGCTCTCCGGGATAAATATAAAGATTCGATGAGTGAGGACATTCTACATCGAATTCGGGCTGCTGATTAAGATCCCAACATCGATTTTTCACCAGAAATATATAACGAGGCATTAATAAAAATTGAGAATTGAGAAAATTTGAGAAAAAACTTTTTTGGACCCAAGCGAGTGGGGTGTCATTTGAAAGAGCACTTAACTTAAGAAACATTGCAATTTTTTTTAGAATTTTGCGATGCACAGTTTTTTAGTTATTGATAAAAAGTGCTATTTTAAGTGTTTGTATACCACCCTATATTTCAACGCTGATTTATAGAACAAATATTCTCAATTTAAACCATATAAATACTGCAGGTTCAATCTTTCTTTAGTTAGCATAAACAGCTATGGATAAGATTTAACCTCATTTAATACGTTGTCGGAAAATTATAACAGATCATAAATTAACATAATTTAGTGAAAAGATGACACAATTAGCAAACTACTCAAAAACCTCTCCATTTAGAGTTTCGAGAAAATATTACAAAATCACAAATTCATATTTCTTTCAGAATTCCAAAAATATTCCAAAACTTATTCCAAAATCAAAGATTTAAACTTTTTTCAAAAATTCTAAAAATATTGCAAAAATTATAACAAAATCAAAAATTGAAACATTTTTCAAAATTTTAAAAATATTGCAAAAATTATTACAAAACCAAAAATACAATCTTTTTTCAAAATATCACAAACTATAACAAATTCAAAAATTTCCATGTCCAATTACATTTACGTCATACAAACAAAAATTTTTTTTCAAAAAATTGGCTACAATAATAAATGAAATCATTTTTTTGACATACATGAGAATACATTTTTGACAAACTTATAATGCAATAAAATTCTCAATAATAATCATTTCATGTTCATTACATTTCATTTCATACAAATAACTAAATTTATTTTCTTCTAAAAAAATAAATGAAAATCATTCTTTTGACACTGACACACTTGACATTATTTTTTGGTCGGCCGGCAGACAGACATACATTTTTTTGATTTTTGCTTTTTTAGAATCAGTAGGTCCTAAAACGTCGAGAAATGCTAAAAAAATGTGGGTAAGCATTTCACTTTTAGCTCATGAATGTAATACTTAGGTCTTTCAGACCGAAGTAATATTCCCTGTTTTGACACACTTGACGATTTTTTGACACACTTCTGGTACAGATATTGAACACACTTTTCGGCACATACCATTAAGTATACCTATATTTAGAAACCAATATTTTTTAAATCCCTTCAGTGGTTTTCTAGATTTCGTCGGTTGTGACGGCCGGCAGGCCGGCAGACAGACATACATTTTTTTTGCTTTTTTGGAATCGTTATGACCTAAAACGTCGAAAAATGCCAAAAAAAAGTGGGGGTAAGAATTTCACTTTTGGCTGATGAATGTAATACTTAGGTCTTTCAGACCGAAGTAAAATTTCCTAAGAAAAATATAAAAATAAATAAAATAAACTGGTTTTTAATTTGTGTTTCAGACATTATATTATTAAGTGATACTTATCCAAAGACATTAACGAAGATGAAGCAAAATAGTAGAAATGCTACAACGATTTTTTTTAACTAATTAGAATATGACATTTTCACCAAAAAAATGTCTATTACAAAAACAAAAACATTTTTCTTTTCATGGTCGTGTGGACTGTGTGTGGTATAGGTTGCCCAAAAAATTTAAAAAATGAAATTTCACGAATGACAAAATAAAATAAAATGAAAAATTAACAGTCATAAATGTAGGTTAAACACAATGATACACAATATTTCCGCACGTTTTTGGTGGTGAGGCTAAATAATTTTTTCTAGGACGATTTTGATTTGACATAATATCGTGTCTGTGTTATTTATACAGGGTGTCCACGAAAGTTGTCCCACCGGTTAACTGAGGATAACTTGGAATAGCGCTAACAACTTTTGTTCAAGCATTTTGCGAATAGTTCTTTTGTTTCGCGAAAACGGTTTGTTTTGTTTTTTTATTCCGTATCAAATTAAAATGCCTCTAAATTCAATAGCAAAGAAGTTAGGACGTCGCGGTTTTTTTATTCGATTCACAAGTTTGTGTATTAAAACGGGTGAACATTTGACAAAGATTACTTTGATACTTTTGACGCTATTCCTTTACAAAGTCAAATTTTAGTTAAAATTTAAAAAAAATAATACTTTGCTTTCCATAATTTCAAAAACGGTGATATACGTCAAAATTTTTTTTACAATGGAAATGTTCCTTGAAATGTCAACTTGAAAGTTACTTTGGTTAAAACCAGTATGATCCACTTCAGTTATCTCAAACCAGAAATATCTCTCAAGCTTTCCAAAGAAGAACGGAAATGTGTATTGCGAATGAGGGTAGACATATTGAAAATTATCTTTAATAAATAAAAATAACTTAATATTTTTATTAATAATTTCTTTTGTGTTTTATTACGAGGTTATTTAAGTTAAAATTGATTGATTCAAGTTCAAATAAAATTTTGAAGTTTTAATTTTGAGAGATAGCTCAAGATGATCTTGAAATGTTTAGTTTTAAGCAAATCAACTTTCAAGTTGACATTTCAAGGAATATTTCCATCGAAAAAAAATTATGACGTATATCACCGTTTTTGAAATTATGGAAAGCAAAGTATTATTTGTTTTAAATTTTAACTAAAATTTGACTTTGTAAAGGAATAGCGTCAAAAGTATCAAAGTAATCTTTGACAAATGTTCACCCGTTTTAATACACAAACTTGTGAATCAAATAAAAAAAACCGCGACCTCCTAACTTCTTCGCTATTGAATTTAGAGGCATTTTAATTTGATAAGGAATAAAAAAACAAAACAAACCGTTTTCCGCGAAACAAAAGAACTATTCGCGAAATGCTTGAACAAAAGTTGTTAGCACTATTCCAAGATATCCCTAGTTAACCGGTGGGACAACTTTCGTGGGACACCCTGTATATTATGTACTTTGAAAAATGCAAAAGTCTTATTTCAACTTTCTTATAGCTTTCCTGTCGGATGAGTGTAGTAAATTCTCTTTAGTTCTCGTTGGAACAGTTGTTATAATTATAGAACCCTTCTTATTCATCGAAACGTTACTCTTTCGGTTTGATCAAACGAACTAAACGAATTAACTGCCCTGATTTGCTTTTATTATTACTAACACGATCCAATTCTATTTTAATATCGTTTTAACATAAATAGAATTCTATTAACTTCATAATTTTTTATGTCGTTTTTTATGAGTTTTTAAAAAAATTTAATTTAGCTAATTTCCTCGTCTGAAAAAACAAACAAAACAAAAACAACAGAACCTTGACCTTAAAAACAAATATTGTAATTTCTTTTAAAGAAACAACAAAAACTTTGAATTGAATGATTTTTCTTTTATTCATTTAATTTAAACAATAAATTTTCTTTATTAAATTTCAAGGTAAATGGGGCAATTGTAATTTGATTTTCATCGCCAATCCAGCAAATAAATAATAATTATTTATCACAAAATAAAAAAATTTCAACAAGAAACGTTTTTTTATTAACAATTTTAAGGTGGGATAAATTTTCTCAACGGAATGGATGAGGAATTAAATTAAGATGTCTGTCAATGATTATTGTTCGATTATCAAACATGAAGCAGGTTTTAAAATTCGTTATCACAACATAAATGTCTATTTATTCATCCTGTTTATTTTATGATTTTAATTATTCGTAATTATTTTGTTGATTTTGTTTTATTTTGAATTTTAGTGCTTTGTTTAATTAGATCGTTCTAGAATCTAGAGCCAATATGTTTAGGATGGTTGTAGATGGGTATGTGAGATTCAGATTCGGTGGTC